>BLSH010334420.1:1412195-1444556 GCA_018402905.1 Glandirana rugosa | reverse complement strand
CTATGTGCCGTTTTGTACAACCCTGTAAGAGGAAGGTATAATCATATTGACCTTATCGTAGGTTATTAACAAATACATAGGATATAGGTGGTACTTGTACAAATAACTACAGTTTTAGTGTAAAACAAAAATTATGTAAAAGATAATTTTATGCTGACAAAAATTATAAACTAACGTAATATAAAAGACGTGGCGGTTTGTAAGGGTTATACACGGTCAAAAAGACCGGTTGATGAAGAGGTTATATCAGTTCGTACAACCGCCCTCACAGTACCAGACCCCAACGTACTCACGACGGTCGTGACCCCTCGATGTCAAGTAACTCCCTTGGTACTTACGGTTGTACATGACACTGTATGACTTCGTCTCGTACTAGTCATGCTCTGCTTCAGTATGTCACAGTACATGTTGGCATTCATGGTTCCCTCAATGAACTGTAGCTCCCCAGTGCTGGCAGCACTCATGCAACCCCAGACCATGACACTCCCGCCAACATGCTTGACTATATTGGAGAAGTAGTTGGCCAGAAAAACTGGCACATATTGGGAATGTTTGGCGGTGCAGAAAATATAATGCAATCAAATATTAAAAACAGTCGTATTTTAATAGAAAATGTATTAAAAACAAAATGTGATTTTGACATCAATAAACATGTTCATGGTGGATATAGGATACATAAACAATTATTGGATGCTATTCCAGTTATACTAATATGGAAGGAGAATGTCCCAACATGTTTTGCCGTGTATCCAGCTTCCTCAGGGGACAGATGATGTCTCACTGCCAGATAATAGAGAGTAACAAATCAATGTCTCAAATATACAATATCCATACATATAGTATAATCTTTAAGTCGTGGGACACTGTAGCTAGGTAATGACGCAGACAGAAGTAAAACCTCACCCATACAGAGCTGCAATGAGACCCAGGCAATGCCAGAGGGGACAATTATCCAATATTTAATGATTTAATTGAAGAAGAAAATCCACTAAAAAATAAAAGAAAAAGGAAATAAGAAGAAAGGTCACTATCGTAGTCCCAGAAAACGTGGGCTCCAAGTACCATCGTGAGAAGCATACTAAGATATGCATATTAGATATGCCAGATCGACCAAAATGAGTAGATAATAGAAAATGGGCCCGTCAATACGGGCTCTACATACGAAAAACCTCAAGTGGTAAATGGTATTAGAATAAATTACAAAGGCCAGAGTAGGAACTTACATGAACATGAAAAATATTGTTCTGACAGGACCAGGAGTCAATGTGCCAAGCCATAAAGGGTGTAATGGTACTGAAAATAGAAAAAAAGCATGATCAATGAATATAGGAAGTGATGGTGTGCAGCAGACAGGTCTGCAGCATGGGGGCACTGTGGTCGGACATGGGCATAAGGCCAGGCCCCTATTATTCATGCTGCGTCATTACCTAGCTACAGTGTCCCAGGACTTAAAGATTATACTATATGTATGGATATTGTATATTTGAGACATTGATTTGTTGCTCTCTATTATCTGGCAGTGAGACATCATCTGTCCCCTGAGGAAGCTTGATACACGGCAAAACATGTTGGGACATTCTCCTTCCATATTAGTATAACTGGAATAGCATCCAATAATTGTTTATGTATCCTATGTCTACCATGAACACGTTTACATGAACATGTTTATTGATATCAAAATCACATTTTGTTTTTAATACATTTTCTATTAAAATACGACTGTTTTTAATATTTGATTGCATTATATTTTCTGCACCGCCAAACATTCCAATTATGTGCCAGTTTTTCTGGCCAACTACTTCTCCAAAACTTTCTCTGGTGGAATGAGGTGCATGTAATTTATAATTGTCATTCAAGGGTCATATGTATCTACCATGCTTAACTATAGGCAAGACACACTTGTCTTTGTACTCCTCACCTGGTTGCCGCCACACACGCTTGACACCAAACCAAATAATTTTATCTTGGTCTCATCAAACCACAGGACATTGTTCCAGTAATCCATGTCCTTAGTCTGCTTGTCTTCAGCAAACTGGGCTTTCTTGTGCATCATCTTTAGAAGAGGCTTCCTTCTGCAACAACAGCCATGCAGACCAATTTGATGCAGTGTGCGGCGTATGGTCTGAGTACTGACAGGCTGACCCCCCACCCCTTCAACCTCTGCAGCAATGCTGGCAGCACTCATATGTCTATTTCCCAAAGGCAACCTCTGGATATGAAGCTGAGCACGTGCAATTTGGTTGACCATGGCGAGGCCTGTTTTGTGTGGAACCTGTCCTGTTAAACCGCTGTATGATCTTGGCCACCATGCTGCAGCTCAGTTTCAGGGTCTTGGCAATCTTCTTATAACCTAGGCCATCTTTATGTAGAGCAACAATTCTTTTTTTCAGATCCTCCAGAGTTTTTTTGCCATGAGGTGCCATGTTGAACTTCCAGTGACCAGTATGAGCGAGTGAGAGCGATATCACCAAATTTAACACACGTGCTCCCCATTCACACCTGAGACCTTGTAATACTAACGAGTCACATGACACCGGGGAGGGAAAATGGCTAATTGGGCCCAATTTGGACATTTTCATTTAGGTGTGTACTCACTTTTGTTGCCAGCGGTTTAGACATTAATGGCTGTGTGGTGTTATTTTGAGGGGACAGAAAATGTACACTGTTATACAAGCTGTACACTCACTACTTTACATTGTAGCAAAGTGTCATTTCTTCAGTGGTTTCACATGAAAAAATGTAATAAAATATTTACAGAAATGTGAGGAGTGTACTCACTTTTGTGAGATACTGTATATATGGTATTTGTAAGTATCTTTAGTTGTTTCACGCTGACTTGGGCTACTGGACCAGCACACATTACTTAACTGCAGCGTAGTATCTGGCTGTGCTGTGTGGCAGGCATGCTGGGATGGCAAGGCTGGCTGAACAGAACTGCAGATAGATTATATTTATGCATCGCAGCTGCGTGTTTAGTTAGTTGCCTGCATGAGGTTCAGCTTTAAAAGTGTAATAGTTTATTGAAACTTTATAAAAATAATCTCTCCTTAATGTATTAAATGTGCCCATTTTAGAAGGTAGTTGAGAATAGGCAACCCAATCCAGGGGATGCTTGGGAATACCCTGGCCTTTTTAAAAGCTGAGGAACGCTAATCAAAAGTATTTGCTTACATGAGTCCTGCAGAGCCACAGCATGCATTGGAAGTGTAAGCAGGAGCTCAGTTAAAGCGGAGTTCCACTGTTCCCTACGTTTATTAGAAGTCAGTAGCTGCAAAAAGTGTAGCTGCTGACTTTGAATAAACAGACACTCACCTGTCTCCTGGTCCAGCAATGCGGCCGCCAGGAGCTTCGGATCTCTCCCCCTCCCCTTCACAGCGCTGTCATTGCTACTGTGGGCACCCGGCCGTGACAGCTAGTGGTTGCACGGCCGGGCACTCACTGCGCATGCGGGAGCGGCGCTGCTCTCCGTGATTGGTCCCAAAGTCTTCTAGGACCTGTCCTAGGGAGGGAGGCAGAAGGAGACCTTCTACTTCCAATCGCCTAAGGCGACCGGAACTAAAGTGCCCGAACCCTCCCTCCTCCCCAAAAGCTCTGTTTCACCATCAGGAGCTGGGGAGGAGGTCTAAAAGCGGAAGTTCCACTTTTGAGTGAAACTCCACTTTAAGGGTCAGACCGTGCAACCCAATATGACAGATTTATGCTTGCTGTGACTAGAAAACAAACGCTAAGGAAGTCAAGGCAGACAAGGGTTAAATGGTGGCCCATCTTTGAACTGAACTTTATACATCATTTAGTTAAATTTGAGGGACACCATATGACGTGGCTAAGCATTTAGGTATGTGATGACAGTGTATGTACTAGCTAAGAAATCAGATATGGGCAGCAGTTTGTGCCCTGGCTGAGCATTAAACCGTATGTCAAGGCAAATACAATAAAATATATGCTGTATATCTCTGTATTACTCTACAAATTTTCCCATTTTAAAAAAAGTACAGAAAAAAATCTTTTGATCTGACAAAAATGCACATGCAGTATCATGGGATCATAACACTGACCCTAATGGCTGTCTGTAGGCAGGTGCAGTCTACTTTTTCACGACTGGTGGTGCTTTCCACAGCGGGCCCTGTTGCTGGAGAGGAAGTCAGGAGGAACAAGGTTCCTCTGGTTTTCTGGGTCACTGGCGAAGCGATCCTATTGGATGCTGCCACCCCATGTGACTCACACAGCCATCTTGGGTCAGGCAGAGCCTTTTTAAAGCCCTGGCTCTTGGGTGAACAGGTTAGGGACAGGTACCCTGTCTGTGCGGGACAGTAACGGTGTTAGGGAAAGGTTCCCGACAAGGAGGGTTAGAGTAGGGCCCTCATCTCTTCTGGACATTCTCCTGATCGGGGACCAGACGGCCAGGCTGCAATCAGTCCCCTTGCCACAGACGCTGTTGTTCCGGCTGGAACCTACTCCTGTCCCGCTACTGTACTGTGAGTGTGCCCAGCTGGGTAGCTTTCCCATCAGGTTTGTTTACTCTTGCTGCATTTCTTCAGTACAAATTTTTTGCACCTGCCTGTGGGAATTATTGACTTTGCATCACGCTGCACCCCACCTATATGCCTCCCACACAACATCCCTCAAATGAGAAATCACAGGAGTTGGGCAGAACATTAACGACAGAACAGCAGCTGTATCCAGTCAGCTGCATGCACTGTTCGGGTATTTTGGCACTTGGCAGGGTCCAGATTTTGAAATACAATAGCCGCAATGAGAGTTTTTGTCCAAGCATGCGGTGTAGCGTGGATAAAGGAACCTCTGATTTTTTTTTTTTCCCTTGAGCTTGGAGGCTGAACAGAAAAAAAATGTGTATTGCCAGTTTAAAACCTAACTTAGTTTCCCTTTAAATAGTTTGTTGCAGGTGTGCTGGCCGGGCAAGCTGCATTAACTGTATATAACCTGAGCTACATGCAGTATGCAGTGCTGTGTTCCAGCAGTGGGACAAACTTCCTGTCTCATTCCTTGAACAAACTAGTTGGGCTGATTGCTGCTCAGCCCTTCATTTCCAGCTTAGGGAAAGACCTGATTCATTAGTCATTCCAGTTATTAGCAGGAAAATTGGTGTTCAGTGTCAAGAAGCAGATGATCTAGAGCTGACTTTAGGGTTCCAGAGGATGCTAGGGGTTCCTTAACCACCTCAGCCCTGGAAGGATTTGCCCCCTTTCTGACCAGAGCACTTTTTGCGATATGGCACTGTGTCACTTTAACTGACAATTGCGTGGTCGTGTGACGTTGTACCCAAACAAAATTGACGTCCTTTTTTTCCCACAAATAGAGCTTTCTTTTGGTGGTATTTGATCACCTCTGTGGTTTTTTAATTTTTTTGCGCTATAAACAAAGGGCGACAATTTTGAAAAAAATATATATATATATTTTTTGCTATAATACATATCCAAAAAAAATATAAAAAAACAAATGTATTCATCAGTTTAGGCCAATATGTATTCTTCTACATATTTTTGGTAAACAAAAATGCAATAGGTGTATATTGATTGGGTTGTGCAAAAGTTATCGCGTCTACAACCTATGGGAATAGATTTATGGCAATTTTATTATTATTTATTTTTTTTTTTTTTACTAGTAATGGCGGCGATCTGCGATTTTTATCAGGACTGCGATATTGCGGCGGACAGATCGGACACTTTGACACTTTTTTGGGACCAATGACATTTATACACCGATCAGATCTTTAACCATTTCAATACCAGGCACTTGCTGCCCTTCCTGCCCAGACCAATTTTCAGCTTTCATCGCTTTTGCATTTTGAATGACAATTGCACAGTCATGCAACACTGTACCCAAACAAAATTGTTATCATTTTGTTCCCACAAATAGCGCTTTCTTTTGGTGGTATTTGATCACCTATGCGGTTTTTATTTTTTGCGCTACAAATAAAAAAAGACCGGAAATTTTGAAAAAAAAAATTAATTTCTTTGTTTCGGTCACAAAATGTTGTAAATAAGTACATTTTCTCCTTCACTGACGGGCACTCATGTGGCTACACTGATTAGCACTGATGAGGCTAAACTGACGGGCACTGATGAGGCAGTACAGATTAGCACTGATAAGGTGGCACTGATGATGAGGCGCACATATGCAGCACTGCTAGGCACTGATAAGCAGCACTCACAGGCACTGATATGCGGCACTGATGGGCACTCGAAGGCA
Source organism: Glandirana rugosa (assembly GCA_018402905.1). Classification (NCBI taxonomy): domain Eukaryota; kingdom Metazoa; phylum Chordata; class Amphibia; order Anura; family Ranidae; genus Glandirana; species Glandirana rugosa. The sequence continues at coordinate 1,438,346 of BLSH010334420.1, read as the reverse complement.
CTGATAGGTGGCACTGGCCACTGATGGTTGGCACTGATAAGTGGCACTGGTGGACACTGAGATATGGCACTGTTAGGGATGCCACTGGCCGGTATCACATATGGGCACGGAGCCATCCCTTCAGTGCACGGTACACCCCTTACGTGGTGGTCTAGGGTGGGTCCCTGGGTGGCCTCCTGGTGGGCTCCCTGGTAGTCCAATGTGGCGATCCTAGAGGGGGCTGCACTGATAAAACGTTCAGTGCAGACCAAAGCGCCCCCCGGTCAGGAGAGCAGCTGATCGGCTCTCCTCTACTCACGTCTTCAGACGCGAGTAGAGGAAAAGCCGATAAACGGCTCTTCCTGTTTACACTGTGACCAGCCGTGTTTACATCGGCGGATCCCCGTTCTGCCTCTGTAGAAGGCGATCGGGGGTCACCGGCGTTCATAGAGTCCGCCCGACCCCAAGGCACGCTCACGGAGCATGCAGTGCGCCCGCCTGCAAATCGTGCATGCGCGGCCTACGTACAATGACGGCGGTTTGCGCAGCCAAGCTAACCTGCCACAGTACAACTGTGGCGGCTGGTCGGCAACTGGTTAAAGTGGTTGTAAACCCGAAAGATCCAAATTAAAATGAACACACTACCTTATTCAGCAAAGCAGTACAAGTCATCTATTCCCAGTCTGGCCAGGAAAGGAACAGCCAGTCATCTGCAATCCTACTCGGTTTCCTTCAGTGAAAAAAAAATCTGACAGGAAAAAAAAGAAAAGGTGTCGCCATGCCCCCTCTGCTGTGACTGGCAGACTAAATTAGTAAACTCATGCAGGAGCACAAGAGAAGGAGCCATGTCTCCCACTGCCGCATTCACAAATATCCCTCCCCCTAACTACACCTGCTGTGCGTGCTGCTATACTGAGCCAGGGCGATTAGTGTGGGCGTGTACAGCTGGCAGGGGAGCCCGGTGACATCACGACTCTACCTCCCAAGCTTTGGGCCGTCGACTTGCCCATGGATCGGAGATGTTCGGTTGCCAGTAACAGGAAGACAATGTCATACAAAGGTAGAAATGATGCAATGTACTTGCTTATGGTACTGACTACTAAGATATGTTAGTCTTATCTATTTGTGGCAAGTGGGGGTTTACAACCACTTTAAGCAATGAGCAATTAATGCCTCTTAGGCTGACCATAGACAGGGCGATTTTCTTTCCTGCAACCACGGGTTGTAGGAAAGAAAATCGTTTGATTTCACCCATCAACACCATCAGTGTTGATGGGGGAATACCTCCCGCAAAGCCATTGTGTTCTCTCGGCGGGGGGAGAACACAATGGCTCCGGTGCAGGAAGAGGGTCTGCCCATACATGGTTCAAATCTCGCCTGGGATTCAAATGGTCTATGGCCGGCTTTAGATATGTATCTGCTTACAGTCATATTTTTAACCATGCGTAAAGTGGAGGGGGGGGGGATTGTCCCACTGACTACAAATGTAAGGAGCATTCTTCCTGCTGACCATCATGGTAACATACTGTAAGATGAAGATATAGTCCTTATCCGCAAGTGTTCCCTGAGACCGGAAAGTTATTTTAAAGATTCCTGCATATTAAGAACTTTAAGAATTCTCTCTGTAAAAAAAAAAAAAAAAAAAAAAAAAAAAACTTCGAGAAACACTAATCCTACAGGATTCCAAGATGAGTTCTCCTCTGTGAACTTTATTAAAGCTGAACTCCAGGAAAGAAGTAAATATTACCCCTGCCTACCTTCCCCAGCTAATAAAGGATCTCATGCTGGTTTTGTCTGGAGAGAAGGCAGAGTGTTATGTACCACTCTTTTCCTCTTTTCACCAGTGCTGTATGTTGGATGAGCCTTCGTAGGTCATAACATACAATGCTGGAGCAGCAGTGGCTGCTAGTCTTGCCTTGTCTTGTACATGGTAACACCAGTGAGAAGGGTGTGTACAAGTTCGGTCAGAGACATCAAGATTTAGGCTTCAGGATGAGGACTGCTTGTCCCAAATAAAAAAATACTGGACCTTGGGTAATGGGAAGTAATTCTCCATTTTATTTCATCCGCTACAAAAAAAAAAAAAAGACATTAGATCCTTTATTAGCTTGGGGGCAATTTTAATGATTTTAATACTGTCTGGAAGTATATTTCAAAGTGGAAGTAGTAAATGACGTAATTCTAGAAAAAACCCAGCACCCGCATTTAAAGAAAATAAATGGTGAAACAACAAATTGTTTTATAAAATCAGGCCACATGACCTCACTATCCTATTTCTACAAATACAACCATGTGAATCCACAACCTTTGTCCTTGTGGTGTATGTTTTTGTACATGTCACTAACCATCTTTTATCTTCGTTTATATCAAGTCTTCTAACCTATATTCTTATGAAGATACAGTATGTGTTCCAAAGTTAATACAAATATCTTATGTGATGTGACACCCATGATTTTTGGATCTTTTTATTGGCGTAACCACAATCATCTAGAGATAATCCATCTGTGCTGACATAATCTTAACTGACAGTTTAAAATCCCCTAGTTTCCAAATGGTAAACACAACAAATGCTGCGCTGTCTTAAACTGTTAGTCTAAAACCAGAAGTTGCCCTTCCTTGTAATTAACAAATGGGTAAGTAATCCCCAAGCCTTGAGACAATTGAAAGTATATCTAAAGCCAGACATTTTTTTATTTGTTGTAGATCGTGGATGAGGCTTAACACCTCCATCAGGTAGTACTACTCTTTGGACGATTTTCCTTTACTTCCTGTCCTGTAAAACTACAAAGCAAGGGAAAAATCTCTCTACAGTAAAGGAAATGCCCTCCAAAACAGTTGTCACCACAACAAGTGCCCCCATTAAAATATCCCCCACTATTCCTGTCCTAGCAAGCAAGTGCATTTCTGTACACCTCTTTTAATCAATATATCTGAAAATCGGTCAGTCCTGATGTACTTACAGCCTGTCTCATTTCTTATATATAAGAAAAATTGTCACAATTGTTTTTTGACATCCTGTCACCAGCACAGTACAGGATTATCATACAACAGGTGTGGCAGTGATCAGGGACACTGACTGGTTACAGTATGTAAAAAGAAAAAAACTCATTTAATTTTGCAATACAGTGTTACTATAGTAACACTGTAGTACTCTGGGGAAGTGATCAGGATTTATTTTATTTTTTTTTACACATTATGAATGTTTATACCAATGCATTTCACTGGTATAAGCAACCATTTTTACTGAATGAAACTGATTCACTGTGTTTTGTTGTGATTAGCTGTGATTGACAACATCTAATCACATGGTGCAGATGGTCTATACCATGTGATCACTGTGACCAATCACAGCTAGCAACAAAATTGTACACAATGTACATGCATGAAAGGAAGTCATCCATTGTTTACAATTGTCATGTGATCGCCGCAGTGCAATCTGGGAGGATGTTTTATGACCTCTGCCAGGCTGTCGTTTTGCTATAGGCCAGGCTGGAACTGGTTACAACACGTTATACAGTTCAGGGCCATGCAAGGTTTTTTGAAGACCTTTGTGACTGGACATACTGGGAATTGTGGTTCCTCAATTGTCAGAGAGACACGAGTTGCCTAACCCAAGCATAGCATTAGCTTAGCCACTGTTTGGTATATGGTTTGTGCCTACAATAGCTTTCAGGTCAAAGGTGAACCTTATATTGCACTGTCACTCAACAATATGTACATCAGACAGTACAGTGAGCCTTGTAGCGCACTGTCACTCAGCAATATGTACATCAGACACTACAGTGCACAAGAGTATAATCTAAGGATGCAAAGTGTCATGGAAAATCTATGAGCCATGAGAACTGGTAAATCTAATTCCTGTAAATGTTTAAAGAGCTCTGTTGAAACACGTGATTGAATGTGTCAAGTGCAAGACAAGGATCAACAAGTATTAAGGGCTATATTCCCTGAGGCACATTCGAGGCATAAACCAAAGATGTCAGCTTAAAGAAGACAGACCTGTGCTTAGCAGCCATGGAGAAGATGACACTGAGAGGAAGTTAAAGTGTCAGCCAGGATAAACGTTACCAGTGAACTTGCATAATATCAGGTTGTGTGTACTTGGTCTGCCTTTCACATTGTGACCTACAGCAATCAGTACACGGTCAACTTTGCAAATTCCTTCACAGTAGGTGAGAACAATTTCCTAATTTCCTAATCTAAGGAAGCAGAATGGGAGGTTTCAGTGTTGAAGGACTCTGTAGTGGCTAACTGCTATTTTGTCTGGAACCTGCTAAAGCAGGATGCTATATGAGGCTTCATATCTTGCTAAAGGCCAAAAGCTTTAGGGAACCTTTTTTTTTCTTAAAGCAGATCTTCACGCTCAAATATAAATTGCCTCCTCTTCAGCACCCCCCCCCCCTTCTTCTTCATAAGGAGCACACTTTTTTTATTGTTTACCTTTTTATCATGAAAAACGTTGGGCCTGCCCCCCATGCACCTCACTCGCCTAGGCAAATGACGTGCATTATGCCAGCTGTGCCTCCTGGGATATATCACATATCCCAGGAGTCCTAGTTCTTAATTGAGAAAGGAGGAGGGGGTGCAGGCCTATCATTTCATGGTGAGGCCTGATGGCTGAACCCAGAAGAGCCGATAGACCTCTCAGTGACGTCACTTAAAATGATGGTGGCACAAGTGGGCACAGAATTCTGAGAGGATTCTGCAGGACATCACTGGATCCGCTGGATGGGTGAGTACCTGAAAAGGTTACAACCCGCAATAATGTTTAGATCAGGGTAAAAAAAGAGTGGAGAGGCTGGAGATCCGCTTTAATTTTTTTTTTGCATCCAAAAACAAGGCTACCATAGGGCTAAAGGGGCGATAAAATCACTTTAACAGCTTGTTCTCAGTCACTTCATTTGTAGCAGAGATCTGCTGTTATGCAGGATTAGGAAGCTCCTGAAAAGTGTAATGACTAGTTTGCGGGGGGGGGGGGGGGGCGGCACTATACTGTCAAACTTTAGTTCTCCTTTAAAGCGGAGTTCCATCCATTTAAAGGTCAGCAGCTATAAAAAGTGTAGCTGCTGACTTTTAATAAACAGACACTCACCTGTCCCATGCTCCAGTAATGCAGCCGCTTTTGGGTGGAACTCCACTTTAAGGTGTCCTTTGTGTTGACTGTTAAGAAACTTCTCTATATTGAGTAAAACTATTATATAATTTTACCATCACAAGTAAAAATGGTGTTCACCGGGGTCTCGAGGAGTAAACCGCTCTCCTCGCTGGCTCTGCACTCAGCGGCGGCACTGCAGAGTGCAGTAAGAGGAAACTACCAAGGAGGACTACAAGGTCCAGGTGGACCCGCTGCACAGTGGCGTAGGACTGTGGATGCGCTGTACCCCGCAGAGGGTTGAATTTGTTTGGTAGCATACATCCATTTATCTATCTAAAGCACTCAAGCACTAGGATCACCTATTGATTTCCAAGGATTGCCTGAAACCACTAATGGAAGCAATCAAGGAAGAGCACAAGTCACTTTTTCATCATATACCTCTAAAGAATTTGAACTGTTGTTTTTTGGGACTCTTTCATTTTAAGAACTGCGTTCACATTGAATTATACTTTATATTGTATGTTGATATTTGTATATAAGTTGCACACTATTTATTCACCACATAAATAATATTTATTTATTTATTTATACACAAGCACTTTTACCCTATTTTACCCACAAGGAACAGCGCCATACCTAGTCCTGCTTTCCATTCACAAGTAAAAAATGGCCATATACACTTGAATTTCACTCGTTCTGCCCAGTTAATGAGGAAAATCACTTTATTTCCCCATCTATGCTAAAAGCACTGCACTCCGTGTACAGCTTTAAGGACATTGCCACTCGCTTTTCTCAGTTTCAAGGGCTGGTTTTGCCCACTTTTATTTAAAAGAAAGTTCAAAACAAACACAGTAGATTCCCTCGAAGGGGTATTCAGCATTTCAGTCCTGCTACCGAAATAAACAATATTCAGCCCTCCTGGCTTATAAACGCAGCTCTCTTGCTGAGGCCTTACGCTTTAGGGCCTTGGTCTGTTTCCCACATACCGGACGCTCAGCACCTCAGTGCGTACAGCAAGTAGCCTCGTGCTACACTGGCTCTCACCTCTCTCTCTCTCTCCTAGGTGAAGCCCTCCTGACTCCCATGCCCATACCTCCTGTCTGCAGGGTGGAGTCGTCTCCAACTGGGAGCCTAGAGCCTTGGTCTGGTCATTACTTAAAGCCCAGAACACAGCTGACTCATTAATGAACTTGCTGTTAACTAGACCTGGCCTTGCTACAGCACGAATAAGTGAATCTCAACTGCCGGCAATTGTATTCAGACAGCCAGCACCCACAACTGCCTAAATAGCTAGTTACTATAATGATTTGGCTGCAGTTACTGTTAGCCCGACAATTTTCCACCCGGCTCCTTTTCCCGAAGTCTGTCGAGACAGGCAGTGCCAACAGTCCTACCCAATAGTTAGAATTTTGGCCAATTCAAAGGAATCGGGCACAATATTAACAATGTATAGCCAGTTTAACCACTTGCCGACTGCGCTATGGTCGAAAGTAATCCACAGCACGGTCGGCCTATTCTGGGAGGGCGTCCCTGGGACGCGCACCCGGCAATGTCCGTAACCGTCGGGTCTCCCAGACCCGGCTTGTCACGGATCGGGGTAAAGGGCCAATGACAGCGGCCCTTTACTATGTGATCACTCCATCCAATGGGCGGAGCGATCACTTGTAAACAAACCGGAGCATGTCCGGTTCGGCTCCTCCCCTCTGCTCACACCGATCGCACAGTGTGTGAGGGGAGGAGGGAGTGGGTGCAGCAGCGCTGTGGGCTGGAGGATTGCCCACCCCAGCACACTAATTTATCCCTGGCTCAACCATGCACCCCTGGACCATCCATCCATCCCTGGGTCATCCATGCATCCCTGGCCCATCCATCCATCCCTGGCTCATCCATGCATCCCTGGCTCATCCATGCATCCCTGGCTCATCCATCCATCCATGGCTCACCCATCCATCCATGGCTCACCCATTCCCTGGCTCACCCATCCATCCCTGTCTCACCCGTCCATGGCTCGCTCACCCAGTTCTTGGCTCACCCGTCCCTGGCACACCCAGTCCCTAGCTCACCCGTCCCTGGCTCATCCGTCCCTGGCTCATCCGTCCCTGGCTCACCCAGTCCCTAGCTAACCTGTCCCTTGCACACCCAGTCCCTGGCTCACCCGTCCCTGGAACACCCAGTCAAAAAACTCATTACTCCTCCTAGAATATACGTTGGAGTAATTTTTTGGGTTTTTCTATTATCCTGGTGCTCCCGGGCCTTCAAAAGTATGATAGGTAGTCAAGATATTTTATGCGTAATTTATGCTCCTAGAACGCCTGATGGTGCTCCCTGCATGTTGGGCCTCTTTCGGTGGCCAGGCTGTGTACAAGTCTCATACATGGGGTATCGCCATACTCGGGAGGAGTAGAAGAATGTGTTTTGGGGTGTAATTTGTGGTATGCATATGCTGTGTGTGAGAAATAACCTGTTATGACAATTTTATGAAAAAAATAAAAATAAAAATCTTCATTTTGCAAAGAATTGTGGGAAAAAAATGACATCTCCAAAAAACTCACCATGCCTCTTGCTAAGTACCTTGGACTGTCTACTTTCTAAAAAAGCTTTCCTGGCTTGTTAGGGTCTCAGGAAATGAGATAGGCCATCAGTACATCAGGTGTGATCAATTTTCAGTGATTGCCGCCATAGCTTGTAGACTCTATACCTTTCACAAAGACCAAATAATATCCACTAATTTGGGTTATTTTTACCAAAGATATAGCACAAAAAATAAAAAAATCCCAGCGGTGATTAAATACCACCAAAAGAAAGCTCTATTTGTGTGAAAAAAGGACAAAAATTTCATATAGGTACAGTGTAGTAATTGTCATTCAAAATGTGAGCGCACTGAAAGCTGAAAATTGGTCTGGTTAGGAAGGGAGTTTAAGTGCCCAGTGGTTAAGTAGTTAAGAAGTTTTGCATCTTTGCTTGGCCCTTTTATGAAGAGCAAGGAGACTGGCACAGATCTTCCACCCTTCCTCCAGGTGATTGATAACACAGCTAAAAATGCAAGAGACATTAGAATACAATTTGGGCCCTTGTAGAGGCTTGGCCCGGTTTGCTCTAGTTGTTCAGATGGGATATTTTGAAGACCTACATTTCTTACTACACTATATTGACAAAGGTATTGGGTCGCCTTACTTAAATGCACATGAACTTTAATGGCATCCCAGTCTTAGTCCGTAAAATTCAATATTGAGTTGGCCCACCCTTTGCTGCTATAACCACTTCAATGCTTCTGGGAAGGCTGTCCACAAGGTTTAGGAGTGTGTCTATGGGAATGTTTGACCATTCTTCCAGAAACACATTTGTGAGGTCAGGCACTCATGTGGACGAGAAGGCCTGGCTCTCAGTCTCTGCTCTAATTCATCCGGTCGGGTTGAGGTCAGGACTCTGTACAGGCCAGTCAAGTTCCTCTACCCCAAACTCGCTCATCCATGTTTTTATGGACCTTTATAGCCTACATATGTAATGATTGTGATTTAAAGTATTGTGATGCTACCTTGAAGTAACAAGAAGATAAAATTGAAATGGTTATGTTAATAATGTTCAACCACCTATTTTCTTCATAGCTTCCTTATTTCAATAATGGATATTTTATTTAATCAGCTGCCTTTGGGAGAGACAATGGGAATGGCACAAATGAAGAGCTTAGCATTGTAGTGACATGGCGTGGTTTCTGTTTAGAGCGTGGGTGGGACACGTCTAAATATTTACCCTTTTTGTTTTAAATATTTAGCCTTATTTTCAAATGGGAACGTGGCTCCATTCCAGTTATGCGCTGGTGGAGATTACTGCAACTGACCTCAGCCCATCATCTGGTTGTGGCTCAACTGCTCACTGTAAACAAGTGTAAATGTAATACACTATACAGTGATTGATTGTTCCATTTCTTCCTATATGTTGACCTGTATGAGATATTTGGTGTGTTTTACAGCTGTGTTAATTGTAAGGACTCAGAACCCTCACACAGAGATGTGTAATTAAAGCAGAACGCCTGCCAGATACTGTACATACATTTAGAATATTTAAGGAGTTGTAAACCCTCAAGGTTCTTCACCTTAATGCACTCTATGCATTAAGGTGAAAAACCTGCACTGCAGCTACCCCACAGAGCCCTCCTTTTCCTTACCTGAGCCGATTGTTCCAGCGACGGGGACGAGCACAGCAGCTCCAGCCGCTGTTTGGGGTTCTCATTGGATAGTTTGATAGCAGCAGCAGCCAGTGGCTCCCGCTGCTGTCAATCAAATCCCGAGAGCTGGGGGTGGGGTTGAGTCCTCTGTGTCAATGGACACAGTAGAAGGACTAGGGAGCGCGCCCGCACCAGTGCCTCCATAGAATGCGGCTCTTCGTGGTGGCACTCGATGAAGAGGAGGAGCCAGAAGTGCCACCGAGGGACCCCCGAAAAGGAGAATCAGGGTCGCTCTGTGCAAAACCCTTGCACAGAGCAGGTAAGTATGACATGTTTGTTAATTAAAAAAAAGAAACCTTTACAATCACTTTAATTGTGAATCTCATAACTCACTTTTGTGGTTTCCGGGGCCTCAGAAGCTGCACTTGGCTTTTTGTTTTGTGTCAAGGGACTGATAAGTATTGGTTTTCCTACAGCTAAAAAAATATGACGACACCATGTTAGCCATTCTTTTTCCAGTAAATGGAAGGAAGGTGTGGAGCACTGGATCTCCTATATCTTAAGTAGCGTAGAGGGAGTGGTACCCCTTTAGCCAGCTCTCCCAGGGGTGTTGGCTGAAAGTCAGCTTAGGGACTAGGTGTGCAAGAAGGAAAATGCTAAAAGCAGAACGTGTAAAGTACAGATTTATCTTATTCACAATCCATCGTAAAAAACCCAACGCATTTCAAGGGGTTCAAAGGTTTATTTTTCAGTTATAAATTGTTTACAGATACCAGCATATTTACACTCTGTATTCTATTTTACATAAACACCTGTCAATACTGTATACTGACAATCCTTTATGTGCTATTTGTAGCCATGTTAAAAGGGAGATCCTTTGAACCCCCGAAACACATTGACTTTTTAATGATGTGCCTGTGTTGGTTTCCTCCAGGTACTCCGGTTTCCTTTCACACTTCAAAGACAGGCTGGTAGGTTAATTGGCTCCTGTCTAAATTTGCCCCAATATGTACATGTATGTGAGTTAGGAACCTTAGATTTTAAGCTCCTTGAGGGTAGAGACTTATGTGAATGTACAATATATATGTAAAGCGCTGTGTAAAAGCGATCTCCTGCACATTTATTCTTTGTTCAGGAGCACCCATTTAAACATTAACCCTTTCACTGTCAATGGCGTCTTCCACGTGGCATGGCACTGCAAGGGTTAAAACTGCAGCCATGTGGTAGTTTTCAAATGTATCCTTGGACACTTGGCTTTATTGTAGGAGTTATCTGGGTGGCTGGAAAAAGCATCTAATCAGTTCTACGGGTGGTGGAAGTTGGTCCCCCCATTATAGGTCAAAGACTGTCCCCTTCCTCCTAGGAGCCTGGGATTACAGCAACAACTGTCAGGATAGCCGATGGGTGGGGGGGGGGGGGGGGTACACAGAAAAGATATCATATTCCTCATCTGTGCATCTGGAAGTGCTGTGAGCACTTCCGGGTTCACAGCTGTAAAATAACAGAAGGCTGTGCCTGGTGATGCAACAGACTGAGTTTCAGTGCTAGATATGTTTGTCCAACTCGCAGTCTAAACAGACCCCTGATGGTCTCCACAAAGAGGCCCTGTCAACCGCGCAATGCTATAACATTGTGATAGCAACACAATGTGGTAAAAAGAAATTGTTTAAAAAATCTATAAAAAATCTAATGGAATAAAAATGTAAAGGCCCCTGTGCTCACCAAAATAAAACGCTCACCTAGGATGCATATATAAATGGCGATTGCACAGTACATGCTTGAGTATTGAAACACACGTCAGAATGGAAGGAATAATTCTAGGGCCATCATTTTCCATTTAAAGTAATATTACATTCTCAGTTTTTAGGCACTTTCAGCAGCTGATTTAACCACTTTCTGCCCCAGGTTTCCTATTTAAGGGTGGTTCCTTTCTCTTGTTTCATTTATTGTTCTTCATATGTTATGCTAAAACAGCTGAGGCTTTAATACTACTTTTAAGCCGGGTACATACAACAGTTTTTTACAACTGACAGCTCTGGTCAGGAGCTGCTGTACTAACCATGCAAGTTTAGTCCAGCGATCTCCCCCACTGAGCTGTTGTGTTCTGACAGGGGGGTGGCCCCCCACCAGAACACTTTGATCAGCGCTCTCTGCCATTGGCTGAGAGTGCTGATTGGGAGTCGGTCGGCAGCTGGTTTTCCAGCATGCACATCTGACATAAGCCGACTTCTGTCGGACAGACCGACCTACACAGGGGCAGAATTTTGGCCGGTATTTTTTGTACTGGCAAATGTCTCCCGACATTCTGCCCATGTGTACGGGACTTAACCTGGGCCATCTTTAACACGGGGCAAATAGGGCAGCTGCCCTGGGCCGAAGTCATGGTTTGGGTGCCCAAAGCAGCTGCCCTTTGAGCTTGCACTGCCGGCAAATTGGGATCCTCATTTGCACCGCAGAAGGACCGTGTACACACACTGCATACAGCCAGTACAGGAGGCAGGCAGCAGCAGAGACTGTGTTGTATATTACAGCTGAATCCCCAGTGAGGAGGGGGCGGGCCCCAAGCTATGCTGCCTGAATGATCGGAGTCGGGACTCAGGAGGCCTGGAGGAGAAGCTAAGAGTGGGACCCAAAAGCACAGAGAGAACCAGTGGATGGTAAGCGTAGCTTGGCTGGCCAGGAAAAGGTATACTTCTCAACATATAGACTGCTCCTAAACCTTGACCTAGCTGTGACAGTCGTTCTGTAAATGGAGAACAAGGCCACCAGTAGCACTGGCACATGCATCTTCCACACAGGCATAGTGAAACACAGCACTGCTTGATGGCCTTCTTTAAAGCCTGGTTCACATCTATTCCGGTTTAAGTGGGCACGGCAGCAAAATGAATGGGCTGCTGTGCCTGCGTTTCCCACAGAAAAAAGATGCATGCGGCATTTTAAAAACACAGTGACCTTGAAATCACCTGGTGCTTTTGCACCATGCGAATTCCCTGCGGTTCCCGCACCCTCAAATGTGCTGCGTTTTTCGATGTGTGGGCCAGGCATCTAAGAACGCAGCGTGGGTGCGGGAACCAGTGGGAAATTGCATAGTGCAAAAACACCATGTGATTTCAAGGCCACTGTGTTTTTAAAATGCTTTTTTCTGCGGGAAACGCAGGCACCGCAGCCAAATGAATGGGCTGCTGCATCTGCACAAATATGTGGTAGTAAAGTCATTTTTTAAAAATAAAAACACAGATCCCCCTGCAGGTGCACTGCATACTAGCACATTATGATAGACTTACATACAAAGTGAGCCCTTAAGCACTGTGCTGTCATGGCTCCACTTGGCCCTCGGTGCATCCCTCTTCTCCAGGTTCTTTCTCTCCAGCCGCTTGAATGGCCAGGCTGTGGTGATGTCATTCCCACGCATGTGCATGGGAGTCACATTGCCATGGCACACAGAGTGACCTATAAATGTGATGTAAGCTGCGCAGCTCAAACCACATTATCTCTGGTAGGCAGGGGGAACATTTAAAACAGAAGAGCTTACTAGGGTGGTCTCTTCTGTTATAACCACTTCAATACCGGACACTTTTACCCCCTTCCTGCCCAGGTAAAGTTTCAGCTTTCAGCACAGTCACACTTTGAATGACAATGGCGCGGTCATACAGCACTGTAACCAAATTTTTATAATTTTGTTCAAACAAATATAGCTTTCTTTTGGTGGTATTTAATCACCGCTGGGTTTTTATTTTTTGCTAAATAAACAAAAAAAAAGTCAAAGTTTTGAAAAAAAACAAACATTTTTCTTAGTTTCTGTTTTGATCCATTTCTTTGGTGAAAATAACCCACCCACAAACTATGGCATATATATTTGAAAATTGATCAGTCCTGACAGCCTCTCTTTTCTTGAGGACAGAACAAATACCCCCCAAATGACCCCGTTTTGGAAAGTAGACAGTCCAAGGTATTTAGTAAGAGGCATAGTGAGTTTCATGAAGTTGTATTTGTTTTGGAAAATGAAGAAATTAAAAAAGGGTTTTTTTAACATACATTTTACCAGGGCTTTTTTTCTCAGAAAATAGGTACAGGAACTCAACCACGACCCCCAACTCCTAACACACACCCCCTCCAAACCGCATCAAATAGTGGGTGTGGTCAAATTTCACTAACAGTGGGAGAGTAAATATCAGGAGTGCATTATGTACACAATGCAGAGTTTGGGGTGGGGGGGAGTTTATACGCAGAGTTCGGCGGGGGTTGGGGTTACTCACATAGTGAAGGGTTCAGGGGTGTGCTGCATACAGAGTGCCAATTTCAACCTTCTCCCACAGCTGCTTAACTCTGCATCCCCCATCCACATCTCACTTTCACCCCTCTTAAGCTCTGATGCAATCCCCCCCCCCCCCTCATCTTTTCCCGACCTCCTTAAAAGTTTCACCATCTTCCACATGTCTTACTTTTGTTGCTGTATTAACCTGAGCCTCTCAGTTGGCTCTAGTACCTCCCTGCAAACTGTAGTTGGTTCCAACTCTCTCACTTGCAGGGAGATCAACCAGTGGGGGTGTCGGCATCCGCACTGCACCCAGGGTACCTGCATCTCCCTTGTCCCCATCCTGCAGTCAGTGGGAGCCACTCAGGAAATCGGATATGTTGGAGCCGTTGGGAGACAAGCTGTGACTTGTATTATTATTATTATACAGGATTTATATAGCACCAACAGTTTACGCAGCGCTTAAACACAGAAGCCGGACTTCTGTGTTTACAAGTAATAGTTTTGAGCAGGGAGCCTGAGTTAGAGGTGGTGGAACTGAGCGTCACCAAGTCCCAGCTGAAAAAAATCCCTGCTTTTTACACACTGTCACTAGTGCAGTACAGCATCATTGTATAACTGGTATGGCAGTGATCAGGGATACTGACTGGTGACAGTATGTGTAAAAAAAAAAAAAAAAAAACAATATTTGGATAAGTCTATGTGTGCGTCTTTCGGGATGTTGGGGTGGAGAGCAACATTGCATGGGGGTGGGGTCAAGAAAATCTTTGGCCAGGGTGCAATCCAGTGGCAAGCAGCAACCCCCCCCCCGGTGCGGCACTGACAGCAACACCAAACCCTGACATATTTGGTGTCTGTTTACTCAAAGCAATATTATCTTTTAGGTTTTACAAAAGAGTTGGGGAATTATATTGTGTTTGTGTGCAGTAACATTAGAGTTAATATATTTTGCACTAAAAATATAGGTTTGATAAACTGTTATAGTGTACAGAGATTGTAAAATATTGTATAAAAAATTTTACAAATTCTTCAGGGCAAAAAAAGCCTAAGGCACCTTTCACACGACCGGACCGCTCGGATTCGTCTGTCAGTTTTTCAGATGGATCCGAGCAGGCCACCCATAGACCTCTATGGGCATGTGGATGTCAGCAGAGATGTGTCTGCTGACACCCGTCTGCCATCCGATCTGACAAGATCCGCTCAAAATTAGACGTATGGGTGATACGTTCACCGTCCGTCGATCGGATGAAAACGGACAGGTGGATCTGTTTTCATCCGATCTGCCCATAGAGGAGAGCGGGGAGCTGACCGCTCCGTCCCTGCACAGAGTGCAGAGACAGAGTTGTCATCCACTGGCTCAGCTGAGATCATCAGAGCGATCTCCCGCTGAGCTAGCGGAACCCGCTGAGCGGATCCGCTGAGTGTGAAAGGGGCCTAACTGCAATAGGTGGTCATAACTAACTGCCATAAGTGCATTAGACCCTCTAAGGACCATACAAATTTTTTGAGTAGAGCTGCAGTGGTAAGGAGTATACTCAATGGATCTGCAATAACTAATAGGACATGACCTCCCTAGGGGTAGAGAAAATGGTGGAATTATTACCTATCCCTGGTATAAATATTGAAATACAATGAAGACACTCAAGAATAAGGCATGATCTCTAAGGGTTTCATTTGCAAAACAAGAAACCTAATGTAAAAAAAAAATAATCATCTTCGAGAATAGAAGAAAGCAAAGAGATAAAAGACAGAGTGGGGTAGGGAGTGGGTTTAGGTTGCAGTGGGGCCAGAGTGGGCCCCCACTAAAAGGATGAACCTCCAACTGGTCAGCTTCAGAGTGTTAGAGCAACCATAGTGTATTTGTGAATGTGCCGCCAAAGTAGTTGGATATCTGGTTTTACCCCCTTCATGAACAGGTCATTGTTTTGCTATTCAGCACTGCTCTGGCGATTGCGCGGTCATGCAATACTGTGCAAATTTTTTTCTTTTGGTGGTATTTGATCACTACTGGGCTTTTTATTTTCTGCAATATAAATGAAAAAAGATTGAATATTTTGAAAAAAAAAAAACAATATTTTCTACTTTGTTATACAACATATCTAATAAAATCTAATTTCTTCATAAATCTAGGCCAAAATGTATACTGCTACGTATCTTTAGCATAAAAACAAAAAATCCCAAAAGGTGTACTATATAATAATTGGTTTGTGTGTATATATATATATATTTGAATTTGATCAGTCCTGATGTACTGACAGCCTTTCTAATTTCTCAAGGCCCTTAAAATGCCAGAACAGTACTAATACCCCCCAAATTACCCCTTTTTGGAAAGTAGACAGTCTGAGGCATTTAGTAAGAGACATGGCAAGTTTTTTGAAATTGCATTTTTTCTGTAACGATTTTTTGACAATGTAAAAAAAATTTTGAGAAATGTAATAAAATTTCCTATATATATATATATATATATATATATATCGCTGTATGAATGTCAATGGTCCCAAAAAGGTGTCAAAAATGTCTGACATGTCCGCTGCAATATCGAAGTCCCCATAAATATCGCAGATCACTGCAATTACTTGTAAAAAAAGAAATAGTAAAAACGCCATAAATTAATTCTCATGGTTTGTAAACGCGGCAACTTTTGCGCAAACCAATCAATTAACGCTGATCGCAGTTTTTTTTTTTCCACAAATATGTGGGAGAATATATGTCGGCCAAATCTGATGAATAAATTAGTTTTTTTTTTTTTGGATATGTATTATAGCAAAAAGTAAAAATATATATATATTTTTTCAAAATTGTCGCTCTTTTTTGTTTATAGCGCAAAAATAAAAACCTCAGAGGTCATTAAATACCACCAAAAGGGCGTCTCTTTCGTATGCACAGACGCAATGATCCAATCTGTCATAAATGCAATAAAGACACGGGCACACTGCTACACATGCTTTGGGAGTGTGAAAAAATTCGACCGTTTTGGTCGCAGGTAACGCACTTTATCGCCCATCACTTTGATCTTCCTAATATCTGCAGCCCAAAGTGGTGTATATTGTCAATCTTTGAAGATATTCAAATAGGCACGTATCAGAAACAGTTCCTGCGTTTTCTATTGTTTTATGCAAGGAAAGCGGTGGTACTGCAATGGGTCCGTACTACACCAATACAGATAGATGCCTGGAAAAATTTAATAAATCAGGTCCTACCAATTTATAAGCTTACATATGAGGCCAGAGGTTGCCCTAATAAATTTGAGAGAATTTGGGGAAAATGGAATGAGACTTCTGACACTTGTGAGGTCCTGTGTGACTGAGGTAACGGGCTTTGGGATTGGGGGGTGGAGGATGTGGAATAATCTGAAGGGGTGCGGAATAGGTGCTCAGGGAATGTTCCCTATACTTCAATGTTACGTTTTGCTCTGACGGTGTAGAGATACGCGATAAATTCTACTGCATTGTTACAATTTTATTTGATGATGGTAGATATTTTGCCAAAAAAAATGTCTTTGTACATAAGAAAAAGTGTCAGTAATTGAAAGTGACAAATGTATAATGATTTCCCACATGTTCAATGCAAGACATGTATGCTGTAATACTACTCTATATTCTATGAACCTTTGTCAAAAATGTTAATATGATGTGATGAAACTGACAATAAAACACAGTTTAAAAAAAAAAAAAAATACCACCAAAAGAAAGCTCTATTTGTGGGGAAAAAAAGGACTTCAATTCCATTTGGGTAAAACGTCATGCAACCACGCAATTGTCAGTTAAAGCGACGCAGTGCCGAATCGCAAAAAATGCTCTGGTCAGGAAGGGGGTTAAATCCTTCCCGGTCTGAAGTGGTTAAAGGGACACTTTTTAATCAGAGTATAGCATCAAGTCAATTAACCATTTGCCGACCGGGCCATAGCTGAATCATGGCTACTGTGTGGGCGGATAACTCTGGGAGGGCGTACTATGACATCCTCCCAGAATCGCGCTCCCACGCGCCCCCAGGAATGTCCGTGACCGTCAGGTCTCCCATAGCAGGCGTGTCAAGGATCATTCCATCCAATGGACGGAGTGATCACTTGTAAACAAACCGGAGCATGCCCGGTTTGGCTCCTCCCCTCTCCTCACGCCGATCGGTACAGCATGTGAGGTTAGGAGGGAGCCGATGCAGCAGCGTTGTGGGCTGGATCTGAAATGCCCACAGCGCTGATCTGTTCCCATCCCTCGCTCATCCATAACTGGCTCACCCATGCTCCATCCATCCCTGGCTCATCCATTCATCCCTGGCTCATCCATTCATCCTTGGCTCACCCATCCCTGGCTTATCCATGCTCCATCCCTTGCTCATCCATCCCTGGCTCATCCATACACATACATGCTTGTCCATGCTCCATCCCTGGCTCGTGCATCCCCCATCCTTGGCTCATCCATCCACATGCATGCTCCATCCCTGGCTTTTCCATCCACATCCATGCTCCATCCTTGGCTCATCTATCCACATCCATGCTCGGTCCCTGGCTCATCCATCCACACCCATGCTCCGTCCCTGGCTCATCCATGCTCTGTCCCTGGCTCACCCATCAATGTCCACGCTCTGTCCCTGGCTCACCCATCCATATCCGTGCTCCATCCCTGGCTCATCTATCCACATCCATGCTCCATCCCTGGCTCATCCATCCACATCCATGCTCCATCCCTGGCTCATCCATCCACATCCATACCACTACAGTGCCCATCAGTGCCTCACAAAAGTGTAAAAGGTAGACAAATTAGATTTGAAATATATGTCCCTAGAACACCTGTAAGAGGTAGTCTAGAAATTATGCTCCTAGAACGCCTCACGGTGCTCCCTGCATTTTCGGCCTCTGTATGCGGCCAGGATGTGTAAAAGTCTCACATGTGGTATTGGCATACTCAGGTGGAGTGGCAGAATGTATTTTGGGGTGTAGTTGCAAGTATGCATATGCTGTGTGTGAGAAATAACCTGTTACTATGGCAATTTTATGAAAGAAAAAAAATCTTCATTTTGCAAAGAATTGTGGGAAAAAATGACAACGTCAAAAAACTCACCATGCCTCTTACTAAATAGCTTTGACTGTCTATTTTCTAAAAATGTGTCATTTGGGGGGTATTTGTACTTTCCTGGCTTGTTAGGGTCTCAAAAAATGAGAGAGGCCGTCAGTATAGATCAATTTTCAATGATTGGCACCATAGCTTGTAGACTCTATAACTTTCACAAAGACCAAATATGCACTTATTTGGGTATTTTTACCAAAGATATGTAGCAGTATACATTTTAGCCAACATTTATGAAGAAAAATTACTAATTTGCAACATTTTATAACGAAAACAAAGAAAAATTCTTATTTTTTTTACAAAATGTTTGGTCATTTTTTATGCAAAAAAATAAATAAAAAACCCAGTGGGGATTACCACCAAAATTTTTGGTCTTTTTTCATGCAAAAAAAAATAAAAAAACACAGTGGGGATTACCACCAAAAGGACAAAAATGTCATATGGGTACAATGTTGCATGACTGAGTAATTGTCAATAAAAATGTAAGAACGCTGAAAGCTGAAAATTGGTCTGGTTAGGAAGGGGGTTTAGGTGCCCAGTGGGAAGTGGTTAAACTCCTGGGATATGGATCACCAGTTAAGTAGCAGAGGGGACTGTTAATCAGTTTCAGCTGCTTTGATGTTAATGAAATTAACAACGGGTGCACTAGATGAGCAACAATGAGACGACCTCCAAAACAGGAATGGTTTTACAGGTGGAGGCTACTGACATTTTTTTCCCTTTTGCATTTAGCTAGGATGTGTAGTGGTGTCTACTGGTAGCATGAAGCGATACCTGAACCCTATAGAATTTGCACAGGCAGTCTAACTCCTCCACTGCTCCAGGATGGGACATCAATATGTGCCATTGCCAGAAGATTTGCTTTGTCTCCCAGCACAGTCATAAGAGCATGGAGGAGATTCCATGAGACAGGCAGTTACTAGATCTGGACAGGGCCATAGAAGTTCCTTGACCCATCAGCAGGACCGGTATCTGCTCCTTTGTGCAAGGAGGAACAGGATGAACACTGCCAGAGCCCTACAAAATGACCTCAAGCAGGCCACTGCTGTGAATGTCTCTGACCAAACAATCAGAAACAGACTTCATAAGGGTAGCCAGAGGGTCCAAAGTCCTCTAGTGGGCCCTGTGCTCACTGCCCAGCACCATGGAGCTTGATTGGAAATTGCCATTGAACACCAGAATTGGCAGATCCGTCACTGGCGCCCTATGCTGTTCACAGATGAGAGCAGGTTCACGCTGAGCACATGTGACCGACATGAAAGGGTCTGGAGAAGCCACGGATTATGTTATGCTGCCTGTAACATTGATCAGCATGACCGGTTTGGTGGCGGGTCAGTGATGGCCTGGGGAGGCCATCACTCCATAGAGGGAAGCACAGACCTCTACAGGCTGGACAATGGCACCCTGACTGCCATAAGGTATTGGGATGAAATCCTTGGACCCATTGTCAGACCCTACGCTGGTACAATGTGTCCTGGGTTCCTCCTGGTGCATGACAATGCCTGCCTCATGTAGCGTGACTATGCAGCCAATTCCTGGAGGATGAAGGAATACCATTGAATGGCCCCCACGCTTGCCTGACTTAAAAAATCCAATAGAACACCTCTGGGACATTGTGTATTGGTCCATCCAACGCCATAAGGTTGCACCTCAGTCTGTTCAGGAGCTCAGTGATGCCCTGGTCCAGATCTGGGAGGAAATATCACAGGACACCATCCGTCGTCTCATTAGGTGCATGCCCTGACATTCTCAGGCATACATACAAGCACGTGCTACTACTACAATCAAATTTCAGCAAAATGGACTAGCCTGCTGCATCATTTTTTCACTTGGATTTTTGGGGGGCCTTTGAATTCAGCCCTCTGTAGGTTGATAATTTTCATTTCCGTCAAACAATGTGGCATCCTTTTGTTCACATAACCCAGTCCATATCAGTATAGATATCCAGCATTATATTTTTCCCTATTGAGATCTGGTGTGTTTTCAAAGTGTTCCTTGATTTTTTTTTTTTGAGCAATGTGTGTGTGTGTTTATATGTGTATACATACACAGTATCTCACAAAAGTGAGTACACCCCTCACATATTTGTAAATATTTAATTCTATCTTTTCATGTGTCAACACTGAAGAAATGACACTTTGTTACGATGTAAAGTAGTGAGTGTACAGCTTGTATAACAGTGTAAATTTGCTGTCCCCTCAAAATAACTCAACACACAGCCATTAATGTCTAAACTGCTGGCAACAAAAGTGAGTACGCCCCTAAGTGAAAATGTCCAAATTGGGCCCAAAGTGTCAATATTTTGTGTGACCACCATTATTTTCCAGCACAGCCTTAACCCTCTTGGGCATGGAGTTTGCCAGAGCTTCACAGGTTGCCACTGGAGTCCTCTTCCACTCCTCCATTATGGCATCACATAGCTGGTGGATGTTAGAGACCTTTCGATCCTCCACCTTCCGTTTGAGGATGCCCCACAGATGCTCAATAGGGTTTAGGTCTGGAGACATATTTGGCCAGTCCATCACCTTTACCCTCGGCTTCTTTAAAAGAAAAACTGAAATATCACATGGTCCTAAGTATTCAGACCCTTTGCTGTGACACTCATATATTTAACTCCGGTGCTGTCAATTTCTTCTGATCATCCTTGAGATGGTTCTACACCTTCATTTGAGTCCAGCTGTGTTTGATTATACTGATTGGACTTGATTAGGAAAGTCACACACCTGTCTATAGAAGACCTTACAGCTCACAGTACATGTGAAAATCATGAGGGCAAAGGAACTGCCTGAAGAGCTCAGAAACAGAATTGTGGCAAGGCACAGATCTGGCCAAGGTTACAAAAAAAATTCTGCTGCACTTAAGGTTCCTAAGAGCACAGTGGCCTGGAAGACATTTGGGAGGACCAGAACCCTTCCTAGAGCTGGCCATCTGGCCAAACTGAGCTATCGGGGGAGAAGAGCCTTGGAGAGAGAGGTAAAGAAGAAGCCAAAGATCACTGTGGCTGAGCTCCAGAGATGCAGTTGGGAGATGGGAGAAAGTTGTAGAAAGTCAACCATCACTGCAGCCTTCCACCAGTCGGGGCTCTATGGCAGAGTGGCCCGACGGAAGCCTCTCCTCAGTGCAAGACACATGAAAGCCCGCATGGAGTTTGCTTAAAAACACCTGAAGGACTCCAAGATGGTGAGAAATAAGATTCTCTGGTCTGATGAGACCAAGATAGAACTTTTTGGCCTTAATTCTAAGCGGTATGTGTGGAGAAAACCAGGCACTGCTCATTACCTGTCCAATACAGTCCCAGCAGTGAAGCATGGTGGTGGCAGCATCATGCTGTGGGGGTGTTTTTCAGCTGCAGGGACAGGACGACTGGTTGCAATCGAGGAAAAGATGAATGCGGCCAAGTACAGGGATATCCTGGACGATAACCTTCTCCACAGTGCTCTGGACCTCATACTGGGCCGAAGGTTTACCTTCCAACAAGAAAATGACCCTAAGCACACAGCTAAAATAACAAAGGAGTGGCTTCACAACAACTCCATGATTGTTCTTGAATGGCCCAGCCGGAGCCCTGACTTAAACCCAATTGAGCATCTCTGGAGAGACCTAAAAATGGCTGTCCACCAACGTTCACCATCCAACCTGACAGGACTGGAGAGGATCTGCAAGGAGGAATGGCAGAGGATCCCCAAATCCAGGTGTGAAAAACTTGTTGCATCTTTCCCAAAAAGACTCATGGCTGTATTCGATCAAAAGGGTGCTTCTGCTAAATACTGAGCAAAGGGTCTGAATACTTAGGACCATGTGATATTTCAGTTTTTCTTTTTTAATAAATCTGCAAAAATGTCAACATTTCTGTGTTTTTCTGTCAATATGGGGTGCTGTGAGTACATTAATGACGGAAAAAATGAACTTAAATGATTTTAGCAAATGACTGCAATATAACAAAGAGTGAAAAATTTAAGGGGGTCTGAATACTTTCCGTACCCACTGTATGTATGTATGTGTGTGTATATATATATATATATATATATATATATATATATATATACACACACACACATATACACAGTATCTCACAAAAGTGAGTACACCCCTCTCATTTTTGTAAATATTTTATTATTCCTTTGCATGTGACAATACTGAAGAAATTTCCTATGGTGTAAAGTAGTGAGTGTACAGCTTGTATAACAGTGTAAATTTGCTGTCCCCTCGAAATAACTCAACACACAGCCATTAATGTCTAAACTACTGGCAATAAAAGTGAATACACCCCTAAGTGAAAATGTCCAAATTGGACCCAAAGTATCAATATTTTGTGTGGCCACAATTATTTTCCAGCACTGCCTTAACCCTCTTGGGCATGGAGTTCCCCAGAGCTTCACAGGTTGCCACTGGAGTCTTCTTCCAGTCCTCCATGATGACATCACGGAGTTGGTGAATGTTGGAGACCTTGCAATCCTCCACTTTCCATTTGAAGATGCCCCACAGATGCTCAGATGGGTTTAGGTCTGGAGACATGCTTGGCCAGTCCATCACCTATACCCTCAGCTTCTTTAGCAAGGCAGTGGTCATCTTGGAGGTGTGTTTGGGGTCGTTATCATGTTGGAATACTGCCCTGCAGCCCAGTCTCCGAAAGGAGGGGATCATGCTCTGCTTCAGTATGTCACAGTACAACTGTTTGCGGGCTTTCTTGTGCATCATCTTTAGAAGAGGCTTCCTTCTGGGATGACAGCCATGCAGACCAATTTGATGCAGTGTGCTGCTATGGTCTGAATGCTGACAGGCTGACACCCACCCCTTCAATCTCTGCTGCAATACTGGCATCACTCATACATCTATTTGCCAAAGACAACCTCTGGATATGATGCTGAGCACGTGCACTCAACTTCTTTGATCGGTTATGGCGAAGCCTGTTCTGAGTGGAACCTGTCCTGTTAAACTGCTGTATGGTCTTGGCCACCATGCTGCAGCTCAGTTGCAGGGTCTTGGCAATCTTCTTATAGCCTAGGCCATCTTTATGTAGGTCAGCAGTTCTTTTTTTCAGATCCTCAGAGAGTTCTTTGCCATGAGATGCCATGTTGAATTTCCAGTGACCAGTATGAGAGAGTGAGAGCATTAACACCAAATTTAACACACTTGCTCCCCATTCACACCTGTGACTTTGTAACACTAACGAGTCACATGACATCAGGGAGGGAAAATGGCTAATTGGGCCCAATGTGGACATTTTCACTTAGGGGTGTACTCACTTTTGTTGCCAGGGGTTTAAACCTTTATGGCTGTGTGTTGTAATTTTGAGGGGACAGCAAATTTACACTGTTATACAAGCTGTACACTCACTACTTTACATTGTAGCAAAGTGTAATTTCTTCAGTGTTGTCACATGAAAAGATAGAATAAAATATTTACAAAAATGTGAGGGTGTATGCACTTTTGTGACATACTGTATATATACACACTGTCACCAGTGCAGTACAGCATTGTCATTATGATATAATGATGATCATTGTAACAGCTATGTTTTCAACTGTCTTGAATGGGTTACTTTCATGACAGGTGTGATTACTAGTGATCTGTGATTGTCTACAGCTAATCACATAGTACAGGGTGCTGTGATTGAGCTAGGTACCATGTTACATAGTTAGTCAGGTTGAAAAAAGACACAAGTCCATCCAGTTCAACCAATAAAAAAAAAAAAAATAAATTTTTATATATATATATATATATATATATATATATATACATATATATATATATACATATATATACACAACCAAATAATCCCATATACAATCCTTCACCCACAGTTGATCCAGAGGAAGGCAAAAAAACCCCAGCAAAGCATGGATCCAATTTGCTATAACGGGGGAAAAAATTCCTTCCTGATTCCCCGAGAGGCAATCGGATTCACCCTGGATCAACTTTACCTAAAAATGTTAGTACCCAGTTATATTATTTACATTAAGGAAAGAATCCAGGCCTTTTTTAAAGCAATCAACTGTGCTGGCCAAAACCACCTCTGGAGGGAGTCTATGTGATAGCTGTTACTCCCTGAGCTCAGTAGTTCAAGCTAAAATTTACAGCCATGAATGACTTCAGTAAGAGTAGTGACTTCTTCCCCCTCACTGCCCCTTCATCTGGACAATTCCATATGAGGTCTCAGTGAAAGATGACATTGCTAGAAAGGAGACAACTACTGCTGTGATTTCTGTTTAGAAAACCAATAGTGCTTTGGGAATCCTTTCTCATACATGATTTTTAAAACAAAGATTGTACACATACAGTCAAAAAAATATAAGGCAATTAAAAATATTTTAAAAAAACAAGCCAAAACTCTTATTCCATGTAAATCAAATCTATTTCATAGAGTTAGGTTCTATTTTTACAGCAGTTAAAAATAAATCAGTTGTACCTTTCAAATCAGACTGCTGCTTAGTAAACCGCTGTATGAAACTGAAGATCTTTGGCATCATTCTGTGCTTTTGGCTCATATTTATATAGTTACATACAGTAAAGTATGTCGCCTAAGTCAGAGCAATAGACAAAAACAATGTGCTTAAGCTGATAAAACAAACCATTCTAATTTATCACGTCTTTATTGATATATTAAGTAGCCCATAGATGTTGATTTTTTTCAGTTGAACGAAAAAAACCTGACCCGATTCCCCCATCCACATATTTTAGGCAGATGGGGAAATCCTTCCCACTGAACTGTTGTATTCTGACAGTAGGGAGACCTCCCTGCCATCAGAATACACTGATCAGGGTTGCAGGCTATAGCCTGCAGCACTGATCGAGCGGGGAGAATCCGACAGGGCGATTGTACAGAGCCCAAACACAGATTGAAATTCTGCCGGTCCCTGCTGAACTGGCCAAATTTTGATCCATGTATGGCTGGCTTTAGCGGACTCTGCATTTTACTGCAAGGTCCATGTTAAAGAGGAACTGCTCACATAATTTGTAATAGAAACATCTTTGTTATTATGAAGCTTCCCTCCAAACACTTTGCATATTATTTTATATACAGTGCCTTGCGAAAGTATTCGGCCCCCTTGAACTTTGCGACCTTTTGCCACATTTCAGGCTTCAAACATAAAGATATAAAACTGTAATTTTTTATGAAGAATCAACAAGAAGTGGGACACAATCATGAAGTGGAACGAAATTTATTGGATATTTCAAACTTTTTTAACAAATAAAAAACTGAAAAATTGGGCGTGCAAAAATTATTCAGCCCCCTTAAGTTAATACTTTGTAGCGCCACCTTTTGCTGCGATTACAGCTGTAAGTCGCTTGGGGTATGTCTCTATCAGTTTTGCACATCGAGAGACTGAAATTTTTGCCCATTCCTCCTTGCAAAACAGCTCGAGCTCAGTGAGGTTGGATGGAGAGCGTTTGTGAACAGCAGTTTTCAGTTCTTTCCACAGATTCTCGATTGGATTCAGGTCTGGACTTTGACTTGGCCATTCTAACACCTGGGTATGTTTATTTGTGAACCATTCCATTGTAGATTTTGCTTTATGTTTTGGATCATTGTCTTGTTGGAAGACAAATCTCGGTGAAGTACTAACACAGGGTGAAGAACAACTAAGAAGTA
>BLSH010334420.1:1393686-1411580 GCA_018402905.1 Glandirana rugosa | reverse complement strand
CGTCCTGTTTAAGTATCTCTCGTTACGTCTCATGAGTTCAATGTCGTTTGGTCATGAATTTCGCCTTGAAGCCAGTAGAAAAGTAGATAATTTAGGAGACGGGAACAACAAACTTGATACCTATCATTTTGTAAAAAAAAGACGGTCATTTATGGAATATGACGGGTGAAGGACAAAGAACAGACCATTTTACGGAGCCGCAAACTGTAGTACGTGTTGAGAGATGGTCTTTCCCTCCCCTCTACTCAGTATTCTCCCGGTTACAAATATGCTGAAAAAATCTCCCTCCACTAAGTCTGGCTGCATCCATTTTAACTGTGGGCAGCTGAAACTGCTGTCAGTTCACTTCCTGGATACACACAGAGGCACACCTCCAGCCCTGCAGCTTTCATTGGCCCTCTTATGACTCATCTCCCCTCCCTTTCTGGTAGAGAGTTGTGCATGATGTCAAACGCCGAGGCATTTTACCAGACAAGAAACAGGAAGTGGGCAGTATAAGGTATTTACTGGCAGAAAAAAAATGTTTTACTATCCATAGTTCAAACAACAAGGGCAGAGGATTTAATAGATGAAAAGATGACCGAAGTTCCGCTTTAAGTACTGGTTTGCTGTAACTTGAGTACTCTGCATTGCTCTCTATGAATTTGTCCTGCGGCTCACGGTCACTGTAGAAAATGGCAAGGGTGAGCAATCGACACGTATTGAGCACACTGTCGTTCAGACTCTTTCACATGTCTCAAACACATAAATCACCATTTCATTGCAGACAATCAGGAAAGGAACACTTATTGTCACTGACATCATTTAAATGAAATTGCTTTCCTTTTAAGAAGGCAGAAACATCAAAGTGGGTAAGGTGAGTCTGACAATGGCCCAGGGCTGGGGAGAGGCCTCTCTACAGCGACTCCTGGCTTCCAAACTATGCTGTCATTAACCAAGTGATTCTGTAGTCCCCAGCTAATTAACATTTCTAGAGTGATGGGGCAGTAAACACACTCGTACATAATTATTCACTGAATGTTACATACATTTTTGGAAGCATTTTTCAGAACTAATCTCCATATGCATATATGAACAGACTACATTTGGAAGGTTCTTATGTATGAAGTGAACTTTCTTGTAATGATCCAAAATACTGACCTGTGAGTCCAGCCATCCTCACCCCATCTATGCTCACCCACCCAGCCATCCTCACCCCATCCATGCTCAGCCACCCAGCCATCCTCACCCAGCCATGCTCACCCATCCATCGATCCTCACCCACCCATCCATGCTCACCCACCCAGCCATCCATCCATGCTCACCCATCCATCCATCCATGCTCACCCACCCATCCATGCTCACCCACCCAGCCGTGCTCATCCACCCATCCATGCTCAGTCATCCCCATCCGTGCTCAGTCATCCCCATCCATGCTCATCCATCCCCATCCGTGCTCAGTCATCCCCATCCGTGCTCTTCTATCCCATCCGTGCTCATCCATCTCCATCCGTGCTCTTTCATCCCCATCTGTGCTCAGTCATCCCTATCCGTGCTCATCTATCCCCATCCACGGCTCATTTGTGCCTCATTCATGGCTCATTTGTGCCTCATTCATGCTCATCCATACCACATCAGTTCTCATCCGTGACACATCCATGCCACTACAGTGCCCATCAGTGCCACTACACTGCCCATCCATGCCACTACACTGCCCATCCGTGCCACTACACTGCTCATCCATGCCACTACACGGCCTATCCATGTCACTACAGTACCTATCCATGCCACCACAGTGCCTCACAATAGTGTAAAAGATAGCCAAATTAGATTTGAAATGTATCCCCCTAGAACACCTGACGGTGCTCCCTACATGTTGGGCCTCTGTATGTGGCCAGGCTGTGTAAAAGTCTCACACATGGTATCGCCATACTCCGGAGGAGTAGCAGAATATATTTTGGGGTGTAATTTTTACGGCCTCCTTTGTGGAAAATACCTTATTTACAGAGCTGCTGGGCGCTCACGAGAGCCGCCGGAACTCTTCTTCACCGCTCCAAATACTGCAGAGGGAGGAACCGAGATCTCCGCTGACGTCAGCCCACTCCATGCACTTCAGAGGGAGGAGCTGTTGACGTCAGCTGGGAGGAGAGGAGAGGAGAAGAGCTCCAGTGGGACACGTGGGCGCCCAGTGCCGCTGTAAATGGGGTATTTTCCACAATAAAGTTACACAAGGAGGAGACACACTGCATATTATATAATCTTTTTACAGAACGGATTACATGATTTTACAAGGACTTTAACTAGGGGTAGGGCTTATATTGCAGCCATCCCAGAAACTCACGCTTGGACTTATTTTCAGGGAAAGACTGTAAATATAAAAGTTTAACCTGTATTGAATCAATAAATAAGAAAAAATATTTGTCAATTTTAAATTGCACCTTTTTGCGAAATGGCGAAAATCAAACGTACGCAAAACTGTGTCTCTAAATTTTGGATGTTTTCATTTTTCACTTACAACTTTCAGATTTTGAAAATGACTCTCCCCCAAACCATATATTTTCTGAAAGCACATGACCTGAAGAATAAAAAGAAGGTGCTACTGATTTTTTTAGCCCCACAATACTTGCGTAAATGTTTATCAGATCACTATTTTCACTGAAAAAACACTTTGTTTACCCACACGCTGATGCACAGGTGTTCTGTGCATCCCTGTGCAGCCAGTCCTATTCATGTCAATCAGAGGCTGCAAAGACAGATTTGACATTACTGCGGATGTAGATGCATGGACCCAAACGCAAACGGTGTACCTTCAGGGACATACACCCACTTGGATATCAAGTGGTGGAGCAATGTATGTCTCGATTCAGCAACTGCATCCCAATAGATATGAATGGGACTGCCTGCACAGGAATGCACAGAACACATGTGCAGCAGCTGTGTCCAGACTGACATCAATGGGATTGCCTGCATGGGATACACTGAACACCCTTTCATCCCTGTGCAGCTAAACATGGCCTTGCTGTAGTATGCCTCGCATGAACAAGGCCTTTGGTGTTGTTTAGACTTGCGGTTGGGGGCGACAAAAATGCGCGGTTTAGCTGCGTCTTTGCCAAACGCCCCCGCCCCTACAGAGGAGCTCCAGTCTCCCCCCAAAAAATTAAAAGTCAGCATGTACAAATAGTGTAGCTGCTGACGTTTAATTAAGGACACTTACCTGTGCAAGGATCCAGTGATGTCATCACCCTAGCCGATTCTTCAATCGGCTTTGGGTGCAGGTGCCGGCATCTTCACTGAGGGAATCCAGCAGTGAAGCCTTTCGGCTTCCTTCTGTGCATGAGCGAGTCATGCTGCGCTTTGTGAATGATTCTGCATTCTTCTGTGTGTGTCTCAGAAGGCTGCAGGGGGAAAGAGAAGGGGCCAAATAGCTTTGTAAATTGCCACGGCCATCTAACCCGGAAGTGGGTACCTGTCAAAACCAGGTACCCGCTCCCCCCCCCCAAAAAAGTGTCAAATGTGGCCTTGGAGAGGGTGCAAACAAGCGGAGCTTCCCCTTTTGGGTGGAGCTCGGCTTTAGGCTGTAACAGGACAGGGTACTGATGCTGCGATGCTTTGCACCCGCAGCAAACTTGACCCAACTTGTAGCAATGTCGTCCTCCGAACACTACATGTTACTCGCCGCAACCTTGTGCAATACATGTGGCTGCAATGTAATTGTTGGTAAAATGGGGTTGCATTGCTTCCTCACCACCTGTCAGTAGCCTCTGAAGCTTGATCCAAATGTGTATTGGGCTTTAGAGGCAAGGGAGATTTAGACACATGTCTAAATCCAGTTTTTTTTTTTTTTTTTCATATATATGGTCACTGAAGTGACCTGGCCACCCGGAGGCAGTGCTGTAGGTCCGTATAGCGTATGGACCTGGCAGCAAAAGGATTAATGCTTGTATACTAAAGCCCAACTTCAGACAGATCTCATAGTTTTAAATAGGCTAGGTAAGCGTAAGGCCGGCCATACACGGTTCAAATCTCGACTGGTTAAGCAGGAACCAGATGAGATTTGAACTATTAATGGGCAGGCTGAATGTACCAAGTTGATCGACCAATCAACTTGGGTGCAACCAGCCTGCTGGATTCTCTTGCGATTATCGCTAGTGGCTGCTATAGCCGCTAGTGATGAGCACTGTCTTCGACTTCCACTGCTCTCCCCTGCTGGGAGAAAACAATGCCCTGGCAGGAGGGATTCCCGCATCAACAACTGTGGTTGCAGGAAAGACACTTGCTCCTTGTATGGCCGGCCTTAGTGCCTTTGTCAAGTTTTTATTGCAGTCTATGATCTCAATTTTTTTAGTTTGGTCTTTGGACTTCAATTACAGTGTTTTGTTGGCTCCCCACTGGAGATGTTCTGTGTCAATTCCCGTCTGTGCCCTCTCCATAACTTGAACTGGACTTGAGAGAACATCTCCTGCTTAGGACACAGATAGCATTAAAAGCCCATAGGAAGCCCATAAAAAAGGTTCCAAAAGTTTTCATTGGAGTCCATATTTGAAGTAATTTTATTAAAATTGAAGTGAGTTTGGAGGTACAATGATTGTGCTGATCAGAGGAAGATCCTTGCATGGCATGGATGATTCCTAAGCGTGACTGTTTTATTGGGCTTAATTAGCACCATTTTTTGTAACAGATAAAAAAAAAACAGACATTTAATAAATCTCAGATAAGGCACCCATACATAGATTGAAATTTGATCAGTTCAGCATGGACCAGCCAAATTTTGATCCATGTATGGGCAGGCTGGTTATACAGAAGTTGATCTATCAATTCTGTACAACCAGCTTGCCGGCTATAGTCGGCAGCACTAATCAGTGTATTCTGACAACAGGTAAGTCTCCCCGCTGTCAGAATACAATAACTCAGTGGGAAGGATTCCTCCATCCACATCGAGTGTGTTGATGGGGTAATCAGATCATCTTTTTTTCATTCAGCTTGCTGGTTGAACAAAAAAATGATTAATGTATAGCCTGTGTTTGAGAAAATAGATCACTCCCTTCATCTAGCCTTATTAGTGCTTGTTAAGACTGATGTCATTAGAGGCACACTCCACCCATCCCTGCTTCTGATAACTGGATTACACTGATTGTTTCATCAGGGAGTACAAGTGTAGGAACAGACCCCAGAACAGCCTAGGTCTGCTTTAATAAACTAATAAGACTTCCTTTTTGGCACTGATTGCCACCTGAACTGGAAGTTTTGAAATAGGTTCCTTTTATAGAAAATAAAAAAACAATATAACAGACCCTTATAGCAAGTTTTATTCTGAATGGAATATCTAAGTACACAATCGTATGGCATTCCTTCCAATGGTGATCCCACTCTATTCCACCCTGGTAGTTTAATTTTAAACTATAGAATCTTCATGCTGACACTTGCAGAATACATTCATTTTCGATTCGAGCAGCAATGGAGCAATTCATAGAACAGCTCCTGATTGCCTGCGGCTCCTCTGCTTGCTGCTGAATCAACTGTCAGAGCCGTAGGCTCCTGCCATAAAGAGAGCTCACAAAAGCCAAATGGCTCCAGCAATGTTTATTCAAGGATGTAGGGCAAGGTTTGTGTTCCTAATAAGCGCTGCCTATAATTATTCAGAGGCAAGCTGAATTGTTGAAGGCATTTTTATTTTGCATGATGTACATAAGGTGTGTCAGTCCACAGCCGGGTCATATTTGCTTTGGCAAGCGTAGTACTTGAGTATAAAACCACTTCAAAGCAGCAGAGGAGTCTGGGGAGTACAGCAGGTTCTGGCTTTGGGTACAGAGCTGGCAAATGCTGAGCTTCATTATGTGTGTATGTGTATGCACTGCAATATGCCTTCCCATAGACCTGTCAGAGTCTACACAACAGTTTTTCTAAAGGTGCCTATTAACATTAGATTTTAGTTAGCAACCCAACTGCAAAGAAATAAAATTGCATATTTGGTTCAGCCAAGCATGTAAGTTTATTTCAATGGATTGGAGAGGAGAATGACATTCCTGCACCCAGGCTGGGAAAAGGGAGCATTTCAAGTAACACAAACCTATGTACATATTCCCAGGGGGTGTCATGAGAAGTCTGAGCGTGTTCGTAAACGTATGTTTATTTCCCACAAAACACGGCCAGACAGATATTTGCCTGCTTCTATTCTGTAGTTACTAAGATAGGTGGTTGAAGTAACTGCTGGAAGCATACTGTACTGTACAGTGGTCTGCCTACTGCATTATCATAATTCGTCCCAGTGTTGCAAAATAGAAACCTAAATTCTGACATCCACGAAAATATGTGAAATCCTTGGCCTATAGACCTCTAACTTACTGCAGAAAATTCAAGTCAATCACACAAGTAGGGAATGAGAATCTTTGAGATGTTCTGTACATGGTGCGCTTTTATGGTGCCATGGCTGCATGGAATTCACAGCATTAGACCTTCATAGGTTCTTGTCATATGTGCAACCTGTGCTCTTGTGTAGACTGTGATCGCTGACCATTCCTTCTGCAAATTTGAGTTGATTGTTTATCTTGCTGATCGTGTTTAATATTTTCTAAGGTACTGACACAGAAACAATATGCAGGCCAAGGGTTTTGACCTCACTTCAACCCACCCTGCATACTTGTTTCAGGGTAGTATCTCAGGTATTGTAAACAAAAGCAGCCAGACAACCAGCATTTTCAGAAACGCATCAGTGATCGCAACCTACATATTTATGTCAGTGCTTGTCTTTCATTTCACATATCTTTAGCCAATGACATGTATCTGTTTCACTTTTAAAATCTCCTTGAGTATTTTGCTTTTATAAGGACTGGCAAATGTGTGTTCATCAATGAGTGGTTCATTTAGGCTGAATGCTTTTGGCCTTTGAATGCCTGGTATGCATTACTGCAAATAAAAAGACTGGTCCTGGGAGAATCTTACTGAAACAAAGGTGTGTTTATATATTTCACATACACCATCACAGTCCGACTCTGGGCTTAATTCACACCAAAAAGTTCTTACTCATTGGGTATACATTACTGCTGGTGTGCATTACTACACACTAGCAGGCCTAGTACACATTAGTGTTTTTTTTTTTTTTTTTTTTTCGTTTAATCCAGCATATTCAACTGACCATGAGATATTAGTACAGCGATCTCCCCTGCTGTGTTGTGTTCTGACAGAGGGGATGGCCCCTCAGCCAGAACAGTCCAGTCAGCGCTCTCAGCCATTTGCTGAGAGCGCTGATCGGGAGCTGATAGGCAGACCTTATTCAGTCATTCCCCATCGACAGAAGCCGGCCGTAACTGACTGCAGTGCACATGGGCCAAATGTCTTCTAGTTTCTATCGAAGAAGCCGATGCCATCCAACATTAGGCCTATGTGTACTAGGCTTTAGAAAATCTTTGGTCAAATGTGCCATTATGTGGGAGATGAGTATAAACTAATCATGGGGGTAAAGTGGGAGCTGATCGTAGACTACTGTCTGAGCTGATTATGGACCCTTAGGGAGGAAAGACCCAATAGAATAGCAGCTGGTATGGATTGGTTAGGGGGAGATGGGGACAGAACGAACAATGGTTGTCCACCTAGGGAACTTAGAGTAGGTAAGGTAACGGGTATGAATCATTGATCATGGTAGAGGGCAGAGTGTGCAACAACTGACCATGGGACATTGGGAGAAACAGCTAACTGGGGTGGAATGAGAGAGAAGGCAGTGTGTGAGATGAACTTTTAAGGAGGGAGGAGAGCAAAAAAGGAGTTTGGCGGAAGAGTGAAAAGGCAGAGCGTGAGCTGACCAAGAACAAGGGGAAGTGAAAGACAGGTAGCAGAGAGGAGAGGATCATGGACAGAAGGGAAGGAAAAAGAAGGCAATGGGAATTGTTCATGGACAAATGATAGAAGAGGTGCAGTATGATATGATTATGGGCCATTTGAAGAATTAATAAAGTAGGGCTGATTGCGGTTTAGGGGGGCATAGAGAAGGATGATTGTGGCTTGACGTTGGTTAATGGAAGCTGATCATGGAGAAGGGAGATGCTTAGCAAGTGCTGCTAAGGTATAAAAAAGAGACAAAGAGCAGCTGATTGTGTTCAACTAGGAAAGTATACAGAATGGTAAATTGTTAGGACCTGAGAGTGTGAAGACAAGAGGAGGAAGAGAGGGAGCCAATTGGCAGGAATGGTCATGTATGAATTGTCATTTCTTCCACCTGGAAGAACAGCAGTCCATACCCTTTGTCCAGATGTGGGAGTCAAGCTGCAGCTGCCATGACAGGCCTCTAACAATGGGGTACGGGTAGGACATGGCAGAGCTTATTACATGCTTGTCTATAAAATATCAGATGGCATTTACTATCTGCTTGGGAGTTTGTCTCCATTATAGCAGTCAGGGAACAGCATTTGAAGACCAGCACAAAATGGATTGTATTGTGGAGGATGTGGTAGGAAATAATAGCAGAAGCATTAGAACAAAAAAAAGCAGTGACCAGGCTGCAGGCTTGGTGTTCAGGTTCGAGATACTGTGCAAATCATTGGGGAGCTGAGAGCACGGAGTGCTGAATTCAACAGACAATTTTATGGAGAGAGGTCAAGGTGGGCAGCGGTATGTAAGGGCTCTTTTGTGGAGAATCGAGAGAGAAAAGCAAGAGGAGCTATTGGGTACAGTGAGCAAAGAGTTGCAGAAAGTATAATGTAAATTGTAAGGGCAGAAATGGTAGAGAATGTATTGGGGAAGGGTGAAATGCCAGAGAGCACATGTATAGAGCTGGGAAAGGGGGGCTGTTAGATTGAGAGCTGCTAGAGAATGTAGTGCAAATGGGGAGGAGGGGCTGCCAGAGCTCGTGGTACGGATATGGGAAGGAGGGAGGTTGCCAGAGATGCCACTGCATACATTGTTGGGATAACTGCAACAGAATCCAGTGCAAACCATAAGGAAAGGGATAAAACAAATGAATGTGAACACCAAGTATTGTGGACACTGCTGAGGGAATGATGTGATAGGAGGGCATGGTGAATGATGGTAGGAGTGCATCTACCAGGGCACAAGCACCACTGAGTGGGCAATGCGTGTAATTCGGATTTTTTGGTGATAAAGTACAAACTTTTCTGAGGGGAAATGTATACATTCTCATGTTCTATTCATTCTTAGGGGCAGAATCTTCCAGCATTTAAAGTAAAAGTAACAATCTGTTTATCATACAGTGAGATGTACTGAGACTCGTGATCTTGTGAGTGGCTGGTCAGGACAGAGAATTATAATGGGCTGATTGCTCAGATCTGTGCAGGTTTTATGTACTGAGCACAGGAAACATGGGAGCATCCTTGGTGAAAACAGAAAGTTTCAAACCCTGCTGTTCTTTTATAATGTGTAGAAATGATACAGACTAAAATATTGAATGTGCTATCCAGATCAGACATTTGTACTGTGCTAATGTTGCTTATGTTTGTCCACAGGCATGCTACAGAAGTGCCCCTCGGTGGATGACTTTGTTGATGCCCTAGTTTCAGACCTAGATCCCGACTTCGAAACCTTTTTAATGGACTCTGAATAAAGCCAAGCAACAATTTGCAGTGCAGCAGTATGCTCCCTTTACTTGGTGCCATTTTAAAATAATCCTGCTGGTAATGTTCTTCAATATCCTGTATAAACTAGCGCCGACCTGTCAATTCTTGACTTCCTAGAACTACAGCTATAATGCGAATACTCTTGTGAGTATTACTAAAAAAAAGTGCCTTCCCTTACCAGGGAATCTTGTATCTTAATTTTGTTGTTCAGTAATTGTTACATTGAATTAACTTATTTTTTGTTACTATATGACTGTTTTATTTCACTTCTTTCTAGTTTTTGACTGCACTGCAATTTCGTTGTATAAACCCTAGATCCTACTTGTCTCCTGAAAACAGTGGTTACAGCTGTGTTGAGATCTGCACCAATATTGCAAGTGATACAGCCTATCAATTTACTAGTACTCGCCAACACTGCGTGTATTAGCCAAAGAGAAGCATGAAATATAGCACGTTAGATTATTGTACACCAAATTAAAAAAGGATATGTGAGTGTGTTATTCCATCTTTCCAAACCATAAAAATTTTAAATTAGGAGCCATATCGGAGAAGTCCTGTTGCTGGAACAACTCAAAAACTGGCTTGCTACGAGACAATTTGTCTTGTCCTGTAAAGCCACCCACTCACATGCAGGACCAGCGAGATATCACTCCCTTTCTGCAACGTCGCTAGCTTGTGAGATTCTGCAGCATACTGGGCCAGCGAGAGAGAGTAGTATGAGAGTATATATGTAAACTTAAAATCTGTTATTGGTCCATTATACCATTTTTTGTAATCAAAAGGTGGCTGCACTTGCTAGAAAACTACCATTTGTATGGACAGCATGAAGGTGGCAGATGTCAACAATCATGTCTAATTTGGCTAAGTTTAGTCTTCAATCTTGGAGACTGTGACCATCTTCAGATTGCACCAGACATCCTCAGATGACACATACTGTGACTGTGGCAGCTCGCGTTTTGCTTTATTTCAGCCAGCCCAAGTGAACTCTCCATATATTCCCATGGCGAATACAAGGTAATGGCAGCTAAGCATTCTATTTTAGCTATTTAAAAACAAATTATATCATCTGAGATTAATGTATATAGACAAAAAATATCACGAAGAGCAAATATCAAGAGGAGCTTGATCTAGAAGCCATCCCATGCCAGGGTTTACTTGGTAGATATATAAAGGCACATCTGCAATTTAAACAGTAGCTGCTATGTATGTGGGACCACTAAACTACTAGGGAATGTCATGCTTGTATATTCATAATTTAAAGTGTTGTTTTACTTTTTAATTGAATTTTTTTGTGTTTAATAAAAACTAGTAAAATAATATTATGGAAAATGTTCAAATAAAAAC
Source organism: Glandirana rugosa (assembly GCA_018402905.1). Lineage (NCBI taxonomy): Eukaryota > Metazoa > Chordata > Amphibia > Anura > Ranidae > Glandirana > Glandirana rugosa. The sequence continues at coordinate 1,400,694 of BLSH010334420.1, read as the reverse complement.
TTGAAATAAACTGTTGCACTACTTAGAATTATTATATGAGCAGAAATACACTTTTGCACTTGAAGACAATGTTATAAGTTTGTGGGTCTGACTCTTAAAATTTGAGGCAAGGATTAAAATGTATTTAACTCCTTCAGTGTCTACATCCTTCTTTGGTAAATAGTAGCTGACACCATGTAGGAGATTTACTAAAACTGGTGCACAAACAATCTGGTGCAACTGTGCATAATAACCAACAAGCTTCTAACTTCAGCTTGTTCAATTAAGCTTTGACAATGAAACCTAGAAGCTGTCTGGTTACTATGCACAACTGCTCCAGTTTTAGTAAATCTCCCCCTATGTGTTGCTGGTAGATGTGAGACCAGGCTGTGACAGCTTAGGTCTCCCCAGAGTGTTTCATGGCCATGTAATCACTGTCACTTATAAGCTTAATATATATATATATATATTTACACAGTTAATCAGGTTGAAAAAAGTATCTTGTTCAACCGATAGAGAGAAAAAAAAAAACTCTGTATACACTATCCTTTGCCTACAGTTGATTTACAACAGTGTTTCTTAACTCCAGTCCTCAAGGCACACCAACAGGTCATGTTTTCATGATTTCCCTCAGATGAAATGGCTATGTCCAAAGACATGCTGGTAGGTTAATTGGATCCTGTTTAAATTGGCCCTAGTATGTATGAATGTGAGTTAGGGACCTTCGATTGTAAGCTCCTTGAGGGTAGGGACTGATGTACAATGTATATGTAAAGCACTGCATAAATTGACGCCCTATAATAAATAAATAAATAATAAATAAATATGTTAATTACTAAGGCAGTGAAACAGATCAAATCACCTATGCAAAATGATGTGCAAAATAATGGAGAGCCACAAAACATGACGACCTGTTGTTGTGCCTTGAGGACTGAAGTTGAGAAACACTGATCTAGAAGGCAAAAAATAAGGCATGATCCAATTTGCTCCTTCCTGATCCCCCATTTTTGTGCATTTAGGACTGCATCCAGCTCTTTTTTTAAACAATCTACTGAGCTGGCCAGAACTGGTTCTTGAAGGAGTCTTTTAAACATTTTCTCAGCTGAAGAAGCCTTTCCGTATGTGAAGGTTAAATCTCTTTCCCTGCAGATGTAATGCCCTGAAAGTGAATAACTCAATGCCAAATTCACTATATGGGTCACCTATGTATCTATATTAATGTATAATAAACATCAACTCAAATCACTTTTTCTACATTATATATGTAAAGAAACCTGGACCCAAAGACTGGTGGTTGTGCAGCATAGTAAAGTGGTATAGGTAAGCAATGAACTGAACTCAATCCTTGTTTAGGCCAGTAAACCAGTATTGTGCTGGAGAAACTTCACCTATCATGTCCAGCTTGGAATCAAATACAGAACTTTAGTGCTACAAGGTAAAAGCACTAACTGCTGAGCCACGATATTGTCTTAATAACTCTATGCAGAAATAGCTCCTTTGTGGAAGTAAATATTTCATCTAGACTATTTTTCTCTGTATAATTGTACTGTAGAGATATTCTGAACTGTGTGTGACCTGCTGGGTTTTGGTGGTTGTACTATGTAAAGAGCTGGTTTGTTTCCACGGTCTGCCCTTCCGTGCAGCTTGTCAGCAATGGAGAGATGAAGCACTGGTGGTTTCACTCATCATAGTAAATTACAGAGCTTGTAACGGCGCTGTCTGTGAAGAATTTTGGAACTGATCATATCTTGTGCACACCCGGCCCATGAATGGGCCAATTCACTGCAGTCCAGTCCACTGACTGAAACCTCTTTCTTCTGGTTGCTGTTTTAGGTCATAACCATAGACCAAAATGCGGACTATAGGGAGAGGAAAATGTGAAAAAATAGGTACACCCTATGGAAATTGCTGAATTTTTGAACAGGCAAACTTTAGGTCTTCATTCAAACAGCACCTGCAGATAAAGGTGATCAGTTTGACTAAAAACCAGAGAATCATTTTGACAAAAATAATAATGGATGTAATTGTATGCTGTGGAAATGTAAGTATGCCTTTGGCCTCAGAAAGTGGTATTGCCCTCTCTTCTTGGCTTTTTAAAGATCCATTGTCAACATGAGCTTTCAAACAGATGGTTTCACATTCCCAAGCACATTTTGATATGATGTACAGTTAATCAGGGGCGGCCCGTCCATTGTGGGCGCACAGGCGCTGTCCCCCCATCCATGCCACCGCCCTCCCTATCCATGCGCCAGACCCCTTTCAGGATGCCGGTCGGACAAATTCCTATGGGGGGGGGGAGTTGAAGCCCTGATTACAGCCAGAGGCTCTAATAGGCTTGAAGATAGGGGAGCTCAGGGCGCAGAGTATTGGGAGCAGAGCCCACCCAATTTTGAAGCCTAATATTTGCTGTTGCAACACTGGTCCTCCTCCCAGCCAATCAGGAAGCAGGTCTGATACCCGTTACCCAATTGGCTGAAAGGACAGGCGATCCTATTGGATGCCTAGGAGGAGGGGAGCAGAAAACACAAGAGCCGCTACCTGATGCCTGCCGCAGCCTGATCTCCGCCAGGGAGGAAGAGACACAGAAGCTGCAACATGATGCCCGCCGCAGCCTGATGTCCGCTGATGCCTGAAAGCAGAAAAGAAAACCTATGTGTTAACATTTCCACTACCATGCTTCACAGTTATGTGGTTCTAAAATGCTGCCTTCACTTTGCACCAAACATACTGTTGCGGTGACCAAACAACCTGTATTTGATTCATTGGTCCACGGCACATTGTTACTTAATCTTACCCTGCATGTTCAATAGCAAACTGTAGTTTTACTATAATATTTTTGGACAGCAAAGGCTTTTTCTGGGAACACAACCCTTGCAAATTGAATTGATGCCATTTGTTTTCTTTGTAGATGCGTGCACCAACAGTCGCAAGACATACATGCAGAATCCACAATTAAATTCTGGAGTTCTTGGAACCTTCTGCTAGCATTGAACAGTCAGCTCTTAGGCTGACTTTGCTTGGACAGTTCTTTATCCAAAATGAAAAAAAGTTTTGCCTAGATTTTAGAGTAAGGGAGGGTTATAACCTTTGTCAGTTTTTTTGGGGGGGGTTTGCCATCTGTGTCCCATTGCAGAGGATTTCTCTTCACTTCACTTCCTGTCCCCATAGCTAAACCGAAAGTTAGTGTAAATGCCTGCAAATTAAGGGAATTCCTTGGGGACTCCCTGGTCACCAGAACTAGGGTCCCCATTAGAAGATTTCTTCCCTATTATTTTTCTGGGGACAACCCAAAATTTGGGACTTTCTTCTACTTTCAATGAAAATGGTAAACAGGACAAATAGGGTGGATCTCCTTAACAGGGGTACAGATTGCAATACAAATTAATAAGCATTCTAATCTCTCTTCACTCTATCCAAAAATGTAAAAAAAAAAATGCCTTTAGTTATACTTTACCCCCTTACAATGAAATTGATTTCAAATAATTTGGTCATCATTTTAAATCCCTTGCCAGACTCTTAGGCATCTTGTCATGGCACCACACACATCAATATCAAAGAGAACAGCAGACCTTAGATATCGGAGGTTTGAATAATACTCACTAGGAAGTTCTATTTATTGGCAACCAATATGGAACACAGCGTTGATTTGAACTATTGGTAAATGCTGAGCTGTATTACTAAGTAACAAATCAACATGTTTGTTTAGAATATGAGACCTAAAACACCATGTGAATGCTATGTCATTTTTTCATGTATGTCACCTTTATGGGAATTATCTAAATGAAGAGTTAATGTTTGCCTGTTCCAATATGTTTAAAAAAAAAAGTCAACAATTTCCACTGCATGCATGTATAAAATTAATCTTTCATCATTTTATAGAACAGTCCTTTAATTTTTTATCATATTACAGCATTAAAGTGTAGTTCTATATCACATGTTTTAGGTGTGTGACATTTGTTATTTAACCAGTTTCTGACTGCCCGCCGTGGATTAACGGCGGCAACATGGCTCGATATTGCATATCACCGTCACCTGATGGCAGCCGCGAGATCATGGATCATGAGCGCGCACTCACTGTGTAGCGGGGGAGCCAGGGAGCAGGTAGGGCGGACTCGTTGTCCACCGGCTACCCGCGATCGCTTCCCCGCTGTGACAGAACGGGGATCCGTGTTTGTAAACACACTTATCTCCCTTCAGACAGGGGAGAGGAGTGTGATTGCATGCTTCCTATATATGGGAGCAAGGATCACACTCCTCCCCCACACAGAAACACAAAGTAGGGAACCCACTTAACCCTTTGATCGCCCCCTACTATTAACCCCTTCCCAGCCAGTGACACTTACACAGTAATCAGTGCATTTTCATAGCAAAAATGCCAATGGTCCCAAAAAAGTGTCCGACATGTCCGCTGCAATGTTGCAGTCCTGCTAAAAATCATATCACCGTCATTACCAGTAACAAAAATAAAATAAATAAAAACCCCATAAATTCTCATAATTTGTAAACCTGGCAACTTTTGCCAAACCAATCTATATACGCTGATTTACACTTTTTTTTTAACCAAAGATATGAGGAAGAATTGGCCAAAACTGATGAATACATTTGTTTTTTTATATTTTTTTTTTTGGGGGGGGGGGGTATGTATTTTAGCGAAAAGCAAGAATTTTTTTTTTCAAAATCGTCGCTATTTTTTTGTTTATAGCGGTGATCAGAAGTGATGCAGAGGTGATCAAATACCACCAAAAGAAAGCTCTATTTGTGGGGAGAATAGTACGTCAATTTCGTTTGAGTACAACGTCGCACAACCGCGCAATTGTCAGTTAAAGCGACGCAGTGCCGAATTGCAAAATGTGCTCTGGTCGTAAAGGGGAAAACCCTCTGGGGCTGAAGTGGTTAATAAAATCAGTAATTTATATGTGAACTAGACCCCCTTCACCTTGCTTGGTGGGAATGTGTGGTAGTTAAAGAGGCTTTAAACCTTTACATATACCCACTGAATTGAATAGCCTCAGGTTGTACACAAATGAAACAAATCCTCCTACATAAGTTGTACCTGTTTATCTGCAGCTCTTCTTATAGCCTTCTAAAACACAGAGATCAAAAGCCATTTCTCAGCTCCCGCAGGCAGGGGGTGGGGATCGGACGTTACACACTGCACAGCATAAAGAGGAGAGCTGTGTGTAATCTGAGACCTGGGTGGAGGGAATGGACACTTGCTTGTAAAGCTGATCTCCGGGGAAGTGGGGGGAAATATGCCCTTGCAGAGTGGCTCCCCGCGCAGTGTAAAAGTTAATGCTCTTTTTTTTTGCCTTACTCTTCCTTACCTCATCCCTTGTTCCTGCAGTGTTCTCCTTCCACGTGACAGCCTCTTCAGCCAGTGGGCGCTGCTATGAGCTTTTTATGTGCAATGTAAGGCCTTTAGTTCTGCATTATGAGTGAGAATGCAGAGGATCCACCCAAAAGCTGGAGCATTTGTGAGAAGAGGTTAGCGCCAGATTGGCAGGAGAGGGAAGGATGAGGCAACTAAAAGTGATAAGTGGGATCCCCGCGGCATTGGGTAATTTTTTCATATTCCCAGAGATCAGCTATAAAATGGGCCTAAACTCAAATAACTTCATCCTTTCAAACAGTGTGATAATTCAGTTGCTAGTTGTTATAGCACTAATAATTATTTATAGTGGACATTCTGTAGCAGTCCTATTGTCTCGCAAAACTTTTTTTTTTTATAGCAGCCACCATGTTCATTGGGTCGAGCATATGAGGAGATGAGAGCTAGAGAGCAGGAGGCCTTGAGAGGAGCGGAGAGGACAGTTTGGGTGATATTTGGAGACAAGATTGGTAATGTAGCTTGTGCAGAGTTGTGACTGGCTTTGTATGTTGCTGTTAGTATTTTGAATTTAATTCACTGGGCAATCAGAAGCCAGTGGAGGGACCGACAGAGAGGGATGGAAGACACTCTGCGATTGGTAAGGTAAATGAGCGTGGCAGCAGCATTCATGATCGACTGAAGGGAGATAGCCTGCAAAGAGGTAGGCCTAAAAGAAGGGAGTTGCAATAGTCATGGTGAGAGATAACAAGGGAGCGAATATGTAGCTTGGGGGTTTCATCAGTTTAAGCGGGGTGAATTTTAGAAATGTTAGAGGTGAAGTCTACAAGTTTTTTTTACTGATTGGATTACACCTACTAACTTGGCATGAGGGAAGGGATTGATAGTTTTATTATTAATCTTTATGGAAGAGACAGAGAGGAGGAGGGCGGGTCAAATATTACAAGCCCGGTTTTAGAAAGATTTTGTTTGAGGGAGTAGCATGACATCCACGTTGATATGTCAGTAAGTTCATATGAGAGGGGACTGAACAGTGGTGGCTGGTGCAGTTTTAGGATGGGGGGCTCCAGGCCCCGCCCTTCCTTTTTGACCCCTCCTACTTCCAACAAGCTCCACCCCTTATCAAATCCACCCACTCCGTCCTCTGTATTCTGCATATTGTGTCAGGAGTACACAGCTCAGCATCACAGGACACAGTATACAGCCCCAGCATCACAGGACACAGTATACACCTCAGCATCACAGGACACAGTATACAGCTCAGCATCACAGGACACAGTATACAGCTCAGCATCACAGGACACAGTATACAGCTCAGTATCACAGGACACAATATACAGCTCAGCATCACAGGGCACAATATACAGCTCAGCATTACAGGACACAGTATACAGCTCAGCATCACAGGACACAGTATACAGCTCAGTATCACAGGGCACAGTATGCAGCTCAGCATCACAGGACACAGTATACAGCTCAGCATCACAGGACACAGTATACAGCCCCAGCATCACAGATGGGGTGAATTGCAGCCAATAACACAGATGGGGGCACTTTTGCAGCCAATATCACAGGTAGGGGCACTTTTGCAGCCAATATCACAGGTAGGGGCACTTATGCAGCCAGTATCACAGGTGGGGGCACTTATGCAGCCAATAACACAGGTGGGGGCACTTTTGTAGCCAATATCACAGGTGGGGCAC
>BLSH010334420.1:1379524-1392879 GCA_018402905.1 Glandirana rugosa | reverse complement strand
CCCCCCCCCCCCCCAGAGACGTTACATGGAGTGGACTCTATAACCGACGTATTCACGGGGGTGGACACTATAACCGACGTATTCACGGGAGTGGACACTATGACTGAGGTTAAATGGGGTGGACACTATGACCGACGTATTCACGGGGGTGGACACTATGACTGACGTTAAATGGGGGTGGACACAGTGACCGACGTATTCACGGGGGTGGACACAATAACCGACGTATTCACGGGGGTGGACACTATGACCGAAGTTTTCACGGGGGTGGACACTATAACCGACGTATTCACGTGGGTGGACACTATGACTGAAGCCAATATCTCCGGTGAGGTACATTGCAGAGACCCCCCCCCCCCCCAGGTCAGGGCAAGTCCCGCACTTACCCCATCCAATAGGCAGGCAGGAGTGTTGCAGAGTTAGGCATGCGGAGAAGCGGGCTGTCCCTCATTGTCGGTCGGTCACCGGGCGGTTAGGGTCTCTGTGGGAGTAGGAGTCACTTTCGCTGCCACAGTGACCCGCCCCTGGCCACCGCATCCAATCACACTGAGCCACAGGCTCAGGGCAGCCAATCAGGCTATGTGTGTGCGCCTGTTCAGTGCACACACATAGACTTTAATGGCTGACCAATAGGTTCACTACTTGGCTGTCAGATGACAGCCAAGGAGCCAAAAGAAAGAAAGTCAATGTACCGGTGCCACCTGTAGGGGGGCCGGGCTGACTTTTCTTTTTTTCTTTTTAGCCAGCGGGGAGGCGGCGCCCCTCATACACCAGCCACCACTGAGACTGAAGGATTGAGGTGAGGAGTAGAGAGATAGATTTGGGTGTCTATGGCATATAGATAATATTGGAAGCCGTGGGAAATCAAGTGACCAAGGGAGGAGGTGTAGATAGAGAAGAGGAAGTGGAGAGGAGGAAACAGAGTTGTGGCTAACACTGAAAGCACTGATAGATAGGAGAACCAGGAAAGAGCAGTGGAGTTTGAGGAGGAGCGGGTGGCATCAACAGTATCAAAGGTCACAGAAAGGTCTAGTAGTAAGAGTATGCAGTAGTAGCTGTTGGTTTTAGTAGTTAGTAAATCCTTAGTGAGTTTTAGTAGGGCAGTTTCTGTGGAGTGCTGCAAGTGTAAGCAAAAATGTAAAGGGGTCAAGAGGGTTGTTTTAAGTGAGGTTGGAGCTCAGACGGTTGTAGGCTAAGCATTCTAAAAGTTTAGCTGTAAATGGGAGCAAGGAGATAGGTCTTAGGTTGTTCAAGTTGGTGAGGTCTTCAAGTTGTAACGGTTATTGGGGTCCTGTGAGGGCTTTGTAGGTATGGGGGTGATCTGTGCACGTTTTAGAGGTGAATGGGAGGTGCCAATAGAGAGGGAGAGATTGAAGATGTGAGTGAGCATAGGATAGAAGAGGGTGACCATAGTAGTTGCAAGGAAACAGGATCCAGGGCACAATTAGTTAGGTGGGCATCTGAGAAAAGTTTGGTAACCTCTTCAGTGGCCGAGTCAAAAGAGAAAAGTATTGAATGTGCTGTTAGACAGGGTGTATTAAGTGGGGAAGATATCTGTATAGTGGAGATGTCTTCACGAATTTCATCAGTCTTGTTTTTTAAGTGATTGGCACTCTCTTAGGCAGTGGGTGGAGATGGTGGGAGACAAAGCAGAAAGTTAGAGGTAGAGATAAGCCAATGAGGACTGGATGACAAATTATTAATAAGAGTGACAAAGTAGGTTCATTTGGCAGAATGGAGCCAGGAATTCTATTTTAGGAGGGTGGATTTGTATAGATTGAAGTCTTGCAGGGATTTTGTTTTACATTATAAGCAAGGATATGTCTCTTGAAATTTCTGGTGTCAGTTCACTAAGGATGTAACGGTCGGGGTTTGATTCTGTGTTTAGTTAGAGGAGCAAGTGCATCCAGTGTGGATGAGAGTGAACTCTTCACTGTAGAGGGGGGTGTGTAGTTGTGGCGCTGTTCCTGGTGCGAAAGGAAAACTAAGGCTGCCGCCCCCACTTTGAACCAGAGAAATCTGGTACCAAGTTATAGTCTAGAAATTTATGTGGGAATTGGCGCTGCCTGGTAGGTATATCTAGTATTCTGTTATAAAGTGCTAATGTGCAAGAAAAGAAGGGGGGGGGGGTTCCCAACCCAATTAGTATGTGGTATATACTCCTTTGATCAATAAATTAGTCAATTACCAATAAATACATATGACAATGTACTAAAAAGGTGGAATGCAAATCCTTAAATATAAGTGCAAAAGTGCTTACATCCAAATCATAATACCATATATAATTAATAAAAGTGTACAAAAATGGAAATCAAAGTGCAACAGTGCTGATGCAAAGGATTTTCTGCCTTTGCATCAGCACTGTTGCACTTTGATTTCCATTTTGTACACTTTTATTAATTATATATGGTATTATCATTTGGATGTAAGCACTTTTGCACTTATATTTAAGGATTTTCATTCCACCTTTTTAGTACATTGTCATATGTATTTATTGGTAATTGACTAATTTATTGATCAAAGGAGTATATACCATATACTAATTGGGTTGGGAACCCCCCCCCTTCTTTTCTTGCACATTAGCACTTTATAACAGAATACTAGATACACCTACTAGGCAGCGCCAATTCCCACATAAATTTCTAGAGAGTGAACTCTTGTAGGCAGAGGTGGCCAGGTTACGACATGACAGGTGTGAGAAGTGGTCAGTAGCAGAATCGAAAACTGAAGGGTTAAAGTGGCGAAGATTTCTACAAGCAATCATTTTCTGCTTGGAAGTATAGGTGGTTGAAGACAAGAACACTGAAACTGATGAGGTTGTGATTAGAAAGTAGAAAGGGAGTGTTGGTGAGGTTGCCAGGAGTGCAGAGATGGGAGAATACTAGGCAAAGGGTGTTACCATCGGAGTGAGTTTAAGTGTGTCCATTGTGTTCAAAAAGATGAGGTGAAATTGAGATGTAGCCGGACAGTTAACATTAACAGGAATGTTAGATGTCAAGAATGATAGTGGGTATTTCGGAGGACAGAAAGAAGGGTAACCAGGCAGAGGCCTCAAAAAGCATGATACTACTGGTCCAGGAGGCCAGTAAATTTCTGCAATCCTGAGAAAAATTGAAGAAAACAGTATAGAGACAGTGGGTCTCAAAAGAGCAGAGGGATAGAGATATTGAGGAAGGAAGGACTTGAAAGGTGCTGAGTGGGGATAGAAGGAATCCAATTCCACCTCAATTCTGTCCACTGGGTCTGGCATAAGACTGCTATCAAGAAGCCGGCTGGGGCATAGAGGATATCCAGAATCCTGTACTTTCCCCAGCGCGGCCGACCGATGCGAGCTAACCTTAGCCGTGGCAGGGTCCGCCGCATCGTGCCCGTTCCATGAGGGTGGCCAGTGGGTGATCCCCATTTGCGTCCAGTGACCGGACCTTGTTCCCGTCCAGGGGCCTGTGGCCTGCAGCAGGGGAGGAAGGTCTGCAACTGGGTAGCTACCCGCTACGCCCGTCGGACTGGTGAGTGACCCCCTCTCCCCCCTTAGGGGCGCGGAGGGGGGGGCTGGGTGATTGTTAGCGGTCTGGGCCGGTGGAGGGTCTCTTTCTAGGGCTCAGGTTTCCCTTGAGTGTCCTTGCCCCCCTCCTACACCCCCTCCCCCGCACCACACCTTAGAAGCTGCCATGAGGCGATCCGCCACCATTTTGCGGCAGATCGCCGCCATTTTGTTGGTGTTTTTGGCCTCTAGTGTCAAACGGCGGCCATTTTGCCGTAGTCGCGGCCTGTATTTCAGGCTTTTGGCCTCTTGTGACCGCTCGGTGGCCATTTTGGATGTGCCTGGGAAGGAAAACGTGTGTTTTTAGCCGATGCTTCCTCTTTCACCCTGGAACAGCGTGGATGGCACAGGCGGCACAGGCTCTCTGACTGGTGGTCACTAGCACTCCTACTGGGAGGCAGCGCTTTGAGAGGCAACAAACAGCAAGTATAGCTGGGCTCTCCCTGGCGTGCTGATAGCGGTGGGTGCAGTCCTCCTGGGTTTTTTCCCCTGGTTGATCTGTGGGGCTGCATTGTGGGGGTGTCAGGTCCTTTCTGCTTGTCAGTGTATAGGGGCGCAATGGCGGCTGAACCTGCGGGTCCCTCCAAGGAGGAGCCAACAGAAGCGCAACCTGCGCCAGGGACTCTGGTGTCCTTGGACCAGTTGAGGTCAGTATTTGGGGAATTTTTTCCCCGGGAGGGGCCGAGCCGTGCTACAGGGGCCCCTAAAAAATGTCCACCCCCTCCTTCATCGGGGGAAGAGTCTGAGCCCGAAGTGGCCTCGGTGGTCACGGGGACCGTGGAACTCTCAGAGGGTGAGCTGGGGCTCTCGGACGGCGAGGAAGACCAGGGGGCCTCGGTTGCGCAGGAGAAGGCACTGGTGGCAGCACTGATCGCTGATACTCGTGCGTTTTTGCGACTAGACCAAGCTGGGGAGTCACAGGAGAGTGCATACATTTGCGGGTCTGCTAGGCCACCCAGGTCTCCTAAGGCTTACCCTTATGATCAATTTTTTGACCATTTGGGCTATAAGGAATGGCAGCGTCCGCAGAATTCCTTCGCCCTGCCTAAACGCTTCGCTATACGCTACCCGTTTGAGGATAGTTTTGGGAAGAAGTGGGCATCCCCCGCAGTGGACCCTCCAGTGGCTCGCCTGAATAAGGCAACGACCATTCCCTTGGAGGGGTCCCCCTCCTTTAAGGATCCGGCCGATAGGCAGACGGAGGCTGTGTCTAAGGCACTTTTCTTGTTGGCGGGATCAGCCATGAGACCGGCTATGGCGGCGCAATCTCTTACAGAGTGTGCGACTGAGTTGCAAAACGAGTTGAACGGCGGGAGGCCGCTTGAGGTGTCGCAGCGAGCAGACCATCTGATAGAGGGTCTTCGGTACCTGTGTAACGCAGCTCTGGACCTGCTTCCCATGTTGTCTAAAATGTCTGTTTTCGCAGTCATTATCAGACGGGTGCTTTGGTTACGCTCTTGGTCGGGTGACCATGCGTCTGAGAAGGGTCTCACGGATCTCCCCTTTCAGGGCAGTCGGCTCTTTGGGGCATAGTTGGATGAAATCATTAAGGATTTCACTGGGGAGGGAAGAGTACTTTCCTTCCGGAGCCCAGGCGGCGGGAGTTCTGCCGTAAGCAGGGTCCTGCTCCTTCGGGTCAGTCCTTTTGTGCGCCCGGTGCAGCGGGCAAGAGTTTGAGGCCCGGCAAGGCTGCCTTGGGGCCCAGTAAACGACCCTGGCAGCTCAAGAGCGAAAAAGCAGAGGATAAGTCCTCCTCCGCATGATGGGCTGCCCCCACCCGATTCGGGGGTGGGGGCCGGCTTCTGGGGTTCACAGACAGGTGGACTGCCCCCATTTCCGACTGTTGGGTGCAGGAAGTGGTGTCCTCCGGGTACAGGATAGAGTTCAGCACTCTACCCCCAGACAGGTTCTTCCCATCGAACTTGAGACTCCCTCAGGGGCGTCGGGAGGCTCTCCTAGGGGCTGTTTAGGCACTCTTCAAACAGGGAGTGATTATGCCAGTACCTCCGTTGGAAAGCTTCCGCGGCTTCTATTCAAACCTATTTGTGGTGCCCAAAAAGGGGGGGGATAAGGCCAGTTCTAGACCTAAAGGCGCTAAACCGCTTTGTGAAAGCGCGAAAATTAATAATGGAATCTGTCCGTTTGGTCGTGGCCGCCCTGCACCAAGGGGACTTCATGGCATCTCTGGATATCAGGGACGCATATCTCCACGTTCCCATTTGTCTCCGGCACCAGCGCTTCCTGCGCTTTGCAGTGGGAGATCTTCATTACCAATTCGTGGCACTTCCCTTCGGTCTGGCCTCGGCTCCTCGGGTGTTCACCAAGCTGGTGGCCCCGGTGCTGGCGCTGTTGAGGCAGAGGCATCGAGGTGGTAGCTTACCTCGACGACTTACTCCTGAGAGCGGAGACTGCTTCAGCTCTGGAGGAGAACGTGGCTATCACCATGGCCTCATTGAAAGACTTCGGCTGGTTGATCAACCTGCAGAAGTCGTCGTTGACCCCGTCCTATTGCCTGGAATATCTGGGTCTGATTCTGGACACGGGGCAGGCAAAGGTGTTCTTACATCTGGCCAAGTTATTGACTCTGCAAGCAGCGGTGCGAACCCTGCTGTCACGCCAGTGGTCCTCATTACGGTTCTGTATGCGGGTATTGGGGCTCATGGTCTCGGCCTTCGATGCGATATCTTACGCCCAGAGTCACACTCGGCTTCTACAGCGAGCGTTTCTGTCACAGTGGGACAAGTCTCTGCTGTCCCTGGACCAGCTGATCAGATTGGATCATCACACCAAAGGATCATTGCCCTGGTGACTTCGGGCCCCGGCCCTAACGTTGGGGAAGTCCTTCCTTCCCCTGACTTGGTTGATAGTCACGACGGACGCCAGCCTATCGGGCTGGGGAGGGGTCCTGGGGCAATTATCTGCCCAGGGCCGTTGGTCGGCGCAGGAATCTCGCCTTCCGCTCAATGTACTGGAGTTGAGGGCGATCAGACTTTGCCTCTCCCACTGGACGGTAAGGCTGCACGGCCTCCCGGTTCGGAAGCGGCGCTCATTCTGAGATGGGCAGAACTGCACGTGCCGGCAATCTCCGCCATTTACATTCCGGGCGTAAAAAATTGTCAGGCGGACTTTCTCAGTCACCAGACGCTGGATCAGGGAGAATGGTCCCTGCATCCAGAGGTGTTCCGCCAGATTTGCCACAAGTGGGGCACGCCAGACATGGACCTCACGGCGTCCAGGTTCAATCACAAGGTGCAGACCTTCGTGTGCAGGACAAGGGACCCGCTGGCGGCTGATACGGACACATTGGTAGCGCCGTAGGGTCTGTATCAGCTCCTGTACGCCTTCCTTCCCATCAAGCTTCTAACACGGTTACTACGCAGGATAGAAGCGGAGGGGATTCCGACAATCCTGGTGGCTCCGGATTGGCCTCGGCGCCCTTAGTACGCCGGTGTGGTGCGAATAGTGGCAGATGTTCCCTGGCATCTTACGCTGCGAGAAGATCTTCTGTCGCAGGGACCCATTCTGCACCCTGCTTTATCCTCGCTGGCTTTGACAGCTTGGCTATTGAGTCCCAGGTGTTGAGGGATAGGGGTGTCGCTGACTCCGTGATCCCTACCATGCTTAAAGTGCACAAGTGTACTTCGCACAAGATTTATCATCGCACCTGGAAGGCCTATATTGCTTGGTGCAAGGCGGGGGTTGGAACCCCCGCTCTTACGTGGTGCCCAGGGTCCTGACTTTTTTGCAGCAGGGCCTGGATAAAAAGTTGGCATTGAGTACCCTCAAGGGTCAGATTTCAGCTCTTGCGATTATGTTTCAGCGGCCTTCGGCATTGCATTCTTTGATTCGTACATTTGTACAGGGTGTACGCCATGTGGCTCCTCAGAGACAGTCGCCCTTGGCGCCATGGGATTTGAATTTGGTGCTTTCTGTTCTGCAGAAACCGCCGTATGAGAAGATCAGGGATATTCCCTTACAATTGCTGTCGCAGAAAGTGGCTTTCTTGGTGGCCATTACATCCGCTAGGCAGGGGTCTGAGTTGGCAGGGTTGTCCTGCAAGTCTCCTTACCTAGTCCTTCACAAGGATAAGGCGGTCTTGCGTCCTGCTCCTTCGTTATTACCGAAGGTGGTCTCTTTTCATATTAATGAATATATTGTTCTTCCTTCCTTATGTCCGCACCCGTTGCATCCCAATGAATTTGAGTTACATTCCTTGGATGTCGTGAGGGCTTTGCGGGTGTACTTGGAGACTACAGCTTCTTTTCGGAAGTCTGATGCGTTGTTTGTACTGACAGATGGTCCGCGCAAGGGATTGGCGGCCTCGTCGGCTACGGTTTCCAGTTGTATCAGGCAGACCATGACCCATGCGTATACTGTTCAGGGAAAAGTCCCCCCTTTTTCAGTCACGGCGCATTCCACCAGGGCAGTTAGCACTTCCTGGGCTTTCAGACACCAGGCTTCGGTGTCACAGGTGTGCAAGGCGGCTACTTGGGCCTCGGTGCACACGTTTACTAAGTTTTACAAAGTTGATATTTCAGCATCTGTGGATGCTGCCTTTAGCCTTAAAGTTTTGCAGGTGGCAGTGTAGGCGCAGCTGGCGCCTCCTGAGAGGACTCTGTTGGGTACAGTTGTTATAGTTTACCCACCCCTCTTACCTGACACAGCTTTGGGATATCCCACTTGTCAAAAGAAGGGCTGCGTCTGTCAGTGAACGTAAGAGAAAAAGGGATTTTATTAAAACTTACCGTAAAATCCTTTCTCTGAGTTCACTGACAGACGCAGCACCCACCCCTCTGTGTTGCGTTTGTACGGCTTGTTATGAACTGATATGCTATGCACAGCAGGGGGGTTATATGGGAGTGAGAGGACGGCCCCCTGGGAGGGGTCAGCTTGCTTTCTTTCTATTTGCCTAGGTCTACTCCTGGTAGGATGTGCATATAACCCACTTGTCAAAAGAAGGGCTGCGTCTGTCAGTGAACTCAGAGAAAAGGATTTTACGGTAAGTTTTTATAAAATCCCATTTTTTTCCGCCAGTAAATACCTTATACAGCCCACTTCCTGTTTCTTGTCTAGTCATTAGCCTAGGCTTATGATATCATGCACAGCTCTCTCTCTCACTCTTGTGAGAGAGAAGGGAGGGGGGTGAGTCATAAGAGGGCCAATGAAAGCTGCAGAGCTGGACATGTGTGTCTGTGTAAATCCAGGAATTGAACAGGTAGCAGTTTCAGATGCCCACAGTTAAAATGGCTGCAGCCAGACTTGGTGGAGGGAGATTTCTGCAGCATATTTGGCAAATACAGAATCAGCCACGATAAACAAAAGAAGAGCGACCATTTGGCAAAAAAAACAGAATTTCTTACTTTTTGCTAAAATTCAAATCCAAAAAAAATATATAAAAAAAACTTTTTTTTTCACCGGTTTTGGCCGATTTATATTCTTCCTCATATTTGTGATAAAAAAAAAATCACAATTGGCGTTTATTGATTGGTTTGCGCAAAAGTGGCCGCGTTTACGGATGATGAGAATTCATTTCTGGGGTTTTTATTTATTTTTTTATTTTTTACTAGTAATGGCTGCGATCTGCGATTTTTAGCAGTAATGTGATATTGGGGCGGACATGTCGGACATTTTTGACACTTTTTTGGGACCAATGACATTTATTCAGCGATCAGAACTTTAAATGTCCACTGATTACTGTATAAATGCCTGCAGGGGGAGATCTAGGGGTTAAGTGTGTTCCCTGGGTGTGTTCTTACTGTGGGGGGGCTACCATGGGAATGAGAGATCTAACTGATCCCAGTGACAGGGATCAGTAGATCTCTCATGCCTGCACTGTCAGAATGGGGAACCGCCGTGTTTACATCGGCGGTTCCCCGTTCTTTGCCTGTGGCCGCTCATCGCGGCTCGCCGGCGGACATCGGGTCCGCCTGAGCCGCGGGCACACTCCTTAGGAGTGCGGCGGGCGCACACGCCCCCTAGCGGCCGTTCGCAGATCGCCGTCTTTTTACGGCGATTAGCGCACAGCAACCCGACTGCCGCCGTGAAAATACGGCAGGCGGTTGGGAAGTGGTTAAAGCCAAAATCTATGTATTTTTTTCTTTATTGCCCAACAGAAGGGAATAAAAAACAACAACAAAATAAAACAGCTCTAGCTGCAATATGAATGAAACAAAAAACCAGCGCTGTGCTACGTCCATCTCTGCAATAAGTATCCATGCACTAATGAAATATATCTGCATACAGTGCATTGCCATATACAATTAACCAATATGTTAAAAAGTGCCCCAATTGTATGGCCTTTGGTAATATATCAATAGTGATTCAAAACAATCAATTAAATGTGCATGAAAAAATATAACAAACTGTCCACGTATTCCTAAACGTCAGAGGAAAAGTCCATTAATCTGAAACAAAGTATTTCATAAAGGTGCTTGTCCACCACAGTGTCAGAAAGTATAAGCCACAATGTGCTAGTGTTCTCCACCAGTGTGCTCTGGCAGCTCACCTTATATTACAACCCCGGTTTCACCAGCGGGTCATAATCAGCTGTTCCTCTCTGGGAAAACGTAAGATCTGTGTAGCATGCTGCTCCTTTGTATCTCCTACTGCTTCCTACCAGCTCCCTGAACCTCAGGTGTGCCCAGGGGTATTCGATTTATAAGGTGGAACAAAAAACAAGATCTAGTGCTCTCTGTTTGGTAAAAATTGTAATTCTCCATAAAAAAATCTATGTAAATACACTACAAATAAAGCACTTGAGCCCGGCTGGGTTTAAAACATATGTCACAAAATCCTCACTTGTCAAGATGGCCGCGGGATGATGTCAGACAGGTAGGCTCCGTCCTTATACGTGTTATGTGTCTGGTCATAGACTTTTTCCAGCTGCAGTATGCCCCTTCTCACTGGCACTGACCCCTGCAGTACCTTTCCTCACAAGATGTCCTCAGTCTTCAAACTTGAAAGACTTCCAGCATTGTTCAAACCAGAAGATGGAGGAGATACTGTGAGTGCAGTAAGTTGAGGACTGACCAGCACCCTGAGGAGGTATATGTTTTAAGACTTTAAAGTAGAACTCCAGATTTTTTATTGCTGTTTATTTCCTCACTAGGGAGTCTTTACTTTATGTGGTTGCCAACACATAAATTAATAGGAACTCTCTCCCATAGGGGCACTCTCAATGATAAGAACACCTTTCTGGTAGAGTGGAGAGGGTTAGAACCTCTTTGAGGTTTTTTATCATAGTCTCTATCCCCACTGGACAGATTTTCTGCACTTCAATGCAACAGACGATCCAACTCTCCACCCAATTTTAAAAATGTAAGAACTTGGCTGAAGTTTCACTTTAAAGAGAAGTTGAGTCTTTGTGTTAGTTGATCTGTCCTTAAACTCAATCCTGTGATTTTTACAGAAAAAAAAAGCTTCTCTCTACACTTAATCAAGTTGTCCTTTTCTCTATGAAGAATGGCCAACCTCCTGAAGGGGAATATAATTATAAAGTACTTTGGAAAGAGGTTTGTGTGGTTTGGACAAGAGCACAAACCAACCAAAATTACAGGAAGACCCAGACTGCTGTCATCTTTGGCGCCTTGTGTTCTTACTACTGACAGTTTATAATGGAGACTGGGAAAGAATATTCCAATCTGTTGCTCATAGTAATCCAGCCAATGAAATTGTTGGTTACAATTTGGTACATTTTTTTTATCACTGAAATTGCTTCTTTACATTGTCCACACCACAGGTCCCAACTGTTATAAGAGCTTCAGTTATATCCAAATATAACAAGTGGTGGGAAGACACACTTTGTAATTGTTCAAAAAATTGAATTATTAACATTAAGCATTTTAAAGAAATAATATACACTGATGATGACGACTTGTGGCTACCAAGTTGCAGCTCTGGGGCCCTGGGTACTATTACCAATAATGGGCCCTTTTTTATATGTTCACCTACGCCAATGTGTGGGAGATCTCCAAAGGCTCTTTTTTTTCCACAATCCATAATGTTGTTTGATTTCCCTTTCTATAAATACTGGCCATTTATACCAGTATAACAGTGATAGTAATTTAACTTTAAATTCAATCAAAGTACCTGTTAAAAGATTAAAAAAGAATTACAAAATGTAAAACTAAGATTAACACACATTACTGAATGTAACCCTCAATATCTGTATTTCCTTTGCATTCTTCAGTTCTCTCTTTTTTAGTGAGGCAGGATTGATAGCCTCTGTGCTAACATGACAGTCTCATGATCTCCTGACAACCATTTGACCAGAGCTTTTCAGGAATCAGCTGGCGATGCTGGGATACGATCATCTGCAAGACACCACTTTGTAACTGCTAGTGCCTGAAACTTCAGGCTTTGCCACCACTCCATGTGGCTGGCCCAGTGCAAGACACAATGAGCTGCACACGAAGCATTGGTAGGCTGTGTGTTGAGCAGCAGGACTCTAGAGTTACATTGTAAATGGAGTAGAACTAAAGAACAGTATTGTTCAGTTTCTGTTTATAAGACAATCTTTACATTGTACTTAGATCTTTCAGATTTATAAAAGTGCTCTGCCAACACCTTTCTAAGTAATCTGGGGATCCGGCTATGGGCCAGCCAATATCTTCCCCATTCCTTTTCTTCCTCTGCCTTCCTCCCCCTTTTCTCTGCTTTTAATTTTTCGTACTACCTCACTGATTGGGAACATTTACCATATGTCGTCATTACCAAAAGGGGGCAGGGTTTCTGTTGCTCTATATCAGGTTGTGTTGAGACGTCCTGGGGGGAACTTGAGATGAAGTCAACACCGTGTTGGATGTACAGGGTGGGCCATTTATATGGATACACCTTAATAAAATGGGAATGGTTGGTGATATTAACTTCCTGTTTGTGGCACATTAGTATATGTGAGGGGGGAAACTTTTCAAGATGGGTGGTGACCATGGCGGCCATTTTGAATCCAGCTTTTGTTTTTTCAATAGGAAGAGGGTCATGTGACACATCAAACTTATTGGGAATTTCACAAGAAAAACAATGGTGTGCTTGGTTTTAATGTAACGTTATTCTTTCATGAGTTATTTACAAGTTTCCGACCACCTATAAAATGTGTTCAATGTGCTGCCCATTGTGTTGGATTGTCAATGCAACCCTCTTCTCGCACTCTTCACACACTGATAGCAACACCGCAAGAGAAATGCTAGCACAGGCTTCCAGTATCCATAGTTTCAGGTGCTGCACATCTCGTATCTTCACAGCATATGGTTTTTTTATGGTCAGTAAAAACCAATACCGGGTGAGCTGCTCCTTCCAGGAGGTACCGCCATTCCTCCAAAGCCGACTTGATGGTCAGCAATTCCCTATCACTGACATCATAGTTCCAGCAAGATGGTGCACCACCACATTATGGGTGTCAGGTCCGAGCATTCCTAGATGAACAGTTTCCTGGAAAGTGTATTGGTCGTCGTGGGCCAGTTGAATGGCCCCCAAGGTCTCCTGATCTGACCCCCTTAGACTTTTATCTTTGGGGTCATCTGAAGGCAATTGTCTATGCTGTGAAGATACGAGATGTGCAGCACCTGAAACTACGGATACTGGAAGCCTGTGCTAGCATTTCTCCTGCGGTGTTGCTATCAGTGTGTGAAGAGTGGGAGAAGAGGGTTGCATTGACAATCCAACACAATGGGCAGCACATTGAACTACACAAGTTACACGACGGGTAACACAACCTAACAGTTACGTTGGGAGAAGAGGGTGAGAAGTGTGTGACTATCGTTGTGGCGTCCTCTTTACGATCGTGTCCGAAGGTCATAGGCATCAAAGTCCACGACGT
>BLSH010334420.1:1349775-1379514 GCA_018402905.1 Glandirana rugosa | reverse complement strand
GTCCCACCCGGTAAATATACCTATGTGGAATTATTTTACCCTTACCAAGGAGAAGAGGGTTGCATTGACAATCCAACACAATGGGCAGCACATTGAACACATTTTATACGTGGTCAGAAACGTGTAAATAACTCATGAAAGAATAAAGTTACGTTAAAAGCAAACACACCATTGTTTTTCTTGTGAAATTCCCAATAAGTTTGATGTGTCACATGACCCTCTTCCTATTGAAAAAACAAAAGTTGGATTCAAAATGGCCAACTTCAAAATGGCCGCCATGGTCACCACCCATCTTGAAAAGTTTCCCCCCTCACATATACTAATGTGCCACAAACAGGAAGTTATCACCAACCATTCCCATTTTATTAAGGTGTATCCATATAAATGGCCCACCCTGTAGTATATAAATGGATTACTAATTCTTTCTGTTGAAGGCCCTTCCAAGACTGCTTTATTACTCTCAATAATCAAGTTTCTTTATATGCTAGTATAATGGGGGCACTTAGTCCCAAGTCGTTCGCCTGAGAGTTTGAACCTGTTGGAATAAGATTTGTCTCCGAAACCTATGTGGATAATTTTATGTTGTACCCCCATTTTTCCTGATATAATGGTTTGAGCTAGATTTGACTACTATTTGTCTATACCTTTTCTTACTTTGGAAAAAGTTAATAAGAGAATGGCACACTTGGTCAAAGCTGTGGATCTGCCCGTCCCTTGCAGAATGCATTTGTGGACAGTAAGGGGTTGATTTACTAAAGGGAAACAGGCTGTTCAAAATGTTGCTTTTTTATTTTACTTGCACGTGATTTGGTAATCTTTGCAAAGTAAAATATCACATTCACTAAGCTCTGGGACAACTTCTCTTGCAAAGTGAATAACCTATTTATCTTTAGTAATCAACCCCTTGGTGCCTGATGCAGTGGCGTAGCGTGGGTTGTCAGCACCCGGGGCAAGGCAAGTAATTTGCGCCCCCTAACCCGTCGATAATTTTGCAAAAAAAACAAAATTTCTTACTTTTTGCTAAAATACAAATCCAAAAAAAAAAAAAAATATATAAAACATTTTTTTTCATTGGTTTTGGCCGATTTATATTCTTCCTCATATTTGCGATAAAAAAAATCGCAATTGGCGTTTGATTGGTTTGCGCAAAAGTGGTCACGTTTATGGATGATGAGAATTAATTTCTGGGGTTTTTATTTTTTTTACTAGTAATGGCGGCGATCTGCATTTTGTAGCGGTACTGCGATATTTCAGCGGACATGTCGGACCATTTTGACACTTTTTTGGGACCATTGGCATTTATACAGATATCAGTGCTATAAAAATGCACTGATTACTGTGTAAATGCCATTGGCAGTGAAGGGGTTAACCTGCAGGGGGCGCTCTAAGGGTTAACTGTGTTCCCTCAGTGTGTTCTAACTGTGTGTGGGCTGCCCTAGCAGGGGAAGGGAAGTGATCACAGCCCTTCCCCTTCACAGAATGGAGGTCCGTGTTTACTTACACGGACCTCCGTTCTTTCACTGCGGGGGGGGGCATCGCGGTTGGCCGGCGGAGATCGAATCCACCGCACCCGCTCCCTGGCCCTCCCCGGACACAGTGAGCGCGCGGGCGCGCCTCCGGCGGCACGCGTGCGCTCACTGGGCGCGATCTCGCAGCCGCCGTCATATGACGGCGATTTGCGCAGGAGCGCCACCTTGTCGCCATCAATTGCAGATCAGCGGTCGGCAAGCGGTTAAAGGTTGCTAGACTCACTGGCTTACATCAACTTATGTTGAGCTGGAGCAGCTACATATGGATCGAAATCTGTCTCCTCACTGTTGAACCAACCAAACTTCAATCCATCTGGTCAGCTCAACATGCCAGTCTTGACCTGCAGCTGCAGACCGGGAACTGTAACATCCCAAAGAAACTTCAGTTTTGGAGATGCTCTGCTAGCACTACACAGCCAGCCCACTGAGCCCAGTAGTACTCTAGTCCAGTCATTCCTGACTCCTGTCACTCGTGACTCCTACCTTTTTTTTCACCGGCTGTCCCGGACGGACCCAATCACAGCAGTCAGCAGGCTAGGTTTTCTCCTCCAGGTCCTCCTAGGTTTTCCTCCTCCTGCAGCGTCTGTCACCACTGGCTCCCTCTCTCCTCTCTGGCCTGTGTCACCTGCCGCCGCTGCCAGCTTCTTCTTGCTGCTGCCTGGGCTGGTCTGGTGTGGTTCTCTCCCGCGCTCAGCGCTGCGCTGGGCGGCCGCTGCACTGTCCCTCCCCCAGATAGTCCCTCGCTCTTACTTCGCACCCACCGCACCGCACGCCTGGCACCCCCCCCTCCACAGTGGGCAGCGACCCGGCGGCTCGGATCGGATTCGCACAGCCAGCACTGCAGAGAGAGTGAGTGAGCCAGGCAGGGGCAGAGAGCTGCGAGTGCGAGCGCGCCCCCCCAGATGTTGCGCCCGGTGCGGCCGGCCCCCCTTGCACCCCCCACGCTATGCCTCTGGCCTGATGGAGCCAAGCCAGTGCATAGAGTGCAGATGGAGCTGCTTCCCTGTGCCTATTGACATCCGTATTAGTGTCAGTTGGGATTGGGAACTTAGGGCAAAGTTGCTACCTTGCCTATGACTACAATTTGCTTTAATTTGTCATAAAGTTAAATACGCCATAGAGGGATCAGGCATGATAATAGATGTGGTTATTCTATTGTTAACCATATCTATTCTCTACAACGGTGGTTCCCAACCAGGGCCTAGTAAATTCTTCCAAAACCTTCCATGCCCCATCAGTAAAAAAAAAAAAATATATATATATACTTGCCCAATAAAAGTATGGGAATATAAAAATGTGTTACCCAAAAATATTCAACCACCCCAATCTATAATTCGCTTTCAAAGTAAGATGCACATAGAAGGACTTTCCACAACACAAACAAGCAAAACATCTCCGAGCACACTTACCAGCAAACCTGCAAATAAAACAAAATCAACTATAATGTGTGGTCCTAACTCTACATATGCTCCAATATGGAGAAGATAAGTTCACCTTTTCAGAAAAAATAATAAATTCATGTTTTTGCTGGTAAAAAAATGTGCATTTATTATTTTTGTTGCCGGAGGCATTGCACCAGTCATCAGCAGATTGCTAAAGGCATGCAGGTCGCCTGCAGACCTGTCAGGGTATCTGCTTCCTCCTATCTTGTATGAGGAAGCCAATACATGCTGACAGGAAGAATGGATGAGCTACCACAGTGGTAGTTCATTGAAAACGACAAAGGCTGCTGGACCTTGTAGTTTTCCATTCACGCGAATGAGTGATGCGGCTGGCTGGGCGGAGCCGCACATGGCCACGTTTTTTAAAATTTGACAACTAATGGGTGGAGAAGATCTCTTGCTAGCTGGCACAGCGTGGGAGTGGAAGACGCGGGGGCTGATGCATTCATAGCATGTTACATGTTACACCCCGAATATGGGTGTAACATGTTATGAAAGATGAACTTCTCTTTTAAATATAAGTGGATAAATTATGGGCAGGTATGCCCTGAGATTCCTCCTTAAAGGAACAAGGACACATTAGTATTACAGCAAGAGTACAATGGCAGCCAAAGGCGTCCAATGTGTTCCCACGCCAATTCTGAGCAAGTTATGCAAAAATGGCAACCACCCCAATTTATAACTAGCTTTTAAAGTAAAAGTAAAATATGTAATGAAATCCTGGAAGACGCTGGCTGGCATTGTTGAGGGATGGGGTCTCTGGAGGAGGCACAGTGGGAGACTGGAGGGTGCAGCAGGGGCTATGGGACATTGGTTTAACTGGATGGACTTGTGTCTTTTTCCAACCAGATTAACTATGTTACTATGTTAGAAGTTTTCTGGGGGGCTGAAGGCTCTGCAGCAAGCTAAGGGGCTGGTGGGCACTGTGGGAGGGTGAGCAGCACTGTGGGGGCTAAGGGTGCCAGGGGGGCCTCAGGGAACAATGGGGGGTTAAGGGGAACTGAAAGGCACTGAGGCAAGTTAGGGGATCTGCAGCTGGGTGGAGGCCAGGGAGGAGGGAGGTTGCAGCCTGGCAATTCACGCTTTGACTCCCAGAACAGAATGTTCAAAACCCGACTCAAGTTAATACTGAAGGACTGCAATACTGGAATGTTTCTGACTATTACTAGTTAATTTTACTCTGCTGTGATACACAGGACAGCTACAAAGCCTCTGTTGGTACCTTCTTTCCTTCCTTGCTTACTTTCTTCCAAATGTTCCTTCCTTTCCATCAGCAATATTTCCCCAAGCTTTTTTCTTTTTCATAAAACCCAAATTAGTGATCACATATGACACTTGATGCCTGCAATTAACGAATGGCATTGGCATCTGGCATTAACATAGAGGAAGAGCCCCGGGAACAACATTTCAATCTAATGTGATGGGGGACAACAAAATGGGCCTGGGGCATTTTCTGGCTAAATCCCGCCCCCCCCCCCGCCACCTCACCCACCAGTCCACTACCATGCCAATGCCTTCAAATGAACCAATTTACTCAGGACAGTGTCACAGTGTCAGTGCCTGATGTCAGCCCTGGGATTGAGCCACAAAAGAGAGGTTTTGGAGGCTGCTGCGGGTATGTGCAGGTACCTCTAGATAGATTTCATAACTAAAGCAGCTCTCTTTTCTGGCCTGGCAGAGTCCATTTAAGGAGGAGAATGATGATTCCCTTCAATGAAAGTTACACTATATTACCAAAAGTATTGTGTCGTTTGTCTTTACATGCACATGAACTTTAATGGCATCCCAGTTGTAGTCTGTAGGGTTCAATATTGAGTTGGCCCACCCTTTGCAGCTATAACAGCTTCAATTCTTCTAGGAAGGCTGTCCACAAGGTTTAGGAGTGTCTATGGGAATGTTTGACCATTCTTCCAAAAGCACATTTGTGAGGTCAGGCGCTGATGTTGGACGAGAAGGCCTGGCTCGCAGTCTCCACTCTAATTCATGTCTTATTCATTCAGGTTGAGGTCAGGACTCTGTGCAGGCAAGTCAAGTACCTCCACCCAAAACTCGCTCATCCATGTCTTTATGGACCTTGCTTTGTGCACTGATCCAAATCATTTAGTGAAGGAGGGATTATGGCATGGGGCTGTTTTTCAGGGGTTGGGCTTGTCCCCTTTGTTCCAGTCAAGGGAATGCTCAAGGCATCAGCATACCAAGACATTTTGGACAATTTTATGCTTGCAGCTTTGTAGAAACAGTTTGGGAATGGCCCCTTCCTGTTCCAACATGACTGTGCACAAAGCAAGGTCCATAAAGACGTGGATGAGTGTGTTTGGGGCGGAGGAACTTGACTGGCCTGCACAGAGTCCTGACCTCTTCTGGGAAGGCTTGTGGACAGCCTTCCTAGAAGAGTTGAAGCTGTTATAGCTGCAAACGGTGGGCCAACTCAATATTGAAGCCTACGGACTAAGACTGGGGTGCCATAAAAGTTCATGTGCATATAAAGTTAGGCATCCCAATACTTTTGGTAATATAGTGTAAAAGTAAGAAGCACTATGCACAAAGGTATTAGACAAAAATACTTGCAATTCCTTTTTTTTGTAATTATTAATGTGTGCAGCTTCATATCACACAAATATTGCATGGGTACACATCTGCATAATTCTTTGTTCCATTAAATAATGAGAAACCACTTGAGACAGGTCTGGTTTATGTTCTGTAGTCTGGATAGGCATGTCCTCTGCTTTGTTATCTCTAGCCTGCACTACAAACCCTTGATGGGATTATCTGCTGGAGTACAATGAGCATAAACAACATACAAAACACAGCATTTGATCTCTGGATGAGAAAGCATTTGAAGTGGAGAGGTTACATTGTATCACTGGGCAATTGAACTACACAAGGCTGGGGACTATTGTGACTTTTTACCACATACAGATGTGAACAAATTTGTTGGTATCCTTCCACGGATAAAGAAAAACCCACAATTATTATTATACAGGTTTTATATAGCGGCAACAGTTTGCGCAACGCTTTACAATATTAAAGGTAGACAGTACAGTTACAATGCAATAAAATACAAGAAGGTTACACAAGGGCCCTGCTCATTAGAGCTTACAATCTAATAGGGTGGGGCAAGTGGTACAAAGGTTATAACTATGGGGATGAGCTGATGGAAGTGATAAAAAGTTCAGTTAGAAGTGTGATAGGCTTCCCTGAAGAAATGAGTTTTCAGGGATCGCAGGAAGGCAGCCAGAGTAGGAGATAGCCGCACAGACTGAGGTAGAGTTCCAAAGGATGGGAGAGGCTCTGGAGAAGTCTTGGAGATGAGCATGGGAGGAAAAGACAAGGGTGCTTGAGAGCAGGAGGTCTGGAAAGGACAGTTTGGGTGATAATTGGAAAGACGATTGGTGATGTAGCTTGGGGTAGAGTTGTAAATGGCTTTGTATGTTGTTAGTATTTTTACTTTAATTTGCTGGGCAATTAGAAGGCAGTGGAGGGATTGGCAGAGATGAGTAGCAGACACTGAGCGGTTGGTAATATGGATGAGTCTGGCAGTAGCATTGATGATAGACTGAAGAGGGGATAGCCTATGGAGAGGTAGGCCTATGAGAAGGGAGTTGCAATAGTCAAGGCGAGAGATGACAAGGGAGTGAATGCATAGCTTCATGGTTTCAATAGTTAAAAAGGGGCAAATTGTAGAGATGTTACAGAATTGAACTCTACAACTTTTGAAAGTGATTGGATTTGGGGCTGAAAGGAAAGGTCAAAGTTGTGGACTCATAGAAGGCCACTTCAGAATAATTCTATGGCTCTTAGTCGTTCTTCTGTGCCCTTAGCTGTGTGCTATGGGTCATTATCCTGTTAGAGCAGTGGTTCCCAACCTTGTCCCAAATACCCCCAACAGGCAATGTTTGCAGAGTTTCCTTTATCTTGCACAGGTGCTTTAAATCAGAGTCAGTGGCTTGGTATTTTGGACAGCTATTTTATCTAAGAGAAATTCCCAAAACATGGCCTTTTGGGGGTACTCGAGGACTGTGTTAGAGGACCCATGACCTGTGACTGAGACAGAGCTTCCTGACACTGGGCATGACAATTCGCTCCAGAATTCCTTGATAGTCTTGAGATTTCCCCCTGCACAAATTCAAGGTACCCTGTACCTAATGCAGCAATAAAAGCCTGAAAACATAACCAAGTCTTCTCCCCAATTTCACAATAGGTTAAAGCTAATTTGTTCACCTGTGAACACAGAGCTGATGTGACTTGCCAGAAAGCTCAAGTTTTGTCTCATCTATCCAAAGGAATTTCTTTCTAGTAACATGGGGGCTTGTCAGTATGCATCTAAGCAAACTCCATTCTGGCTTTGTTTTTCTTTAAGCAGTGGAGTGCACCAAGGTTCCTGAGAACCCACTGCCAATTAAAAAAAGCATGGTGCGTTCAGACACTTATATACCTTTACTAAGGAGTTAAGCTTATATCGCTTTGGAAGTGTTCCCTGGCTCTTTGTCTACCATAAGCACTGGCCTTCTGTTCAGTCTGGGTCGCTTTTTCCCTTGCAGCTGCGTCCAGGGAGCTTGGGCACAGGTTGATTACACCCATGTATTTAGATTCATTTCTTGTATTCGTTGTTCTGAATCGATTCATATTTCAAAAGCTATTTCAATTGGCTATATTCATTTTAACGTGATTTCTCTATTTCGGTAGATTACTTATGCACTCTGGGTTGGATGGAGGTGGTTCCATCAGAATCTCTGAATCATAACATAACGAACAAAACAAAATTCATTTTGGTTACATTCGTTATGTTATGATTCTGAGATTCTGATAGATCCCCCTCCATCTAATTCAAACACAATAAGTAGGAATCCTTCTCTTTTTTCACTTTTATACCTTACTGTATTTATTTCAATATGTTTCCATTTCAACATAAAAATTAAATAAATCCGAATCAATCATTTGTTATGTAGTTATGTTGTTTCAGAACACGAATAAAATGAATTAATTCATTGTTTTGTTATAATTTATTTCAGATTTGTTGAAATTCATTACTATTGTGATTAGAAGATTCAGATACTTCCAAATCCCCAAATAACAAAAATGTTGTCATTATTTCATTTCGTAATGAACCAAATGAATCATAACGAATCGCACATATCTAACAGCTCCCTTGTCACCTCATCCCATGCTCGCCTCCAGGACTTCTCCAGAGCATCTCCCATCCTCTGGAATGCTCTACCCCAATCTGTCCAACTTTCTGCTACTTTTTCCACCTTCAGACGATCCCTGAAAACTCCTCTCTGCCTATCTGGCTTCCACCTAACAAATGTACATTTATCTTCTCCATCAGCACCCCCCCCCCCCCCAACACACACACACAGTTATTACCTCTTGTATCTCTTGACCTTCCCTCTTAGATTGTAAAATCTAATGAGCAAAGCCCTCCGATCCCTCCTGTATTTAAGTGTATTGTATTTGTATTGTCTACCCTCAAGTTGTAAAGCGCTGCGTAAAACTGTTGGCGCTATATAAATCTCATATAATAATAGTGACTACTTTTCACTGTCTTCTGTGGCATGTAACCTGAGCTGTGCATGTGCAGCTCAGCTTATATCACTAGCACAGTCCCTGTGTGACCTCATCCCACGTTGGCCAAAAAAGATGGCGGAAAACCAACCCCCAGTGGAAAGGGGTCCGCTGAAGGAAAGGTAAGTTTAGCTCTGCTTTAACCTCTTCCGGACCACCCCACACATATTTACTGCGGCAGGGTGGCCCTCCCAGGCGTAATCACGTACCTGTACGTGATTCCTAGTTCCGCACCTAGGGTGCGCATTCGCGCTGCTGGCGACCCTCTCCCACTGTGATTGAACACAGTGGGAGCCAATCAGCGGGTCCAGCGGACCTGATGTCCACCGACACCCGGCGATCATTCCTGAGAGAACCAGAACAGTGGTCTGCTTATGTAAACAAGGCAGATCGCCGTTCTGTGAGAGGGGAAGATGGAGATCTTGTGTTGCTGCTAATCAGGAATTCCATCAGTCAAAGCACATCCCCCACAGTTAGCACTCCCAAGGAACACATTCAACCCTTTGATCACCCCTGATGTTAACCCCTTCCCGGCTAGTGTCAGTACAGTGACAGTGCATTTTTTTAGCACTGATCACGGTATTGGTGTCACTGGTCCCCAAAAAGTGTCACTTAGAGTCCGGTTTGTCCGCCGCAATGTTGCAGTCCCACTAAGGATTGCTGATCGCTGCCATTACTAGTAGTAAAAAATAAAAATGCTGTAAATCTATCCCGTAATTTGTAGACACTATAACTTTTGCACAAACCAATCAACATACGCTTATTGGGATTTTTTTACCAAAAATATGTAGCAGAGTACAAATTGGCCTAAATTAATAAAGAAATTAGATTTTTTTTAATTTTTTTTTTAATTGGTCTGTTTTTCTTTATAGTGCAAAAAAAACAATGCAGAGGTGATCAAATACCACCAGAAGTAAGCTCTATTTGTGGGAAGAAAAGGACATCATTTTTTGTGTACAACGCAGTGCCGTATCGCAAAAAATGGCCTGGTCATGAAGGGGGGTAAACCTTCCGGAGCTGGTTAACAGGTTGAACAGGCTGGCTTACTAATTATAAGATTGAAAATGTGCAATGTTATTAAAGAAAACATTTAGTTGGAAATATGCCTATGATTCAATCATTTAGAATCCTTTCTAGGAGTACCAACAAAAATGTATAGGACCATTTTAGATTTTCACTGTACAAAGATTACAATCATTCATCTCTTTACTATATGATGTTACCAAAGACATGCATGTATGCATGAGACAATTGCTTTACATTGAATTTCTTTCCAGATGGAATGAAGCAGTATGTTATTAAGCTGTAAAGGGGGCCACCAAATATGTCCAAATATTGAAGCGCTGGCCTTTTGAAAAAAAGATAGGAAAATATAAAAATAAGAAAGTCCCATTGAATATTTATTGATGCAAAAAGCAAATCCTGATCAGATCCGAGGAGTTCTGTCCAGATGAAAAAAAATAAAAGTCAGCTGCTACAAAGACTGTAGCTGCTGACTTTTAATATAAGGACACTTACCTGTACAGGGAGCACGCGATGTCGGCACCCGAAGCCGACCCATCCATCGGCTCTGGGTGCAGGCGCCGGCATCCTTACTAAGGGAAATAGGAAGTAAAGCCTTGGGGGTTCACAGCCTGTTTCTTACTGTGCATGCGCGAACCGCGCGGCGCTTTCTGAATGGTCCCGCTGTCTCCTGGGACACCCGGGTCCCAGAAGGGGACGGGGGGGGGGGGGAGGAGGGCACGAGCAAAACTGTGGAAGTGATGTACGTTGCCGCAGCACCGTGGGACAAGAGTCCCGAAGAAAACATACCAAAAAGGTATGAAAAAAAAAAATATCCAAAAATGAGGTGGGATGGGGTGTGCTTATGTTTTAAAAGGAGTTCAATTTTTGCCTGGAACTCTGCTTAAGGCCCCTTTCACACTTGTGTGACTTGTTCTGTGACTTTAGACTGCAAAGTCGCATGACAAGTCATTCCCTATGATTTCCAATGACATCCATTCATATCTGTATGACTTCAAAGTAGTACTTTGCACTACTTTGGTCCGGCTTTCATGCGATTTGAGGTCCATAGACCTCAAGTTTGCATAGACATTCCCTGAAATCGCATTGAAATCGTATCAAAATCACGCCTGCAAAATTGCGTCAAAATAGCGAGACTTTCAAGTTGCGGCAGTGTGAAAGGGGCCTGAAGGGCCAAAATGAAGATGAGTATAGAGCAAAATCAACCGCTGACAGTCTCCTGTTTACACCGCCATGACCCCTCTTACAGCATGATTACTACTACTAAATGTTGTCACTCTAGGTTTATAGGGTTTATTTTTTTTCTAAGGAAAATGTCTTTGAATTGGGTTTCCATACACAACTTTTCCTTGTTTAACCTAAATACAAAACTATAAATGTACCCAAATATTATAGGGGAAAGTGTTTTTTATAGCATATCCAAGCCCAAGAAATATATTGCAGCTTACCAGTTCTTAGATTTGGTTGCTTTTTCTTTTTTCAGGCTTTTTCTTTTTTTTTTTTTTACCCAGTGATCCCGCCAGTAACAGACTGCCTGTCCTAGTATCAAAACAATCACTGTATTGTATCTACGGAGAAGCAGCTTTAACCTAGGACAGGACTACAATAACCAATCCTTGTCACTATAATCTTAGGTCTCACACAAAAGACACACAATGAAGCTGGATGAGAAGTGGTTCAATCTTCACGACTGCCCACCAAACATATACTGCGGCAGAGCGGTCACTCTGCACCAGATCACGTACCTAGTACGTGATCTGACACTTCTGGGTCTGGGGCGCGCGCCACCGGCAACCCGATCCCGCTGTGATCACACACAGCAGGAGCCCAGCGGCGTGTACCACGGACTCAATGTCCGCTGGCGCCCACTGATTGTTTAGTACACAGGCAGAATGGCGATCTGTCAGTAGGGAAGACATTGATCCTGTGTTCTTGCTAAGCAGGAACACAGATCTTTCCCTTCCCTTAGTAGAAGCACCTTCCCCACAGCTACTAAGCACTTGCTGGGAACACATTTAACCCTTTGATTGCCCCCGTTAACCCTTTCCCTGCCAGTGTCATTAGTAAAGTAATGGTGCATATTTTTTTAGCACTGATCACTGAATTGGTGTCACTGGTCCCCAAAAAATGTCAGTTAGGTGTCCAATTCTCCACCTCAATATCATAGTCCCGCTATAAGTTGCTGTTCACAGCCATTACTAGTAAAAAAAAAAAGTATCCCATAGTTTATAGGTGCTATAACTTTTGCGCAAACCAATCAAATATACGCTTATTGGGATTTATTTTTACCAAAAATATGTAGCAGAATACAAATTGGCCTATATTGATGAGGTAATTGTTTTTTTATAAAACATTTATTGGATGTGTTTTATAGCAGAAAGAAAAAAATATATAGATTTTTTTTTTTCAAAATTGGCTTTTTTTGTTTATAGCACAAAAAATAAAAACTGCAGAGATGATGAAATACCAACAAAAGAAAGCTCTATTTGTGGGGAAAAAAGGACAAACCTTTTATTTATGATCAATGTTACTTGACCATGCAATTGTCAAGTTAATGCAGTGCCGTATGGCACAAAATGGCCTTGTCATGAAGGGGGGTAAATCTTCCAGAGTTGAAGTGGTTGAAAATGCCCAACAAGGTTTTTTTTACTGTTAGAGGGGTAAGGATGTGAGTGTACAATACTGTACATTTGAAAAACTTCTAGATTATATGTGGTGGGGACACTCACATTTGTAAAGCTCGTTAGTGGATTCTTGAAAATGTGTATGGTATTTTATTACGGGTAATGTCTTTTTTAAACAGGACATTCAAATGTTTCTGTAAGGCTCGGTTCACACAGGGGAGATCCGACTTCAGGGCGACTTTGCTAGGCGATTTCAGCGCGACTTTCAGGGCCACTTCAGGTGACTTCAGGCGACTTACAAGACGACTTATGCCAGGCGACTTTGCCTGTGGCCAATCAGAGAAGGGAGGGAGGAGCTGCCCCAAAATGAATTCTATTCTTTTCACTGACAAAGTCGCTTGCATTAAGATGGGGGATCCGACTTGGCGGCGACTTCCATTGAATTCTATGGGCACAAGTCGGATAGAAGTTGCCTCCAAGTAGTACAGGAATCTCTTCTGGAGTCGCCTTGATGTCGGAGCGACTTCAGTAGCATACATAAAGACGGCTCCCATTCACTTCAATGGGATTTCTTATGTCAAGTGACCTGGGGCAACTTGAGGCGACTCAAGTCGGATCCCAAGTCGCCCCTGTGTGAACCGGGCCTAAGAGTTCACTCTCTATTTGTATATTTATCCTAAAACCAATAAAAATATTACGAAAAAACATTTAGATATTTGTTAGCAAACACAATGTACAGGAATATGGAAGACAGTGGTCACACACAGGTTGCACTGGATGGGCCCGTGTCTTTATTCAGCCTTACAAAATATGTACAGTAACCTGCGGGAGGTGTTCTGTAGTACTCAAAGTTATCTGGGACCAATGTAACTGATGAGTGCACCACCGGAAGTTATCAGCTCACAAGGTTTCTACCCTGATTAACAGATATTTTTGTGTTTCTTGAACAAATATATTAACAACACTTTCAATTGTGTATTTAACAAACCAAAAGAGACCAAAATAGAATGTTATATCTTATATGGTAGATATAGGGAATGCAAGTAGCTGGTAATCAAAACCGTTTTTTTAACGGTGTAGATCCAGCAACAACAAATAGACATGGGGGACGTTTACAGGAAACATGTACTTAGGAAATAAGAATGGTGCCTTTGCAGACTTCTCTTTTTGAAAATACAAGTTGTCTGAATGACATCTATCAAAAGGCATTACACATTTTTCTTAATGCATTTGCACCGAAACCAATTGAAACCAGTGGTGGAACTACCAGGGTTACAAAGGTCACACCTGTGACCGGGCCCTTGGGTTCCATCACTGTGGGGGGCAAGATGGCAGGTTCACACTGCTGCAACCCCCAAGTCCTGCCACTTGCTTGCAATTTCCTTGCAACTTGCTTGCGACTTTTGTGATTTAGCATTGCAGTCTTTGGCACTCAAATTGTACCAAAATTGTAGAAAAGTAGTACAGAAACCTTCTTTTCTATCGCTGCAACTTGAGTTACATTGATTAAGATTGCAGCCATGGAAGTGAATGCGTTTTCACTTGTCATGTGACTTTGTGTTGCAAGTCACATGATAAGTTGCACGGGGAGGGGTTGTTATAAAGGACCCTGGGAACAGTGGGAAGGGCCTGGGTGGTCCGGGGGGGGGGGGGGGCTTCATGGTTTCTTGAACCTACAGTTTCTAGTTATGCCTTTATTGAAACACATCAAAATGCATGTCATCGCACCAATTTGTATTGACAATCAATACAAAGTGCATTACAAGCATGTATAAATAGGCCATACAATTCTGGTTGTATTTTTTCACGCTTTGTGTCACATTGGGAAGATTTCCTTTCTATTTCTGACTCAGGGGTCCCAGAGACACAACAGGAAGTATAGGCAAATCGATTAGACAGTTGTTGCTGGAACAGGTCCTGATAGATTTCCCCCTGTCTGCTGTTCTGGTGACAACAGTAATATTTTGGATTTATTGCTGTCTGTTCCATTCTCTATCCAAAACTGAATAAAAGGTTTTGGCTTTAGGTATAGTTAGGTGGCAAGCTGCTGAATAATGATGATGAATATAAAGTGCAATATTTTTTTCCCCGTTGGAGCAAAATAGATAATGCTTTATTGGGGTATTTCTTTTACCTTCCTCTGGATCAACTGTGGTATAGGATTGTGTATGGTGGTTTTTTATTTGTTTTTAGTTTTTCTTTTGGTTGAACTACAGCCATGGCAAAAGTTTTGAGAATGACACAAATATTAATTTTCACAAAGTCTGCTGCTTCAGTGTTTTTAGATCTTTTTATCAGATGTTACTATGGTGTACTGAAATATAATTACAACATTTCATAAGTGTCAAAGGCTTTTATTGACAATTACATTAGGTTTATGCAAAGAGTCAATATTTGCAGTGGTGACCCTGCTTTTTCAAGACCTCTGCAATTCACCCTGGCATGCTGCCAATCAACTTCTGGGCCCTTCTTGCATAATCAATGCTTGGAGTTTGTCAGAATTTGTGGGGGTTGTTTTGCTCACCAGGCTTTTGAGGATTGACCACAAGTTCTTAATGAGATTAAGGTCTGGGGAGTTTTCTGGCCATGGACCCAAAATTTCAATGTTTTGTTCCCCAAGTCACTTAGTTATGACTTTTTCCTTATGGCAAGGTGCTCCATCCTGCTGGAAAAGGCATTGTTCATCACCAAACTGTTCTTGGATGGTTGGGAGAAGTTGCTCGCGGAGGATGTTTTTGTACCATAGGAATGCAGGCTGCACAAAAACTCAATAAAAGAATAAGACAAACACACTAAATATGGTATAAAAATGGCCGTGGCACCTTTATTGGATTTAAAGTAAAATAATCAACTTTATTCACTCCATGTATAATAAATACATTTAAATATAACTTAAGAACTCATATGCTATAAATCTATGTATATATATATATATATATATATATATATATATAACCTCTCAGTCATAGGACTCGAGCGCATAGCATAAATAATCCATTCCAACAAAAGTCCCCCCTTGAGCCAAGTGTGACAGACCACATAAAAGGTGCTGCGACAGGGAGAGGGTAGATGGGGAGCTCGCAAAGCCAGTCAGAGGTCACTGAAATAGGGGAGCAAGTGGGGTTCCTTATATAGCCCCCCACTCACATGTTTCCCACCCGATACCCACCTGAAAAGCCCTCCTAAAAACCTGTGTTTCCCGCTACATTACCCGTGACTATCCCCAGGCCTTATTTAAAGGGCCAGTGTTAAAATTGTTTATTTATTTATTTATTTTTTTAATTTAAATTTTCTTCCCCGCAGCCACAATCCCATAACGTGGGCATTTTATCCATATCCATTTTCCATTCTTTATTCATGGCTGTGTTCTTAGGCAGAATTGTGAATGAATCCACTCCCTTGGCTGAGAAGTAACCCCACACATGAATGATCTCAGGATGCTTTACTGTTGATATGATTCAGGACTGATGGTAGCGCTCACCTTTTCTTCTCTGGGCAAGGTTTTTTCCGGATGCCCCAAACAATTGGAAAGGGGATTCATCAGATAAAATGACTTTACCCCGGTCCTCAGCAGTCCAATTCCTGTACCCAGGGGCGTAACGATAGGGGTTGCAGGGGTTGCAATTGCAACCGGGCCCCATGGTCCAGGGGGCCCACGTGCCTCCCTTGTACACCTGAATAGGAGGGATGGCGGGGGTGGCATTTAGAGGACCCAATCTCCTCCATTTTCCTCTATCCAGTTTACTTGTCTTCTGCTGTTCCCAGGGCCCCTGTGTGCTTCCCTGGTCCCCCTGGGGCCTGCTGCAGAACTTGTGAAAGGGCCCCACTGCAGTACCGTAATAAAGGGACCCACAATAGGCATAAAGGGTCCCAGGATCAGTGGGAAGAGGGAAGGGCCCTGGCCAGGGGTCAGGGGGCCCTTCATAATTTCTTGCACCGGGGCCCTGAAGGTTCTAGTTACGCCTCTGCCTGTACCTTTTGCAGAATATCAGTCTGATCTGTCCGTGATGTTTTTCCTGGAGAGAAGTGGCTTCTTCGCTGCCCTTCTTGACACCAGGCCATCCTCCAAAAGTTTTCTCCTCACTGTGCGTGCCGATGCACCACACCTGCCTACTGCCATTCCTGAGCAAGCTCTGCACTGGTGGTGCCCCAATCCCACAGGTGAATCAACTGTAGAAGACGGTCCTAATTACTGGACTTTCTTGGGCACCCTGAAGCAAATCTTCACAAATGCAGTGGAAATGTTTTTCATTGGATTAAGTTCATTTTCATGGCAAAGAGGGACTTTGCAATTAATTGCAATTCATCTGATCACTCTTCATAACATTCTGGGGTTTATGCAAATTGCCATCATAAAAACTGAGGATTTTGTGAAAATTAAAATTTGTGTCAAAACTTTTGGCCACAGATGTAGATGTCTTTTTCAACCTGACTAACTATATAACTATGTAAGACTAGAAATGACTACTACCAACTTCAGTGCACTTGTAGTAAAAGTCTTTTTTCCCAGTAAGTTTAGTATTTTTTTTCAATAGGACATAATAGTTAAAAGAGATCAGTGGTTTGAAACACTGAACAGATATTTCTGAGTCTAAATAGGATTTATTTGGCAACTGATGAGAAATCCTCCTTTCTCACATGTCTTGCAGAGACCGCGGCAGATAACTCTCGTCCCTGAAGAGACCCAATCAAATCCTCTTACTGTCCGGCTACCATCCGCACACATTCCCCTCCTAATCCTGCCATTCAGCACTGATGTGAAGAACAGCAGGACTGCTGGCAAATCCACTGGCCATTGTTAGATGCGGTCGAGTGCAATGCATCATGGGATATAATCAAGATGGATCAGATGCACTGTGAAGGCCAAGTGGGCTTTGCCAACACTCATGCTTCAACTAAATATGGATTAGATTGCACCCTGCTAGCACAGAGCATGCTTTGTGTTTCTTTGTTAGGCGGTGCACAGACCGTGCTCTCCATCTTTGTGAAAAGAGCCAGACACTATATCCTTTGTTTTATCTTAAAAAAAACGGACTCGATGTATGATGTGGAATGTGTGCTGCAGGTAGCAATCTTCAGTCACAAGAAATGGGAGGTGGGGGGGGGCAGGTAATTCATTTAATGCTTGAAGGTGGCCCGGAGGAATGCATGGTTAAGTCTCATTAGAAGCCACAACAAAACCAAAGGCCTCTACAGTCTTATAAAATAACCACCGTCTCTTCACACATACTGACAAGTTCCAAAATATCATCTTAGTAAGATATCAACTGAAATCAGATGGCGATATACATTGACTCTACCGTGTTCCACACTGCGCTTTGTGCTACCATGAAAGGTGCTACAATGAAAGCCTATATGAAAGTAGACTACCACTATATGGTTGTTTTGTGTTTCCATTCACACGGCATACCAAAAAAAAAAAAAAAAAAAATATATATATATATATATATATATATATACATATTTCTCACTCTATAGATGGAAGGTGTCATGACTAGGGACATGCAAGCCCCTTACCAGAAATAAGCGCTCAAAGCGCAATGGCTATTCATCCAGCCCGCGTCCCACCAAGGGTGTAGTAGGCTCTTTGTGATGGATCACGCCCACAATGGTCCAACCGAGGTCCCAGTGGATGATCGGAACACACTTAGTTAATTTCCTGTCTGGATTCCCACTGGGGGTAATGGTAGGCTCTTCCTACTGGATAACTCACACAATGGTCCACTCGGGTCCAGGAGCATTAACCCAGCAAGAAAAGCAAACTCACATAGTGTAATATTGCTCCTCTGCTGCCAGTTCCAGCAATGTCTCCTCTCCACTGCCACTCTCTAGATGTGCAAAGCTGGTAGAGACATCCCAAAAAGACTTGCAGCTGTAATTGCAGCATTGAAAGGGGGTTCTACAAAGTATTGGCCCAGGGGAGCTGAATACAAACGCACGCCACAATTTTCACATATTTATTTGTAAAAAATTTTGAAAACTATTTATCATTTTCCTTCCACTTCACAATTATGCGCCACTTTGTGCTGGTCTGTCACATACAATCCCAATAAAATATATTTACATTTTTGGTTGCAACATGACAAAATGTGGAACATTTCAAGGGCGTGCACAGGGGGTGTGCCTGGGCCCACCCTAACCACTCAGTGCAGTGCTGATTCTCCCTACTGCCTAGGCTTCCCCCCTTGTTATACCACCTTGCCCCATTGCAATGCTGCTGGTTTCTCTCCTCTCCCCCAGCTGCTGCCACGCACTTACTGTGTTCAATAATAACTGAAGCATAGTAAACTGTGTTTACTATGCTTCCATTTGTGAATGAACAGGAATCCACTCAGCACAGTGCACTACCCATTCATTTACTGTCCAGTGCAGCTGAGGCTACAGAGAAAGGTATGTGTGTTTGAGCTTTAGGGTGCACACCCTAATGCAATAGGCTGCGCACACCTATGGGTATGAATACTTTTTCAAGGCACTGTATACTGCCGCAGGGCGACTGCCCTGCGCCAGATCACATACTAGGTACGTGATCTGGCGCTTCCGGGTTTGGAGCATACGCGTGCGCCACCGGCACCCGCTGTGATTTGGCGGGACCTTCTAATCGTTCGGGAAACTGGCAGAAAGAAGGTCTGTCCGTGTAAACAAGGCACACCACTGTTCTGTGACAAGGGAAGGAAGCGATCTTGTGTTTCTGCTACACAGGAACACGGATCTCTGTCTTCCCACAGTAAAACCACCCCACACACAGTTAGAAAGCATTCTCAGTGAACACAGTTAACCCTTTGATTGCCCCTGATGTTAACCCCTTCCTAGCCAGTGTCATTAGTACAGTGTCGCAGGTCCCCAAAAAGTGTCAGGTAGTGTCCGATTTGTCCGCCACAATATCGCAGTCCCTCTATAAGTCGCTGATCACCGCCATTACTAGTAAAAAAATAAATAAATAAAAATATCCCACAGTTTGTAGACGCTATAACTTTTGCGCAAACCAATCAATATACGCTTATTGGGATTTTTTTTATCAAAAAATATGTAGCAAAATACATATTGGCCTAAATTAATAAAGAAATTTGATTTTTTTTACATTTTTTTATTGGATATGTTTTATAGTAAAAAGTACTGTAATTACATTTAGAGCAGTATCCACCCAAGGACAAATGCCTGGAACACAAGCAGTCTGTGTACCCGGCATTCATCCCTTGGTGCATACTGCCCTAAACATTAGTGCCACTCTGTGAAAGAAATTTTAAATGCTTTGCTTATGTTTGCACATTGCACTCATATTCTGCACGCAACACTAATAATGTTTTCATTGCGTATTCATATTCTTTAGAGTCTGATAAGAAACTAGGCTGCCTATGTACTACTTCAGTTATGGGGGGGGGAGAAGAGGAAAAGAC
Organism: Glandirana rugosa; assembly: GCA_018402905.1. NCBI lineage: Eukaryota > Metazoa > Chordata > Amphibia > Anura > Ranidae > Glandirana > Glandirana rugosa. The sequence continues at coordinate 1,359,937 of BLSH010334420.1, read as the reverse complement.
GTGACCCCAAAGACAAGGAACAGCAGATCCCCTCCACCTGTCAAAAAAGGGGGACTTTAAATGTGCCAAACCAATGGGAGGACAAATAGGGAAAAAAAACTAAACTTCATAAAAACTCATTTTTATTCTTAAGTTCCTTACAAACATAATATCATATTAAAAACAAATATACAGGATATGCTAGTGAAATCGAGCTGGTAACATGTTTGAGACAAAAACACGGTACAAGTACATTTCGAACCGACACAATTTCAAATTGCTTCCTCAGGGTACACGCTTGATGATGACCAGCTGAAATATATAGAGCAGGCATATGCAATTAGCGGACCTCCAGCTGTTGCAGAACTACAAATCCCATGAGGCATTGCAAGACTCTGACAGTCACAAGCATGACACCCAGAGGCAGAGGCATGATGGGACTTGTAGTTTTGCAACGGCTGGAGGTCCGCTAATTGCTTATCCCTGATATAGAGAATGCTCGCCACCAAAATAATACATCAAATACATGCACAGTAAAAGATATTCTCTACCACATATAAATAGTGCAATGAAATATGATGCAGGAAGAAAAAAAGAGAAAAAAAAAGGGGGAGAGAAGGAAAGGGCAAGGGAGACCAGGGATACAAATGCCAGGGAAGAATAACCACATGGGGGGACATCAAAAAAGAATAATGGTTGTTGGCGGCCACAGCTGTTAGTGGCTGTTTACCTGTGGGGATCATGACTCTAGCCGCTGACACACCTGTGAAACACGGCACCAGGAATTAGCAGATTCCTGCCACTGGCATTTGCACCTTGCAAATATAGCCTAACAGGGCTCTTTGTAATTGGTCATACCTGGTCATACACACCCCTTCTCTTCTTCTATGCAAGCATTCTGAGCCCAACACTGTTCAGCTTCCTTTGACTGGAACTACGAAGATCCACTGCTGAGGATTGGAATACTGGAGCAAGAGGGCAGGAAGGGACAATTCTACTAAGAAAAACAGGGTTTCCAAGTGAAACATCATTTAAACAACCATAACATATAGAGAGGTACAAGATTATATTTTTTTTTAAAAAGGAATGGGACTTCAATTAAATTTCTTCTAGATAGCCGATTTCCTGTTGTTGACAGTATCCTAACTACCTAAATGAGCGTTCCTGGTTTCTGTTTCAATAGCTTTTATTGTTTTAGTAAAACAAAGAAAGAAGATCATTTAGTAGAGCAGCGAACAATCCTCACACGCTCCAAGTATGTAACGAATGAAACATACAAATGCGAGGCTTCGTAGGAACTGGTGAAGACGATAACGCATAGGTTAGGTCTGCCATGAGGCCCTCTCACACACAAAACTTGTATACAAGGAAGGACAGTAACTGATTATGAACTATAAATAAAGTGTTTGAACAACATAAACTCTGTGAGGCAGCCATCCGGCTAACAGGGGCAGCTGGTGTATAGGGGGCACTTGCTTGGGCACCGCCTCCCCGCCGCTGACAAGTAAAAAAAAATAAAATAAAAACAGCCCGGCCCCTACCGGAGGCACCGGTATATTGACTTTTCTTTTTTTTCTCGGCTCCTTGCTGTCTGCTGACAGCAAGTAGTGAGCCGATTGGTCAGTCATAAAAGTGAAAGCAAGTGCGCCAAAGAGGTGCACTTGCTTTCATGATTGGCTGCCCTGAGCCAGTGACTGACTGGCACTGGATGCTGTGGGCAGGGGTGGGACTGTGGCGGACATGCTGGCTGTGTGTTTACTCATGCAGGCGCAGCACTCCGCCGGGTTTCAGTCCTGACTCCCGTGCCGCTCACCATCCACTCCAGTCTCCAGAATAATGAATTTTGAATAAAGATCATATTTTATATACTTTCGTTTCATGCCGATCTTTTTAAACCTAAGTGCCTTTAAAGTCCCCAATTTTCCTTTTGGAAACGTCCAGTAATTTTCACTCCAGTCTCCAGCCCACTCTCTGCAAGCCGATCTCGGCACACACCAGCCTGCCTATCAGATAGGGTAAGTGTGGGACTTGTCCCTATTTGGGACCCTGTATACCCCTATCTGGTGACTGTATACCCTATCTGGGGCTCTGTATACCCTATCTGGGACCCTGTATACCCTATCTGGGACTCTGTAATCCCTATCTGGTGACTGTATACCGCTATCTGGGGCTCTGTATACTGCTATATGGTGACTGTATACTGCTATCTGGGGCTCTGTAAGTGTATACTGCTATCTCAGGCTCTGTATACTGCTATATGGTGATTCTGTATACCCCTATCTGGTGACTGCATACTGCTATATGGTGGGACCGTATATACCCCTATCTGGTGACTCGGTATACCCTATCTGGGACCCTGTATACCCTATCTGGTATACAAAAGATAAAATTGCAGCGCTAAAGAGTTCATGTATATAGTCCATAGAAAATCTGCAGGTGAGAAGAAGTCCCAACACCAGCTTGTGTACACAGGGATGAAAAAGATTCACACTCCACCAACGTGTCCAGCAAGTCTCCTTACCAGAAAACAATGGGAAAACCGCATTTGGAATCTATTTTTCTTCAGATATCAAGCCAGCCAAATGGACATCTAATGCAGACACTTCTCCCAGTAGTAAAATAGACCGATCAAAGTGAGCATGTATAATGAAAGCAACATTCCTCTGCAGCACTCAGCAGGCATATAAAGAAGGAAGGAAGCCAACAGTGAAGCCCGCCAGAGTATAAACAGGTACGTTTATTTAAAAAATGCCTACTTACATTCCATATAAAAGAAACAAGCTTTGGTGGAGTGTGAAACTTTTTCATCCCTGTGTACACAAGCTGGTGTTGGGACTTCTCACCTGCAGATGTTGTCTTTTTGATCATTTATCCGCTGTTTACATTTAATAATACATGGATGTCTTCAAGTTTAGATCCTCCCGTGTTCATGACTTCGTGAGTGTCTTCAATTCTATGGAGATGCACCAGGAGTCTGACATGGAAGGCATGTTCATGAGGCTTAAAAACCTGATGACAACGGAACTGCATGGCAATTGGGATATTGCTTATCTCTAACAATGTCTTAGAGATGGCATTGCCCCAGGAGCCTAAGATTTTAAATAGCTCCACAGGAGGATGAATATGACCTGCCTGGATGGTTCAAATATTTTAACGAGATAGGTTTGGGTCTCATTCGCTTTTTGATCGCTAGGAAAAGGGATACATTAAAGAGGATAGATGGTGAAATCCCAGTATAAAGTATTAGAAGAGTATAAATCCAAATCTGAAGGACTAAAAAAAGTATTAGAGAAGGAGGAAAACAATCAAAGAAATAAAAAAATACTTTAGAGATTCTGAGGATTTCAGGGAGAACCGAGTGTTGAAGTGGCAAATTAAGAGGGCTGAGGCAGCCAATGGAGGGGCAACTCAGCCCTCTACCCCTGGTCCTCTTATATCTCGGAAAGGTCCGTCTGCTCAATTAGTCTATAATAACACTCCTAGTACTCAAACACCCAGGGGAGGATGGACTAGGGTGGGTGGTAATTACTCCGCCCGGTCTGGATCTGGTTCCAGTGGACATAGGGGGAATATTCGCAACAACATATACAATGAACAAAAGGCATTATCTTATAGTGATGTTGAATCTCACAATTACTATGCTCCTCTTAGACAGGATGATGATGAAAATTATGATCATGATTGGAGATATATTACCCAACATCCCTCACAGTATACCCCTAGAAATGGACATAATACGGGAACCTCTTCTCAGTGGGGTGGCCACGGCCATCATGAACCAAGGAGACCCCCTTATGTTAATAATGCTCCCCCTCGAACTAACAATCCAAATTTTTTTCCCAAGGGCCAATCAAGAAACAAACGAGGTGGGGAACCAAGAGAGGGACCAGAGGGGGGAGGAGGTTCTGAAAGAAAAGGGAGGACAGTGTAAAAGAGAGTGGCATTTATAATTTGAGCTCTGGGGTACTCACGGATCCAGAAACGTTTGTGCTTAATCATGGGCTGAAATTTGCACCAGATAAACCATTGGACATGTTCACAGCATTTGTGGACATCCAGAGATATATTAGATACCTCCTCTTCAAACCCCCTAGAACCGGGCTGGCAAATGCGTCATTGTTCAATCCCCCCCGGTAATGTCCCCTCCTCCATTGCAGTGTTTAAAGATCTGGTCCTTAAGGACATCAATAAATTGAAGATCAGGAGGAAAAATAACGGCCTGAAATTCAATGAGGGATTAAAATCATTGAAGGGGAGAAACGACATAGTAGTACGCCCCGCCGATAAGGGCGGTGTCATTGTTGCTTTGGACAAATCGGCATATGTGGCTGAGATGGACAGGTCTGACGCAGATACCTATGTCCCTTTGGCCCATGATCCTACAACCATATTTAAAAAGGATCTGGTTAAACTGATCAGCGATGGATTTGGGAAGGGTTTACTGAACAGAAAGGAGAAGGCCTTTCTTGTTCCGGTTGCACCTCTTGTGCCAATCATGTATTACCTTCCCAAGATCCACAAAGATCAGGTTAACCCCCCAGGGAGGCCCATCAATAGTGGGCTTGATTCGATCACCTCCTGTGTTGGGAGGTATATTGTTAGTTACTTACAGCCCCTGGTCTCTCCTACCGAATCTTACATTAAAGTCTCGGCTCTGGTCATTGGGTTTATGAGTGATATTACGTGGAGGGAAGGCTACATCCTGGTCACAGCAGATGTGGCTTCCCTCTACACTATAATCTCGCACTCTGACGGATTTGCCGCTGTCAGGACCTTTTCAGAAAGGGATCCGGAATTGGATCCTGACCAGAGAGAGTTTGTCTTGAGTCTCCTCGCGTTCGCCATGTCACGGAACTATTTTTGGTTTGACGCCTTCTTTTATTTACAAAACAGGAGTCGCGATGGGGGCTAAGTTCACCCCCAGCATGGCAAACGTATTTATGGCCAAGTGGGAGGAGGACGTCATCTATGCCACCAGGAGATCAGAGGTGGTCTTCTGGGGCAGGTACATAGATGACGTCCTCCTCCTATGGGATTGTAGTAGATCCTCTCTCGATTCCTTCATGTGTGAGCTCAATTCCAACTCGTTGAGCATAGTTTTGCAATATGAAGCTAGTAACACCAGTATTCATTTCTTAGATTTAAACATTGAGGTGAGAGGGGATTCTCTGGTGACTACCACATTTTTTAGAAGCATGGACCGTAATGGTTACATCGGTCTTGGTAGCTGCCATCAGCCAAGCTGGCTTAGGGCTGTTCCTAGGGGACATTTTATCCGCCTTAGGCGTAACTGCTCTCTCAGGGAGGATTTTTTTAAACAGGCAGAAACCCTAAAGGACAGATTCCTAGATAAGGGGTATGAGCCAGCTGCCCTGGAGGAAACAATTAGAGAGGTTGGAGACATAGAAATATCATGATCCAGGATAATATGAATAATCCACGATTGACACAGAAAGACTTCAGGTTTTCTTTTCTTACCACTTTTTCCCATCAGCACTATGACATTAAGAAAATAATGAAAAAACATTGGGATGTGTTGCTGAATGACAACATTTTGGGCCCTATACTTCTCGAACAGCCTCAAGCGATTTTTAGGGGAGTACACCCCTTAAGACTCCAGGTGGCCCCCAATATTTTGGATCCACCTCATAAGGTCCCTTTTTTCCAACAATTGAAAGGTTATTTCCCATGTCCTAAGTGCAAGATTTGCCAGTTAAATAAACTTAGAGACAGGAAGATCTGTCAATTCAGATCTACTGTCACGCATAAGAGTTATGATGTGAAAACATTTATCACCTGTACCTCCCAGAATGTGGTCTACATGCTCACCTGCCCTTGTGGCTTGCAGTATGTGGGCCGTACTGTGAGAGCTATGAACGTGAGGGTAGGTGAGCATGTGGCTAATATCATTAAAGGTTTCCCCAAGCATTCAGTTTCACGACACTATCTAGAACATCATAGTAGGGATCCAGCGGGAACCTCCATTGTAGCCATTGATCGGTTTACCCCGCATTGGCGAAGAAGTTTTGTTAGGAGAGAAATCTCTAGGATGGACACCCGCTGCATCTATGACTTGAAAAGTTATGTGCCACATGGAATGAACGTTGACTGGGACGTCAACTCCTTTATTAACAATGGGTAGTTGTACTTCCCAGTCTTCTTTCATGTCCTGTAACAGATATATTCCTTCTCTTTTAAAGGTAGTTTTGATCGTTGGGCGCCCATTTCTCTCTCTGGGGAATATCCTCCATTTTAGGGCCATTGTGTGTCCCTAAATATTGCCCAGAGATATATGTGTTGCATTTTCAACTTTGTCCACTAGATGGAGTTTTCTTATATTTTATGTATTTTAATAATTTCTATTGTTTTCACTGTAGAGCTGGGACAAGGTGTTAGCAGCGTTTTAATTGCCCTCTTTTAATTGATATGTGTCCTATGGTGATCTGCCCCCTATCCTGGACCGCTCTGACTATGTTGCAGTGTGTCCCAGGTGGCTCATTAAAAATAGGCAGACTTCTGTTTCCCGCTTGTGGAACGCATCGGTGGTGACGCTTTTAATATTGTTTTTATTTGGCATATTTGTTGTTATGATTGACCCTCTTTGCCTGGCGGGATCCGAGTGATGGGCGTACCGTGTGATAACGCCGTGCGCCTCATTGCTGTGAAGGTGGCCTGCTTCCTGGTTGGCACTAGTAATATTATAGTGTGTTCCAGGATGTTTATATCTGAATCAGACTTCCGTTTCCGGCCCATGGAGCACACCAGCGGTGACACGATGCGCGCCACGCTTCATTTCCTGCCTTTTGGATTATATATAGGCGTGCTGAGTGTGGTAGTCACACCTCTGACGAAATCCTGTTGGATGAAACGCGTCAGTTGGTGCTGCTCTACACCCAGCACGCTTCTACAACCATGGTATCTCATACAAGCTTGTGTGTTTTATATGGAATGTAAGTAGGCATTTTTTAAATAAACGTACCTGTTTATACTCTGGTGGGCTTCACTATTGGCTTCCTTTCTTCTTTATATGCCTGCTGAGTGCTACAGAGGAAGGTTGCTTTTATTATACATGCTCGCTTTGATCGGTCTATTTTACTACTGGGAGAAGTGTCTGCACTAGATGTCCATTTGGCTGGCTTGATATCTGGAGAAAAATAGATTCCTATATGCGGTTTCCCCATTGTTTTTTGGTAAGGAGACTTGCTGGACACGTTGGTGGAGTGTGAATCTTTTTCATCCCTGTGTACACAAGCTGGTGTTGGGACTTCTTCTCACCTGCAGATTTTCTATGGACTATATACCTGAACTTTAAGCACTGCAAATTTATCTTTTGTTTAACGATTAATTGTTCATCAAGCAAATCTTTGTCAGCTGCTGATTCTTGCTTTTAGCATGGATATTACATTTGTCTATATATTATACCCTATGTGGTGACTGTATACCCTATCTGGGACTGTATATACCCCTATCTGGTGACTGTATACCCTATCTGGGACCCTGTATACCCTATCTGGTGACTATATACCCTATCTAGGATCCTGTATTCCCTGTCTGGTGACTGTATACCCTATCTGGGACTCTGTATACCCTATCTGGGACCCTGTATACCTTATCTGGGACCCTGTATACCCTATCTGGGACTCCGTATACCCTATCTGGGACCCTATATACCCTATCTGGGACCCTGTATACCCTATCTGGTGACTGTATACCCTATCTGGGACCCTGTATACCCTATCTGGGACTCTGTATACCCTATCTGGTGACTGTATACTGCTATCTGGGGCTCTGTATACCGCTATCTGGGGCTCTGTATACTGCTATATGGTGACTGTATACTGCTATCTGGGGCTCTGTATACTGCTATATGGTGATTCTGTATACTCCTATCTGGTCACTGCATACTGCTATATGGTGACTTTGCATACTGCTATCTGGGGCTCTGTATACTGCTATCTGGGGCTCTGTATACTGCTATATGTTTACTCTGTATACTGCTATTAGGGGCTCTGTATACTGCTATATGGTGACTGTATACTGCTATCTGGGGCTCCGTATACTGCTATATGGTGATTCTGTATACCCCTATCTGGTGACTCTGCATACTGCTATATGGTGAGTCTGTATACTGCTATCTGGGGCTCTGTATACTGCTATATGGTTACTCTGTATACTGCTATCTGGGGCTCTGTATACTACTATATGGTGATTCTGTATACCCTTATCTGGTGACTCTGTATAATGCTATATGGTGACTCTGTATATTGCTATCTGGTGACTCTGTATAATCCTATCTGGTGATGCTGTATACCACTATCTGGTGATGCTGTATACCCTATCTGGTGATGCTGGGCTGTATACTCCTGACACAAAGGGTGGAAACTATAAGGGGTGGGGTTAACCACTTGAATACAGGACGTTTATACCCCCTTCCTGCCCAGACCAATTTTCAGCTTTCAGCGCTCTCACACTTTGAATGACAATTACTCTCTCATGCTACACTGCACCCAAACAAAATTTGTATAATTTTTTTCACACAAATAGAGCTTTCTTTTGGTGGTATTTAAGAACCTCTGGGTTTTTTATTTTTTGCGACATAATTGAAAAAAGTGCGAAAATTTTGAAAAAAAAACACTTTTTTTGATAGTTTCTGTGATAAAATTTTGCAAATAAGTAATTTTTGTCCATAAATTTTGGCCAAAACCTATACTGCTACCTATCTTTGGTAAAAATAACCCAAATAAGTGTATATTATTTGGTCTGTGTGAAAGTTATTAGAGTCTACAAGCTATGGTGCAAATCATTGAAAATTGATCACACCTGATACACTGATGGCTTGTCTCATTTCTTGAGGCCCTGAAATGTCGGGAAAGTACAAATACCCCCCAAATTACCCCTTTTTGAAAAGTAGACATTCCAAGGTATTTAGTAAGAGGTATGGTGAGTTTTTTGAAGTTGCACTTTTTTCCCACAATTCTTTGGAAAATTAAGAAATTATTATAATTTTTTTTTTTTGCACAAAATTGTCAAAACAACAAGTTATTTCTCACACACAGCATATGCATACTTCCAATTACACCCCAAAATACATTCTGCTACTGTCCCCGAGTATGGCGATACCACATGTGTGAGACTTTTTCACAGCCTGACCACATAGAGAGGTCCAACATGCAGGGAGCACCGTCATGCATTCTAGGAGCAGAATTTTCACATCTAATTTCCTAACGACCTATTACACTTTTGAAAACCCTGGAGCACCAGGACAATGGAATTACCCACAAAATGACCCCATTTTGGAAAGCAAACACCCCAATGTATAATCTATGAGGCATTATGAATTTTTTGAATGGTTCATTTTTTTTCACAAGTCTTGGAAATACGTGGAAAGAAAATTAAAACGCTTTTATTTTTACACAAAGTCGTCAATTTATAAGATATTTCTAACACATATCATGTACATAGCAAAAATTACCCCCCAAAATATATTCTGCTACTCGTCCCGAGTATGGTGATACCACATGTGTGAGACTTTTTCACACCCTGGCCACATACAGAGGCCGAACATGCAGGGAGCACCGTCAGGCGTTCTAGGAGCATAAATTACACATAAAATTTCATTCATACCTATCACACTTTTGAAGGCCCCGGGGCACCAGGACAGTGGAATTACCCCCAAAATGACCCCATATTGGAAAGCAAACACCTGAGGTATATTCTATGAGGCATGGGCTGCAGATAGGTACTCGGGTACTCTAATGGGCTGCAGATAGGTACTCAGGCATTTGGATGGGCTGCAGATAGGTACTTGGGTACTTTGATGGGCTGGAGACAGATACTCCGGTAATCTGATGGATTGGTAAAAGGTACTTGGGTACTCTGATGGGCTGCAGATAGGTACTCGGTTACTTAGATGGGTTGGTGACAGGTACTCGGGTAATCTGAAAGGCAGGTGACAGGTACTCGGGTACTCTGATGGGCTGGTGAGAGGTACTCGGGTACTCTAATGGGCAGGTGACAGGTACTTGGGTACTCATGTGGGCAGATGACAGGTACTCGGGTACTCAGGTGGGCTGGTGACAAGTACTCGGGTACGCTGATGGGCTGGTGACAGGTACTCGGATAGTCTGATGGGATAGGCTCATGGACAGTGGTCGGGTAGTCGCATGGGCTCATGAACAGTGGT
>BLSH010334420.1:1330411-1341177 GCA_018402905.1 Glandirana rugosa | reverse complement strand
CCAAGTCTGAGGACTGAGGTAGTCCAGTGCCTGTCGTGTCCGTCCGGCGTCGTGTCAGGTGTCCGAAAGGATCGTTGGTCGTGGGCTGCTGGCGGTGGTGACAGCGGTGTCGTGGTGACGACTCATAGACGGACGGACGGATACATGTACAGTCCTTCTCCCTCCTCTTAGTGTTGTCGCGGTAACTCACAGACGTCGGTCCTCGGGCTTAGGGGTCCTCAGGCTCATGTCTCATTTGACTTTCATGTGTGCTGTGCTGTGTAGACTAGAAGGTTCTGTACGTCTGTCATGTACGACTCTCCGACTCGGAGAGTATCACGACCGCGCAATTGTCATTCAAAGAGTGACAGCGCTGCAAACTGAAAATTGGTCCGGGCAGGAGGGTGGTTTAAGTGCCCAGTAAGCAAGTGGTTACTGAAGGCTGGCTGGGCACCTTGGCAAGTTCCTCTCTATGAGAGGCTCAGCCTCTCAGCATGTACTGTCTGCATGTCTTGGAAGATCAGATGTGTCGTGTCGTGTGTACTTTCAGTTTACTCTGTACTCGGACTCCTGGGGATTCGGGCTCCTGGCTGCAGACACTCAATGGCGCTGTTGTGATTCTCCTCCCTCTTCCTGACATGTACATAGGCAGGCAGGCAGATACTCAGCAGTGGTGCTGTGGCGACAGTGGTGGCGGTCGTCGGGTGCTGGTTGCTAGGAAAGCCTGTGGACTGTGCTGCGGCCTGCCTGTGCTGTCCGTGACCTGATGGAGTCAGGAGTCTGAACCGCTCCACCCCCGCTCTGCTCCCGAGCCCTGCCCAGCACAGTCCTGAGTCCTAATGGTGACAGAGGCAGCTGAGTGGGCAGAGGTGGTGTAGTGGCGGCGGCCGGCGGGTACTGGCTGCTATGAAAGTTGCGGGCTGAGCTGCGGCCTGTGCTTTTCCGTCCCATCCGTGTGACTTGGGGACGAAGTCAGGAATAGCTCCACCCCTGAGCTTTGCCACCCAGCGCACAGCAGACAGCAGCAGTACACACAAGATGAAGCAGATATAAAGCATAAGCATTGATATGTCACACTCACTGCACGCTCGCTCGGCCAGTCAGAATGCCCGTGTTGCTAGCTGGGCTGAGAGCCGCCCCTGCTAAAGTGCCGCCTGGGACCCATGGTAGGGCCGGCCCTGCACGAACCCCCGGGGGTATGCAGGCTCAAGGGCTACAGTAATTCTGCTTTTTCAGGTACACTTAACAGTTTGAGGTTATAACAAATCATCTTACATTAAGTACAGTATATTGATGTTTACCAAGTAGTTTTACACACCTTACTTGCGTGTTTTTAATGCGCACGCTTTTTTCATGCCATATTTTCTTTTGCTCTAGCTGTCATAAATCAACTGCACAAAACATAATAAACACGTTTACACCTTCATAATGAAACAGACCTTATTCACAGTGAAGATCACCTTGCCAATTAGCTATTACAAGAAAGAGCGAAGAGCTGCTTTACAATTCTGCATTTTCACTAGCTTGATGTGGTCACTTATGATGATGTCAAAATCAACAGATTCCATATTACAATTGATGTGATTATACAAGTGTAGCGCTAACCCCCGGAGGGGCCTCTGGAAATATATTGGGTCTCACATACCTGTTCAGAGGCTGCCCACCTGTTCAGTCCCAGAAGCACACTGACAAACTCACACTCAGTCTAGGGGTGTCTTGAAGATTTATTGCAGATTTTGAAAAAAATGCAAGGAGGAGGGTTGAGGATTGCAGTATACTCAAGGCACAACATGTTAGAGGACAGTTTCCCTGAAAAATCCTGTTCCAGCAGCATTAGGCCCTAAAGTAGCAGCCTCAAAAATAATATGGAAGAAAGAGGTGGCAACCAGTACAGCCAAGACCCTATGATAGCAGTCACAGTCTTTAAGCAGCAACCTATGGTGTCTCCTCAGTGAGCAGGTCTGTACCTTGAGCTTTAGGCAAAAGGCACCCACCTCTCCAGCCAAACGTTCACAGGTAAGTTTCCTTTAGCAAGTTCCCTCAAGTCCACCTTCCTTCAGGCCCTCAGCCATAACACCTACCGAAGCCCTGCAACAGTAACATCTCTGGAACACTCTTCCTCCCAGTGGGAAAGGATACATGAGAAGAGAGCTCTGATCAGATCCTCCAAAACATTTATCTTCCCCCATCCAAAACTTCCGAGCCAGCCTCCCAGGAATTGGCCAACATCATATCCTGACTGGCCAAGAGACCAAAAACCCTGCACCCGGAAGTAGCCAAGGAGAAGAGGACAGCGGCTGGAGAGGGATTTAACTGCCATATCGCTGTAATGAGAAAACAATTTCTGGGAGTTTAGTTTCCCTTTAAAGTGGTTGTGAAGGCAGAAGGTTTTTTTTATCGTAATGCATGCATTAAGATAAAATGCCTTACGTGTGAAGCAGCCTCCCTCAGCCCATCCCCCCCAATACTTACCGAAGCCCATCTCTATCCAGCGATGTCTACAAGTGCCTCGGCCGTACGGGACTCTCCCTCCTGATTGGCTGAGACACAGCAGTGGCGTTATTGGCTCCCCCTGCTGTCAATCAAACTCAGCTAATGAGAAGAGAGAGGGGGCGGGGCCGAACCATGGCTCCGTGTGTGAATGGACACACAGAGCCACAGCTTGGCTCGGGTGCCCCGAAAGCAAGCTGCTTGCTGTTGGGGCACTCAACAGGAGGGAGGGGCCAGGAGCTCCAGCAAGGGACCCGAGAAGAGGAGGATCTGGATTGCCCTGTGCAAAACCACCGCACAGAGCAAGGCAAGTATAACATGTTTGTTATTTTAATAGAAAAAAAGAAAACAAGACTTTACATCAAGTGCATGTGTGCTAAGGGATATGAAAAGGTTTGAATGGGTTCATATAGTTTTCCCTATCACTGCAGAGTGATAGGTGAGAACCAGCTACATAGGAAAGAATGAGATTTCTACTTGAAATACAATTTCATGCACCAAAATGAACAAGGGTGGAAAGGCCCTTAGGGTGGATTTTGCAGAACAGTTGTTTGGACCTTGTACATGGTTAACTCATAACTGAAAAGTGTTAAGAACTCGGAGACTGGAGTGCATGATGAAAGGGTGTTCCTATATTTAAACATAATTAGTAATAGTGGAAATTTTAAGATTATTACACGCAAACCCCAAGAACCTAAAACTTCCATACATCGCTCTTCACCCCTCACTTGCCTAATTTTTATACTCAACTTCAGCACACTCCACTCTAGCATGTACCTCACTTTGGCTTTGTTGGCCCTCAACTTCTTCATAACCAAATCAATGCAGTATTGTGGGCATGTTAGGGCAGGCAGTCAGGAGACTGCACAGCCTCCAGCAAACACATACAATACATTGGTAGACACAAATGAAAATAATGTGTCATTGTTTTCCATTTGTATATGTGGCCAACTCTCGCTGTACCGCCTTATTACTCCCTTCTAAATACAGATGAAGCCAAATACAATTACACACACTCTATCCTCAGTACCCTGTGGTTAGTATAAAGTGTATAGAAAGCTGGGCACACCTAGAAAACAACAGTGCAATATTCATCACAGGATGCATAGGTTAAAAAGATTCAGCCGGCTGCAGCATCTGGATTGGTTATATCACTGACAAGTTTGGGGAGCTCTTGCTTTAATTTAATGTGGCTGCACAACATTGAGATCCCACTTGAATATCAGTTTCTGAAAAGCATTGACAATCACACTACACTACGAACACTATACTCATTTCAGTACCCCATGCAACCCCATCCAGTGCACCTAGGACTGTTCTACAGTCCTGCAAGAACTAAAGAACCTGATTTCATATCTGTTAATGCTCAGACTGCCCTCAAAGTCTTAACAACTATCATTTGTATAAACCTTTGGGGCAGCTGACAGGGATGCCCATATGCTGCGGTGGGAATTAAATCCCCTGTGGCATTCGGTGGGCAGTGGGCCCGACTCCCTCTGGCATTCGGTGGGCAGTACCGAAGAGGTCCACGCTGACCTAACTCTTCCTAACCACCTGTCAAACATCCTCTAAAAATCAGATTGCTTATACTGGTGTAAACTAACCCTTAAAGTGTACGTTAACACAAACAATGAATGTCTCTTATTTGATCCCTTTTGGTCTGTTAAAACTATGATTGAAAGGGTTTTATTATATCTGTTCAACCAATGCCTGTACCTGTTGACCATGTCAGAAATTCAGCATGTCCTGTGCATACTTCCTGTATGTAATCTTCCTGAGTAATCTCAAGAAGTTTAACTAGCCCTCCTAGTTGTTCTCTTGAACTACAGAATGATTAGTGTCCATTGTAAAGATGGGAGAGTAGGAGGGTCGGAGTAGTTTAACAAAGTACAACTGGGCTGAGAACATTTCTGGTAGATCAACAGGCATTTTTCTGTACATGCAGGGTAAATCAAAGCAAAAAATTGTATAATGGATGGGACTTTTAATGGCACTAAAGACTTGTTTTGAATTTATTTTGTATTGTTTTCTTTTCTTTCTTATTTTCTTCTTTTGTAGATTTTGGATTGAAGAAAAATATATATCATTTTCTTATCTATTACTTTTGAGTAGAAGATTTCCACCACTTCCACAGACACTACAATTTGAGTCAATACATTTATATAATGCCTTAGCATTTAAGTATACTGTACAGTACATTGAAGAATTTCTTTACTTATACATAAATAATCCTTTGTGTAGCAGTTACTTGTCCCTTGAGCCTTTTTCTACCCGCCCAATTGCCTGTGATTTTAGAACATCCTTGATAGGGTTTATCTCTATCATCAACACTGAGCGTGTTTATTATATCATGTTATTGTTATACGGCCATACAATATTTAATAGTATTGTAATAAAAATGTTTGTTGAATTCTTTAGTAATTTATATTATGTTTTGTAGAGATAACCAATCGCACCAACCCCCTGAAGAAGAAAATGGGAGTTGAAACGAGTTGGGGTTTCATTTATGTACCAATGACATTTTTGGTATTTTTTAAGTCAATAAATTGGTATCCTTAAGTTCGTGATGTGATTGTCATGTGTACAGGGTCCCTATATTGGAACCCCATTGTTTGTTTTAAATATTTGTACAATAAACTTGTGCATTTTATATTTGTCCAAGCTCGTTTGGTGCCATCCAATATACAATTCTTTGCTACAATTTAGTTAGGAATGTGGCACCCTTTCTAAGCATTGATTGCCTGTCTGACATAGCAGGGTAGGTTAAACATGGGGACATGTGAATGTATTGCAGAGATGTACTATATATGTTGTTCTTTTATTTTCATTTTGCCTTGATATAGACTTTAAATGAATATACTATATGTAAAATAAAGACTTTCTGTTCTCCAAGAGAAAAAAAAATATTTTATTTTAAAAATGTATTTACATAGCATGAAATATAAAAACAGCAATAGTCTAATTTACAGATAGCAAACAGTGACCTTAAACAAATCACATTGACTTTGCACTTTACATGAATTTATAATACAAAAAAATGTAAAAAAGGTAGAATGTATATAAACATGTAGCACAGAATTCTGCTTGTCCTTACACAAGGATTTAAGTGGTATGATGTAACAGAACGCACAGATTAGTACCTGTAAGCACTTCTGTCACATGGTGCCATATAGGATGATGTCACAATGAACCAATGATTCATAGATTAAATGATAGTCCCGCCCCTGAACAGCATTATTTTGTGTCTGCTCTGCTTGGGCAGTGTTTATTTGAAAAAAAAAAAAAAGATCCTTTAAACTCAATCAGAAAAGTGTTCTGAATACACAATACAAAAAACTGAAGTAGAAAAATAGAAGGAATGGAACTGATGGTGTGTGTAAACCAGGGACATGCGGTGAGGTAAGTGGCTGGAGAGGCACTGTCGAGTATCAGAGCCAGATACACACAGGTTACATACGCCGCGACCCTTAGAGCGAGAACAATAATTCTAGAGCTAGACCTCCTCTGTAACTCAAAACATGTAACCTGTAAAAAATGTTAAAGCGTCGCATATGGAGATTTTTTAAGTACTGAAGTTTGGCGCCATTCCACAAGTGTGCACAATTTTAAAGCATGACATGCTGGGTAACTATTTACTCTGAGTAACATCATCTTAAATCACATTATATAAAAAAAAAAAAACATCGGGCCAACTTTAGTGTTTTTTTTTTATTCATGAAAGTTTTTTTTTTCAAGAAAAAAAAAAAATGCGTTTGAAAAAATTGCTGCGCAAATACCGTGTGACATAAAAAGTTGCAATGACCGTCATTTTATTCCCTAGGGAGTCTGCTAAAAAAAAATATAAATATATATATAATGTTTTGGGGGTTCTGAGTATTTTTTTAGCAAAAAAAATGATGATAGGAGAGAAGTGTCAGAAATGGCCTGGGTGGCAAGAGGTTAATTACCATAAGTAACATACAAATTATTATTATATATTTTTAAGGTAATTTACTATATTTTCAAAAACTGTACTCAAGCAGTTGGCTTAACCTGCTGAAGTTTGAAGTTATAACTGCAAACCAGTAATTTTATAGTAAATAGATAGAACATTACAGTATTATGTTATAACAGTACCTTTTCAGCAGCAGCAGTTTCTCCCTCTTAACACTGTGAGAAAAACATGGGATTGTGGGTAAATCTTATACACATAAACCTGTTTTTTCCTTATAGTTAAGAGGGCTGGGCTGGAAGGAAGCATTTGTTTAGACATGTCCCCTTCTATGACACTGCAGTGAGAGGACAGCCTCCACTGCAGCATTTTTATTAGACAGCTTGGAACAATGGTACTTTACCATTGGTCCAAGGCTCAAAGCTGTCCATTGAGCTCAGTGCCTCTGACAAGAAGTGAGGAGAGGCGCTGTGAGCTCATCCTCTCAGTCTGCTGCAAACAGAGCGTGTCAGCTTGTATTTATATTGGCCGCTCTGTATGTAGCTTCTCACAGGCTGCTCAAGGAGCCCCGTATCTGTGGAACCATAGGTGATTAGAGCCCCTTGCCTAGTGGTGGGGTAGGATTTCGGCTACCTACCCCCAAAATTTGGGGTCTCTGTGACCCCAGGTCGCTATAACCCTCAAAGCTTGATTGTTTTTTTTTTTTTTTATGTTTATGGCAGGTGAGGCTCTGCCTCATCTGCCTCCCCTGACTGCACATCCCTGGTGTAAACATAGAAGTCAAAGTGATAGTTGGGAAGAGTTTTCTTCAAATGTGAATTACAGCATAAGTATAATAGCAATAGATGTATTGTCACATCAGACAAATAATACTTTTACATTTAGTTTGTTCTCCTTTAAATAGATGTATTTAGCAGGTTTTTTTGACAGAAATTAATCTGAATGCGCATTTAGAAACTGAAACAATCCAAGTAGAGTGCATTGTTTTTTTTTGTAAATAAACTATACAGTTAAATAATATCTAAGAAACATTGTACGAATAAAAAGCCTCCGAAAAAGCCTAATTGAATCTGGCAACAAATTCTAAGCCACTGACCCAGAACAAGCATGTAGTAATTGAAGTCATACTTTTACTTCACATACTGTTCTTGGTTAATGAGTAAGAAACGCATTGCAGCCAGGCAATTAGTGTTTTCAGGAAATGACTGCATTGGTAAGCTACATATTCTTCTCAAGATAGCTTTCATTTAAAGGATCCTTGGCTGTATATGCAGGTCACCTGCTTGTGACACATCGGGGTCTAGTTATAAAACATTTGTTGGATGAATGTCACAAGCATTTCTTCAGGCTTGCTTGAGTTTTCCTCAAATTTTCTCTAATACGTTGACTTTCTATGATTGTCAGCTTCATCTAGTGGTCAAAATGCAGTATATATATATATATATATATATATATATATATATACATATATATATAGCGCCTCTTTTCCCATAAATATTTGGTAATCACTTGCAATGTGCCTTTTGACTTGCTAGAAAATCTGACTACTCAAGGATAAAGGAATTTCCCTAGCAAAGCCCGCCTCCCCCCTTTCACGCCATAGCCCTCCCCTCTTCTGGGTCTAAATAATACCTGCGCTGGCCCAGCTACTCTGTCCTCCCTTCACCGCCCTACATAACTTTTTAGATGGCAGCAGGCGAGGAGCAAAGGGGAAACTATAGAATGTCACTTTAGTGACATCTGAGTCTGCTGGGGTTATTGACATCATATCCAAGATGGCAGCAACCAGCAGCAGTTGGAGAGCTTTTGGAAGTCTACATAAGGGAGGCGTTTACAGGTAAATAACATGCACAATATACATTAAATGTACTTATCTCATGGGGAGATTTTTGCTGAAATGAACGGCCTGGAGACAGGGTCTTACTAAAAGACTGCTATGCTACTAAGGAAACGACTGCACCCTACAGCTCTTAGCAGCCATTTACATTCAAACTTTCCAGTGCAGATATGAATCCAGTTGGTTCTCTGATTTGTTGGACACAACTATCCCCTCTGACAGTTTTACACGGTGTTGTAGAAGCACTCACATCCATACACAAACCAGCATATAACTAACCACCAGATGAGATAGCAAATTGACATTTGACCATTTATTTTTTTATGGAATTACTGGAAAGGACGTCATCTGTTGGAAAATATTACTTACTCCTCTAGGCCCCCTTGTTTAAATTTTCCTCAGTGTTATTGATTTATAAACCTGTGACATACAGAACCCTGTTATTTAGCACCTTCTTATAAACTGGTTTATAAAAATCATAATGTGTGTATACTGGCCCTCTCATCGCTGTGCTTTCCCTGGACTTGTGCTACAGATCTAGAGCAGGAGGTGTTGAACTGTGGGATCTCTCTGTGAAGAGTGAGGAAAGGCATCTCCCAGTCAAGTTTCTATTGGTAATAGAAGGAGAAAAAAAGAGATGAGGACAGGCTCACCGAGGAAGCGAAAACCTCCTGAGCTTCTATAAAATGCATTTCAGGAGAATACTAAAAACAAAAACCTTCACGTGGACTCATGGCCTTAAAGCAGTTGTATTCCCTTAATTGTGATTTTTACAGGTAAGCCTATAATAAGGCCAGACCCTGCCGGAAAGACGGGCTCAGGAGTGACATCTTACGGCTCCATCCACTTACAGCTCCGGAGCCACGAATCCAGAAGGATCCCCCCAGGCCTTTGCCTTAAAGTTTTTTTTTTTTTTTTTAAGCATACAACCGCTTTAAAAGGAGAAATTTGAGGTTGTTAAAAAAAAAATACACACCCCACCACCAGATCTAAGCCTAAAAACTGAGCGATCACATGACTGCTGAATTCTCAGTTCTCGGTCAGCTCTGAGCAGAGAGCGGTGGCTGAGAGTCACCGCTCTCTGCTCTGCCCCTCCAGCGCTCACTGGAGTGCCAGGCAGGCGTAGCTGACTTCGGCTCTTAGCCCAGTGCTGGGAGGTGAAGCCAGCTGTCAGTCAGGCAGCTGGATGGATTCTGACAATAAGGTCAGGATCCTTTTAGAGCCTGGAGCAGCTTTAGGACATCAGGCTTTAACCCGCTGTTGGCTGATTCTGGGTCATAGGAGAGCACAAGTAAATGCACTCCAGTGACCCACCAGACAAGTATGTTCAAAAAGCTTTGGCCATCTTTTTAAAATACAAACTTGTACAGCAAATGCATTCATAAAGTCTATAGAATCAACCCTCCAAGTATTTATCTTAATATAAAATACACTTCATGAATACCAATTGGTATCACCCAGAAACAGGATGGAATACATATTTGTATCACATAGTGCTTTTTGATAGTTATATTCCATCTTGTTTCTGGGTGATACCAATTGGTATTAATAAAGCGTATTTTGTATTAGGATAGATGCTTGCAGGTTGATTCTATAGGCCCTTGAGTACATTTGTTATTAGGGGTGTCTTTAATGTGACTATCACGGTGGAAGTTGGAAGGCTGCCCTTGCTGGTCTCTGTCTATAAAGACTAGCTGCCTAGTTGTGTCTTAAAGCAGAACTAAATCCACAGATTTATCATCTTCCCCAAAGCAGTTACACTCAAGACATATTTTGAATGATTCTATTAGAATTACCAGTGTGTGTATGTTAGCTCTCAACAGAACTGTCAAGCCATCAAATGGCTGGTGTCATAATTGATCACATATGGGGGCACCATGCCAACTCTGGATCAAACAGTCTAAGATGGCAGCTTCCTTGGCTGTAAAGGATAGGAGAGTTTAGTTCTGCTATAAGTACTCTGAATCACAGCCGCAGAAAAGGCATGCTTTAACCACTTGACAACTGGGCACTTAAACCCCCTTAACAACCAGACCAATTTTCAGCTTTCAGTGCTCTCACACTTTGAATGACAATTACTCAGTCATGCAACACTGCACCCATATGAAATTTGCGTCCTTTTTTTCACACAAATAGAGATTTCTTTTGGTGGTATTTAATCATCTCTGGGTTTTTTATTTTTTGCGCTATAATTAAAAAAAGACCGAAAATTTTGTAAAAAAATGAATTTTTCTTCGTTTCTGTTATAAAATTTTGCAAATTAGTAATTTTTCTTCATAAATTTTGGCCAAAATTTATACTGCTACCTATCTTTGGTAAAAAAAAAAAAATTAGTGTATATTATTTGGTCTTTGTGAAAGTTATAGAGTCTGCAAGCTATGGTGCCAATCACTGAAAATTGATCACACTTGATTTACTGACGGCCTATCTCATGTCCCGAGACCCTAACAAGCCAGCAAAGTACAAATACCCCCCAAATGACCCCTTCTTGGAAAGTAGACATTCCAAGGTATTTAGTAAGAGGCATGG
>BLSH010334420.1:1301380-1328783 GCA_018402905.1 Glandirana rugosa | reverse complement strand
GAAAACCCGAGGGGCCACGATACGGTTTCTCGTCGTATGAACGAGACGAGATATATCTTTTCTGCCCGTTGTGTGTCTCGTGAATTCCCTATCCTAATCCTCTCCTAGTACCTCCGACAATAACTACTTGAACGGAAACTTACGAACAGGAGTCCTAAGAAAGGTTAAGATACTCATTGAGCAGACCTGATTCATATCTTTATTCTTCCAAGTTGTGAGTAAATTGGAGAATTGTTGGCCGCCCCAGGGGGCGCGCGGGAACCACGATTCTGGGAGGACGTCAATAGACGTCCTCCCAGAATTAAGCAACCGCTCTGTAGACGTCATTTGTCTATAGAGCGGTTGTTAAGAGGTTAAATGAGTGTTGAACCTTCTTATTTCTATACTTAGTCCAGACGAGTTACTCATAGAATTGGAAAGAATCCTGAGGACAAGCATTCAAAGGCAAGTTCATCAATAACAGCCTCCATGATCCTCTCCTAATCCTATCCCTTAAGTGCTCTGTGTGTTGCCCGTCTTTTCTATATAGAGCAGAGCAAGTATGCTGCTCTTTGGCATAGCACCGGGGAGCCCAAAAGGTGTTAAAACATGCATATATCTTTTTAAGATAAATCTCTTAAGTGCTATAAAAATTCAGCTTTCAGTTTGTAGTCGCTGTGTCTCAGAACAGTGGCCTTATCAAAGCACACAGGAATTTCAACTTGTGTATTAAGACATTAATTTTTCATATGAACATAAAACTAATCTAAATGATCTAAGTTTAAACTTAAATTGGGTGTAAAAAAATAAAAATATTTTCAATATCAGGTATATATATATATATATATATATATATATATATATATACACACACATACACACACACAAGCCTATATTACATTAAAATTACAAGGTTTGCAACATTTCCACGCATGGAACAAAAACACATACAATGCTCCTTCCTCTTGGTTTCATTCATTAGGACTGCAGTCTCTGTTTTCCAGGAACCACAAAGCAAATTCTCAATCCAGGCTGTAACCATCACATTTGGCTACTTAAAGCAGAGTTTCACCCAAAAGTGGAACTTCTGCTTTAAGTGTAGGTGACCCCCTGACATGCCACAATTGTCATGTCATTTTTTTTTGGGGGGGGGGGGGGGGAGCGGGGACCCTGCTTTCACAGGGTCCCAGCTCCACTTCCTCTCATGGCGCCACGGAGCTGGAAGGAAGTTCACCTCTCCCGGCAATCTTCTGGGACACGTCATGATTGCCTGGCCATTCACAGCATGCAGCGCGGCTTGCTCGTGTGCAGCGTGGCTTGAGCATGCGCACCGCACGCACAGCTGTGAAGCCATGGCCAGGCGCCCACACTTGCTATGCCGGTGCCGCGGAGGGGAGGGGGAGAGGAACGATGCTTTAACTCCGCTTTAAAATACCAATGAATTAATTAGGGATACAGGAAACATACTAAAGGCAGGTCAGGGAGATGCAAACCTAGCAGACTACACATACTCCATTTAACTCAGTATCAGTACATCAAGAGTACCAAAGCACTAACATGGTAGTTTTCAAATTAGCACCCGATTAGGATAGTGCTGGGTACATTGACTAGGACATTTATTACTCAGATCCAATGCTATGGACATGTATGAAAAATCATAAACTGGGTCATTTAGGAGGTTTTAGGTATTTGGGTAGATGGCAATGTATACACTTTCAGTATTTGCAGCGGTAGGAAGCTTTCTGTACCACAGGTAATGCATTATGGAAAGGAGGTAGGTCCTAGCAAAAATGGGTCATCACATTTTGGGCAATTTCAGGCACCCATTACTGTCACGCCAGTGCCACCATCCGACTGGATGCTGGAGTTGTTTGGGTAAGCATTTTCTTGCCTAGCTCCTTCATGAAAAAGCCCTCTTATGTCAAGCTGGGTGGTGCTGACAAGGCCACTCATGGAGTACATTTTGACAGATTCAGGAGGGATTGGCTGAAAGTCGATCTGTGTATGGCCATATTTAGTTGTTGCTGCAGAACCCTGTTGCAAAAGGCATTGGGAAAATGCATCCTTACAAACAGGAAGTAGAAACACCACTTCACGTATGTGCCTGACTCAACTACAAGTGGTTTTTAACCGCTAGCCAAATGTATACTGTAAATATATGGCTGCAAGGCGGCTCTCCTAGGCAGGATCAAGTATCTAGTATGTGACCCAGCACTTCCGGGTGTGGGGCGCGCACGCGCGCCCCTGGTGACCCGCTCCCACTGTGATTGGACTCACCGATTGTTTGGGACACAGGCAGAAATATGGCAATATGGCAAGGCAGATCGCCATTCCGTGTGAAGGGAACATTTTCATCCTGTGTTTGTACAAAGCAGGAACACAAATCTCTGCCTTCCCATAGTACAAGCGCAGGTTAGGCACACAGTTAACCCCTTCCCAGCCAGTGTCATTAGTACAGTGACAGTGCATATTTTTAGCATTGATCACTGTATTAGTGTCATTGGTCACCAAAAAGTGTCACTTAGTGTCTGATTTGTCCGCCATAATGTCGCAGTCCCGCTTTAAGTCCTCGATCGCCGCTATTACTAGTAAAAAAAAAAATTCCATGAATCTATGCCATAGTTTGTAGATGCTATAACTTTCGCGCAAACCAATCAATATCCGCTTATTGGGATTTTTTCTACCAAAAATATGTAGCAGAATACATATTGGCCTAAATTGATGAAGAAATCTGATTTTTTTCCATTTTGTTTTATTAGATATGTTTTATAACAGAAAGTAAACAATATTTTAACACAGTGCCATATCGCAAACAATGGCCTGGTCATGAAGGGGAGTAAACCTTCCGGATCCAAAGTGGTTATTTTTAGAACCTATGTTCTTACTCAGTTTTTTGTGACTTAAATCTCCAATAATGTATTTTAAAAAAGTGAGCTAAAAAAAGTAAACTCACTTAGCCAATCTGTCATGCTGGTTTAACATTTAATAATTTCTAAAAAAAAAAAAAAAAAAAGTCATGGGTGTCATCTGCTACTTGTATGTGCAGCCTTAAGGAAAACATTTGAGCATTTCTGCGGCAGAAGTGTAAGTAGATCTCACATATAAAAGTGCCTGAAATGACTTTGGTGAACTCAGCAGTCAATTCTATGGTTAATATTCTAACCTGCCCTGACAGCAAGGAAGATAGGTGCTAATGGGCATATACAGTATATATCCAACACAAACTGAGGTCCTTTCTGTAATCTGAAAAACTCAACACTTTCAGCTGCATGTCATATTAAATTGTAATTTAGACGTCTTTGATGAATAGGGGATGGCCAAGAACTACTGTGTGTTCCATCAGAGGCCAGTTTGAACTGAACTTTTTTCAAGAGATGCAATAGAATATCTCCATTGTTTCATTGCCAGTGTGTGGCATGAAATGGATTAACAGATAATCCTGGACACAGAGGAGGTCATAAATTGTCACCACAACTTCCAAACAAACAGTAAAGTAGTGGTAAAGTAATACCGGAGTGTATATAGTATTTAAATGTTGTGCTACAATAAGTGAATCAAGAAATTGTACCCAATAAGTGGATTTAGACATTTTCCTAAATAGGTGGATCCAGGGTTCAGGCACAATTAAGTTGATTTCCATAAAGTAGATCTAAAGTTTTTTTTCTATATGAAGAGGGCCTATGGTTCAGCCTGCAATGAAATGGATCTTCAAAATGTGGATGTAAGGTTCCGTCTCCATGAAATGGATCTCCATAAAGTTGATCTATGGTTCAGTTCCCATGAAGTGGATCTAGGGTTTGGTCACCATGAAGTGGATGTAAAATTCATGCTCCAGGTACTGTATTTAAATGTTCTCTTAAAAAAAAACAAAAAAAAACGCTGATGGTTCACTTCTGTAGGGTGGATCTTCAATGCAATTCAGTCTCCGTGAAGAGGATTTAGGGTCTAATCTCCATAATGTTGAATCGATATCAAATGAATTTAAAATTCATGCTCCAGAAAGAAGTTTTAGTGTTAAGAGCAGAAAGGCTGACCTCTGTGAGGCGGATCTATAATTCAATTCAGTCTATAAATCTGCAAGATGTGGATGCAGAATGCAATCTCAGTCAGGTTCATCCACAATGTGACCTTCAGTACAGCAATCAAGATTATTGGTCTTGATGAAAAATTCCACCTCGAAAAAATGGGTTTACAGTTTGACCACACTATATGAACCGACAAGTCACACTTCATCAAGTTAATCTAGAAGTGGTAGTCTCCAATGGAATTCATTCAGAATTAGGTCTTGATTAACTTTGACATTTCAAACACTGAATCCAACACTGTGCAAACGATCCTTCAGCATTCCTGCAAACAAAAGAAAAAACTTTGTAACTTCTGTTCATTAACAAATAACCAGACAGAAAGGAGCACGTCATACACGTTAGCGTGTTGCAGTGCCATTCAAACTGCCACCACAATGCAGGGCAAAATGTGTTGTAAATGCTTCCTTGCTGTGGCTTTTCCTTCTAGAAAAAAACTGGACTTGCAATGTTTTACAACTTGCTAACACATTTGACTACTTCAGGAAGAGTCAGTAACCTAGAACCCCCCTCTTCCCTCCTGCCATGTCATTACCCTCTCCAGGAGTGTCTAATCATGGATTGTGCTGGCCATGCTCCTCCAACCCTCTACTCACCTCCCTACACATCCTTTTTATGTAGCAGCTGGGGTGAGAAATGAAGAAATAGAGTTTCACTTGTGTGACCGTTCTGTTTCTGCTGAAGCTGCTAAAATCACATCCAAGATGGTGGTACCCAGCAGTAGTCTTAAGGCTTTTGGATGTATATACAAAGGGAGCTTTTACTGGTAAATAGCATGCCTAAAATGTGCTAAATTTACATCATAGGGATGTTATTTTATTTTGATTTATTTCAGGTGCTTCTATAGCTCCGTCAATTTACGCAGCTCCTTACATATACATTGTACATTCACATCAGTCCCTACCCTCAAGGAGCTTACAATCTAAGATCTCTAACTTGCATTCATATACTAGGGCCAATTTAGACAGGATCTAATTAACCTACCAGCATGTCTTTGGAGTGTGGGAGGAAACCGGAGTACCCGGAGGAAACCCACGCAGGCACAGGAAGAACATGCAAACTCCAGGCAGGTAGTGTCCTGGTTGGGATTTGAACCAGCGACCCTTTTGCTGCTAGGCAAAATTGCTATTTACTACACCACAGTGCCGCCCATACACCACTGTGCCGTCCATGTTGTTGAAATGTATAATCTGGTGACAGGGTTTCTTTAATCTCCCTCTTTCTATTGTCTCCAATACATTTCACCAAAATGATAAGCTTCACTTAAGTGTCCCAATTATCATCCACATTTCGGTAAAGTGAAAAATGTTAACGTCGCTCATCCCGGTTACCAAATATGGGACTCCCGGTGGGAACGGTTTTCTCCAAAGGGATGATCAAGAATAAGGTTGAATTTCAGGTATGCATATGTGTGTATAGGTACATTGGTCCAGCTTGGATCAATGTAAATATGCATGTGTCATGCCTAGCCTGTGGAAGCTGGAAACCACTGTAGTAGGCACTGCTGCAAGCTTCTGGGTACCAGGCCGAGCGCTGTCCTGCCAAGTAAGGCACATGCATACTTTCATTGGTCCAAGATGGACCGATGTAACTATGCAAACATATCCATACTAGGAATTCAGCTTTAACATAAATACTTATAGCCAACAAGCATGTATCGGATGACACACAGAATCTCTTCTACAAAACATTCCAAAAATGTTTAGAGTGTGAGACAACTATCTATTTTAGTAAATACATTATTAGAACATGCATCAGACTTCTTTTACAAAAGTTTATTAGCATGAAAACCAATGTGACAGGCATTAAAGCAGTTCTTATACAATTCTTAGAACTTCTAGATACAGTTTATGACCTGCATCAGTTTAAAAGGGACAGGTCCTCTTTAAAATATCCTCATTTCAATTTCCATATTTGAGAGGTGCTTAATTACCATTTCACTTAAAGAACTAAATGTACCACGCTGAGATAAAGTGTACAGGGATCCTAATCCTAAACCATAAGAAAAGTCCTCTTAGAGCAGAAAACTGTAATCGGAGATTCCTGGAAGTGCTAAACTTAGATGCTTCGGATTCTTAAGCGCTTAGGACTTTCCCAACATCACTTTAAAGAGAAATTAAATGGCTAAACCTTCTTGTGCTATAAAAGTTGCTGATACATTTTACACAGGATAAATAAAATCGTTATAGTTTTCCTGTCACTGAAGACACAACAGGTACAATTGTTGGCAATGCAGTAAAAAGAGGCCGGAATCCAGCCTGCGGCATCAAGCAAGGTGCAGAATTTCAGCTTGGCAAAAGTTCAGCAATCAGGAGTTATTTTACAGTTCATGTCTTCTAAAGTTTACCATCTTCAATCATGTGCACACAGATGAGGCAACCAACATTAACCCCGGCAGTAATACTGATTGTTGGATGTTGAAACAATTGCAGGTTCAGCGTTCAGGCATTGTACTCTATTTATACTTCCATTTATTAAAGTGTATGGAAACCCTGACAATCAATTTCTCTTTGTTTCATTTGCTCTGGTAAATACACCATTGAAAGTATAGGAACAAATTGAACTATTGTGGGATTATAATGGTGCTCAAAAACAATGGTAGAAACAATTAAAAAATATACAAATTGTATTATACATATTTAAAATCAAACAGTTTCATAGTACGTATGTGTCCCAAACAACTTTACAAAAGATGGTCACAGAGTGGTGTCCTATCCCGACATGTTTCGTCAGGCTTGGCTTCTTCAGGGGAATACAGGACCACCATTAGTTTATAAAATCCATATGGACACCAAAGAGGACCCTCACACTCAACCGCGCCAATGATGGGGAGGAGAGATGCCGTGTGGTAACTGTTGGGAGTGGTGACCACATACCGCCTATGCATCTCAGAGCTGGAGTGAGCTAAGTCACCATCTACAAGTGCATTGATGTAAGGAACTCTCCCATTTGAAGTTTTTCCTCTCTCTTTATATACACCAACTTGGACTATTTGTGCCCCCTGTGACTGAACAGCATCTCTCCTCCCCATCACTGGCGTGGTTGAATGTGAGGGTCTTCTTTGGTGTCCATTTGGAGTTTATTAACTAATGGTGGTCCTGTATTATCCTGAAGAAGCCAAGCCTGGCGAAATATGTTTAGATAAGACACCACTCTGTGACCATTTTTTGTAAAGTTGTTGCCATAGTATCAATGGGACACATGTACTGTCAAACTGTTTGATTTTAAATATGTATAATAAAATGTGTATATTTTTTAATTAACAGATCTATGCCTTGCCTACTTAACGGATCTATGCCTTCCTCTAGTAAAAGCACCTCATGCACACAGTTAACCCTTTGATTGCCCATGATGCCCCCCCCCACACACACACACACCACCCTTGGCTGCTGGTCCATGTTAGCGTGGTCAGTTTACATCTTGTGTCATGCTGCTGAAGATACAGGCCCGCTTTGCAAGAGCACAGCATGCCTGTATCTTCCATAGTCAGTAGAAAACTGCACCCCCCTGCAGCTACTCCTCCCACTCACCAACTTTACTCGGCTAGGGAAGGAGGGAAGTGACATAATGCCGCTGGGACTGATAGCGATCCACTGCAATGGAAACGCAGAAGCTCGGAGGCAACATTACTTCCAGTTATGACGTAATTGCCCCCAACACTGGACACGCCCACTGACAGGTATGTGCATTGCTGTGGAAGCTACAGCGATGCACAGACCCGCACTAATGAAGCCAGAGAGGACAGCAAAGTAAGCTAATTTTTTTAAAACATAAGCACATAGTTAATACAGGATTATTTTTACCATTTCAAAAGTTATTTTATAACGAGTTAAATTTACAGCCACTTTAATAGTCCCATAGTTCCCCCTTTTGTAATGGTTTTGAAATCTTATTAAAATAAAGTGTGCGATTATTCACTTCAAAGTGGAACTTTACTTATTAAAAAAAAAAATTGCAAACAGCCAGGATTTTTAATGCAGAAAAGACATGCAATGCTGAAATCACTGAACTCCCACGCATGCGCAGGAGTGACATCATCTTGGCCTGGCTAATGGAAACGGCCAGGGATCGATACCTGGAAGCCACAGGGCTGAAGATATCAATGGCTGGTGGGGAGCTCTAAGGGATCACAGCGATGGACAACATGTGAGCATAGTTCAGCTTTTTTTAGGCCCCTTACACATGGGGCGAGCTCCGATGGAATCTGTCCGCTGAGCAGGTGGACAGCTGGTCCCTGTCCATTCTGCATATGCAGAGCAGACACAGACACAGCCCGCTCTCTTCTATAACCTGGAAGGAATGTGTGGGCCATTCAGGCTCAGTAAAGAGGGGATATATGAATGTGCATCTGCTGTTAAGAGTGCTGACAGGGGATGGAGCCCGTCCTGACTCCTACAATGGTTCGGGAACCAAAGGGGTAGCCCCTGGACATCGCACATCTAAGGTTTCCTAGAGAGGTGAATAGAGTGGCAACCTCAACCTAGACTCCAACCAGGCCATGCCCCCAATGCGTTTGACTCCACCCCCGGAGCTCAGTCATGGAGAACATGACCAAGCTCCGGGGCGGAGTGAAATGCGTTGGAGGGCATGGCCTGGTTGGAGTCCAGGCTGAGGTTGCCACTCTATTCACCTCTCTAGGAAACCTTAGATGTGCACTCTCTTCTATAGGCGGTCGGATGTAAATGCCTGTCCGTTTACATCCGACTGCCATCCGATCCAGCCAGACGGATGGGGAACGGATACTTATCCTTCTGTTTTTACCGGATAGGATCAGATCAGATGTCGACAGGTGTCAACAGACATATGTCCATTGACACCCGCCACTCCACAGAGGAGACTGGGGGGTGCGATCGATCTGCCTGTGTGAAAGTGCCCTTATGCAGTAATGTTAAAAATCTCATTTCTGTTTTTATAAGATTGGATGACTGAAGTAAATATTCACACAATTTTTGAAAATTCTTAACTCCCTCAGTAAATCAGTTTTCATTGAGCCTGGACTTCAGCTTTTATTTGCTTTGCATTCAGTAAGAAAGCTGAAAAAAATGGGAGCAAGGTAACAGTTATTCTTGCTTTGAATAAACATACCATATAAAGAAGAAATAGTATACTATGAGGTGCACAAACCACAAGGATTTACTGGAAGAAGAACATTAGGAAGAATGATCTCCTTGGAGCATGTTCAGACTAGAAGCACAAAGATTAAGAACAGATACAAGTAAGTATCTAGCATTCAGGGAATGAAAACTTTGAAAGGACCAAACTCATTTATATGGGTGAATGTCAAATGGTATTAGTGGCTCATGTTCCATAGCAAAATATAATCCACCAGTAAGGTTCAGCTAGAAAAAAAAAAAAAAGTTGTTCACATTCTCATAGGTTTGTTAAAATAGAACTATAGGCAAACTGTTTTATCATTTTGGATAGAGCAAGGGAGGGTTATAACCGTTGTAAAAAATGTTTGCCATCTGTGTCCAATTGCAGAGATTTCCCTTCACTTCCTGTCCCATAGCCAAACAGGAAGTGAGAGGAAATCCCTGCAAATCAAGGGGATTTCTTGGGGACCCCCAGATCACCAGAACTAGTGTCCCCATAGGAAGATTTCCCCTCTATTACTTTTCTGGGGACAACCCAAAATTTGAGTAATTTCTTTTACTTTCACTGATAATGGTAAACAGGACCAATAGAGAGGGTGAATCTCCTTAACGGGGGCACAGACAGCAATAAAAACTGACAGGTGTTCTAATCCCACTCCCCTCTATTCAAAACTAAAAAACAAAAAAAAAGTTTTGCCTTTAGTTATCTCTAGCACCACATAGTCTTTTCCTTATTTCCTGTCTCATTATACTGCATGTCATATTCTGTCTTGCCATCATTGATAGCCAGGTCACAACTGAATCGCACAGGAATGCTGTCCGTGTTCCTGCGCATTCCCATGCAGAGTGAATTTGCAGCCCTTTTATTTGAATGGGCTGCAAATTGCACCAGGACACGAAAAAAGTAGTGCATGCGCCACTTTTCAAAAACACAGCTCACCAAATCTCATGGTACGTCTCAGGGGTACATTTGGGGTGCCGTTAACATTTCACTGGCACCGGCAGCAGAACGCAAAGGCAGTGCATTTTTCGTGCGGTGCGAGAAATGCATGCAGAACGTGTCTTTCCCGCACCATGTTTTGGTATGAATTGGCTCCAAGAATCAACTAAATTTCCTTTGGAAGCCTTTAAAACTTTGTTCAGACCTGTTATTTCAATGGAATCCCAGACATATTAAACAGCTTTCATTACAAGATGTAGGATTTTTGCTGAATGAAAACCACATTTGTAGTTGGAATTTCGTTCACTTGAGATCTCGGTAAATATTTGAAATTCTCTTTTGGTGTGCTGGAATTTTTTTTGCTCAGGAAGTTGGGCTCTGTTCACACATTGGCATTTGGAATCGCCGCAATTCTGCCCGAGATTTCAAAACGCGCTGTTAAAATGTCAAATCATACATCAGCGTGTTTAGGTGCCATTCATTTCAACGGCACCTAAAAATAATTCTGCAAACCAAAATCGCATGGTGCCCAAAAGAACTTCCAAGAATTTTTTGGGTGATCTGCATCGTGCAATTAGGTTTACGCAGTTGCAGCGCCATTTGATTTCAGCGTAAATCTCGTCAGAATCGCACCGCGTTTTTAGGTGCCACTGAAATTAATGCAACCTGAACATGCTGATGTGCGATTTGACATTTTAACAGCGTGGTTTGAACCACCCGCAATTCAAATGCCTATGTGTGAACAAGGCCTCAGAGATGTCTTGTGTCCTGTTCACTCGTCCTGTGTTATCTCAAGGAGTATAATTAGACCTCCTAGTTTGCATCTTAACTCCTTTATGCCGGTGCCTTCCGGCCCTTCAAGAAGTTTCAGCTGCTGTGACTGCCACTGGTAAGCCCTCATATACACGGGAGTTTTTTGACGCCATGTTTTTGGGCATTTTTTTGCAGCTCTCCATGTTATTCAATGGCCCTCTAAAAACGCTGAAGTTTTTGAGCAGTAGAGGGCATCGGCATTAGTGAGCTGTTTCTAGAACGCGGGACCAGCGCGTTCTGAGGCTGTAACGTTTTGGCGTTTTTGACGCAGATGCCGCAAAACACCCACTAACGCCGTACCGGCGTTTTTGATGCCGACATTTTTAGATTGAAAAATAGCAGAGGACTGATTTAAAAAAAAAAAAAAAAAAAAAAAAACGCCTATTGACGGCGACGCTCATTAACGCTCACTAACGTCGATGCATAACGTCGGAAAAAACACTGATTTTGCTTATCTTTTCTCAGACGCCCCTGTGTATGAGGCCTAAAAGTGTTGGGAGCACGCAGACTCTCGGCAAAGTTGTGGCAGCTAATTGGCACGCAAATATGTGGCTGCTCGGAGCCAAGGCGCACCTGCCAAGAGCCCGCATATTTACTTACTGTCAGCGCCTTGGTGTTAAGCTGGCCATACACGGATCGAAATTTGGCCTGTTCAGCAGGGACCGGCCGAGATTTGAAATATCTGCAGTCAGGCTGATATACCAAAGTCAATCCATTGATCGACTTGGGTACAACCAGCCAGTTGGATTTTTTATACGCAATTATTGGCGGCAGCTATAGCCGCTACCAGTAATCATGTTCTGCCAGCCAGGAAGGCTCCCCTGCCAGCAGAACTCAATAACGCTGCAAGAGACATTCCTCCATTAACTGCGTTGATGGATTAATTGGGCAATTTTCTTTCCTTCCACCCAGGATGGAGGGAAAGAAAATCGCATCATCTATGGGCTGCTTTAGCTTACAAAACATGTTGTGGAGATGAGCAGAGGGGAGTGGATTTTGCAGTTTAGCAAGACAACTGAGCTATTATTAGTGGCGGCTAGTGCTTAATATTTTTTGGTGAAGGCAAACCAACTACAACCTCCCCCCCACCGCGGGAGAGACGCGGGCAGGAGGAGGGCCGTTCCACCCCCCCTGCGGGAGAGATGGATGAGAAGGCGGCGATCACCAGCACCACCACCAGTAATGACTGCACATTAAGAGCACTCTCAGGCCTAGTTAACACTTGTGGTTGGGGGAGTGGTAAAAACAGGTTGTTGAGACACAGTTTTATCAACCACCCCCACCTCCAGGCTTCAAACATAGCCGTACAGGGATATGCACATGCCACACTGCGTGCATCAAAAACTATCCCCCCATGTCATATTCGGTGGGCAGTGCATGGTGATGTGGGCTTTTAGTGGTTACAGCAGGCAGTAAGGGCGCAACATAACGTTGCCTCACCTCCTGTCAATTGCCCTCTGAAAAGTGATTCACCATAGATCGCTCATCAGAGGGCTATCACAAGTGTAAACCAGCCCTCAAAGTCCTGTACATCGCAGCTTACATATAATTAGCTATTTACTACGTGCCAATTGTTATGCAGCAGATGTTACTGTTTACATTGGCTGCCAGGGCATCCTTTCACGATTTGTTATAAATTTTATGGACGGAGTTGATTAAGCTTGCAGGATTACATCAGTTGATTAAGGCAAATCACCTGTTTATCATCCAGGCTGCAGGCAGGCTGCTCTTTCTCTGTATGGTTTTCTTCAGCTGTTCGGCAGGCATCAAGCTCTGGTAGATGAAGATGTTGTGAAGCCTGCCCCCCCATAATCTCTCCATTGATGTTATGCACACTGCTTGTGTGGAAGAGACTTGGCTCCCCGCTATCTCTATTCCAAGAGTCTGCGCTTCCTGCTATAGGCTCCGGATGTGGCTCACACACAGGACTGCTATCACTGCCAGGAGCTGTTTGCATAAGGGGCCAAGTTTCTGCAAGCTCTCCGCAGGCCGAGTGTGAAGTGGATCCAAAGAATGCTGGGATCACGTCTGCTACAGAATCGGCATTCCTGAAAAAGCAAAGATTAACAATGACTTTTATACTTGTGGAGGGTTCAAGAGTCTATCACATTACATATCAAACAGCCATCCCATGGGGCGCACTTCGATAAGTAGCACTTTTTGTAAGTTTACAATGCAAATGACTCATCATACATTCCCCTCTCAAATAGAAATCTTCTTACAGTGGATTTAAACCCAAGAACAAAAATATAATATATTGCAGCCTAATAGTTCTTAGATGTGGTGGCTGCATTTGTTTTATTTTCTCATGGTATTTCTTACAGCTTCATGGAGTGAACCTGCTAGTAACACATTTGGGGGGGGGGGGGTCTATTTATATATGCTTTCACACAACTTTCTCCAGGGATTCACACATTTCCCAAAGCTATCCAATTATAAAATTTGAGAACCTTGGGTGAAAACATAACTTTTTGCCCTACAGGGACAAAGCTCACTGTACTGCAGGGCTTGACACATTGATCCCATACACACTATTAGATTTTCTGTAGACCTTTGTCTTCAGATTTACCAAAACCATATAATATGAGGTCAAACCTTACCAGTTTCAATTTGCATGCAAATAGGCAGGCCTTTGCACAACAAGGCTTTGGTAAATCGGAAGACAAAAGACTACAGAAAATCTAATAGTGTGTATGGGATCTAAGGCTTCATGCACACAGGAGTTTCAAAAAACAGCCAAAAAACATCAGTAGCTTATCAGGGATGTTTTCAGCTTTTACCAGCGTTATATTACCGCCGTTTTTTCGCCCTTTTTCCCGTTTTTAAAGGGCGAGTGTTTTTTTTTTTCAATTGGTCTAAAACGTCCAAAAACGTTGGGGATTGACGTTTTTGGACATTTTTAAGTGTTTGAACGTTTTTACAGCTGAAAACAGTCCAAAAAAACCCTCAGCTCTTTTTTTTACAGCTCAAAAACGTCACTGCTAAAAACAGCTGATAACAGCCTGTGTGTGCATGAATACATAGGATAACATGATGGAGGGTTTATTGACTGCAGAAAAACATCTGCAGCTGAAAAACGGTCAAAACACGTCCTGTGTGCATGAGGCCTTAGGCTCCATGCACACTGCTGCTGGTAAACGGACATTTAGAGGCATTTAAGTGTTTTTTTCAGCTGCCCCTGAACTCCCCTCGGTTATCTTATCAGTACATTTACACAGGGTCGTTTAATTTCGTTTCCAGGCAGTTGAGTTTAGAGGCTTTTTTTGGAAAGCAAAAAAATGCATTCAGATGGAAGTTCAGAGGCATTTGAAACGCCAAATGCCTAACAGCTTGTAAAGGGGCCTAAAACGCCTAACTTGCTTTCAGCAGCATTTCTTTTAGAGGCTTTCGTCATTTAAAAAAAAAAAGCCTCGTTTTCTAGCTGACAAAAAAATCGGTCAGGGGAGGTTGAAAAAGCGTCCCATGTACATGAAGCCTTACAAAGCTTTATTTGGCATAACACAACAAACGTATCGTAACAAAAGAGGTCTGGTGCTAGGATTATTGCTCTCATTCCAGTGTGCACAGTGATATGTAATGTGTATTGCAATCAATGCTTCCAGGTGTAGGCATCCCAACGCGTGCGTTTATGATTGTATGTGTGTGTGTGGTGTGGTGGGGTGGTGAGGTGGGGAGGGCATTGCTTGGG
The DNA here is from genome assembly GCA_018402905.1 of Glandirana rugosa. Lineage (NCBI taxonomy): Eukaryota > Metazoa > Chordata > Amphibia > Anura > Ranidae > Glandirana > Glandirana rugosa. Next base: position 1,314,188 of record BLSH010334420.1, on the reverse strand, counting down.
TGCCACTTACATTTTTTACAATTAAAAACATTTTTTTTTTTTTTTAATGTGCTGATTTGGTGACAAGTTCTCTTTATTGAGACACCCTGGATATCTCCTTGAGTTCCACTGAATGTAATCCACTGCACAACACACTGCATTATATTCTTTCCCGACCTTGATGGGAACATATCACTTCCAGGTCAGCAACAAAAAAGGGAGGAGAGCAGACATGTACCCCTCTACCCGGCAGCACCCGTTATGCTGGTCTCGAGTGCACAGAAGGGCAAGCGGACCCCGGGATACATAGCGGGGGGGTGTGGAAGCATTTGGGCGGCAGCCCAGGCGCCAGGATGCAATTTCTAGTCGTCGTGGCACCTGGGATTTGTTAAGCCCTGCTGTAATGTATCTATGGAGTGTTGTCACCCTAGGGAAGACTATAGAACTCCTCTGTCTACCCTATACTTCCAGTGCACAGGTGGAGGAGTTTTGTAGTTTGTGTAGCTGGGAACAATTGTAACTGATAAAAGTGCAGCAAAGGCAAACGGTACAGAAAGCTATCAGCTCACACGATTTCTGGCAGAATCAACAGGTATTTTTGCAGATATTTAAACAGAAATAACAGAGCACTTTCAATGGTTTATTTAACAGACCAAAAGGGATCAAACAAGAGAAGTTCACTGTTAGAGTTTACATACCCTACAACAAAAAAGCGAATTAAATTCTCAAAAGAGAAGTTTAACAGGACGCTATTATCAAAAACAGGAAAATCTCTATATTATTTAATGTATACTGTAGAAGTAGCACAAAAGGTCTGTCTTAAAGCGGAGTTCCACACTTTTAAAAGTCAGCAGCTATAAAAAGTGCAGCTGCTGACTTTTAACAAACAGACACTCACCTGTCTCCCGGTCCAGCGATGCAGCCGCCCAAGGCCTCGCTCCTCTCCCCCCCTCCCCTCCGCGACATTGCAAATATGGGCCCCCAGCTATGGCTTCATAGCCGGGCGATTGGCTGAGCAATCTTCTGGGACCTGTGACATGTCCCAGAAGATTGCAGGGAGGGGGTGAACTTCCTCCCGGCACCGCAGAGCCATGGGAGGAAGTGGGAGCTGGAAACCTGTCAATCCCAGGTATCCGCCCCCCCCACCCCCCCAAAAAAAAATGACATGCCAATTGTGGCATGTCAGGGGGTCACCATCACTTAAAGCGGAAATTCCACTTTTGGGTGGAACTCATCTTTAAATCAAATCTCTATTTTAAAATATGAAATCAAATAGAGCTACGATCTTTCCAACAGCTCAAGTCCTGGATATGGTAAATGTGCTGCAGGATGGGTTAAAATGCATGTCCAGCAGAACTTTCTTTTTTTTATTTAGTTTAGATTATAGTGGGGAAGGGTAAGAACCCATGCATCTGTTTTTGCTGTCCAGGGCTCCATCAGAGAGTTGTCATACTGGTTACATTAAGTGTTAAAGGTTCAGTTTAGAGGGGTTATATGTATTCATCAAAGACCCCCCTGCCTCAACAGAGCCTTTGTCAAATGGGACACATGTACCTAATTATGTGTGGTTCTAGTCTACCAGCCCCGCACATCATTCAATCAACCAATGGAAGGTCCAGGGGAGGGCTGGCAGCCGTAGGCCTGGGGGGCAAGTCCAGTCAAGTGGCCCATTGAACCACAGAATCAGCTCACCATCCATGCCCACCCAATGGGCCTAGAGGGATCCATGGTAGGGCCGGCCCTGGGCGCCCCCCCCCCCCCTTTGCCTGCAGTTAGTTGGTGGCTAGTGTGGGCGGGCAGTAGCCATCGTCCATTTTAAATGTAAGTTAGGGTGGCCTGGGGGGCAATTGCCACCCTACCCCCTGGGCCAGCCCTCCCCTGGGAAGGTCTAACAGGCTACTGTCCCACAAACCCCAAAGGCAGGCTGGGGGGGTGTCTGCAGCATTCTCCCCATAAGGCTCCATACACACTGGACACCATCTGGGCTCTTTCAGCGTCGGGCAGGAGACGCTGCTTAGAAAACGTTCTTTTGCGGTATTTTGTAAGCAACGTTTACCGTCGTTTATCGGCGTCAGCGGTTTTTTTTCTTCATTAGCTTCCATTGACTGCAAAAAACGCCGGATGCCGATAAACAGCCGTTTACCGGCGTTTATTGGCGTCCGCCGTTTTTTGTGGTCAAAAGAACGACTTTGGAACGCCAATTCAGAGTGTTCAGATAACAGCCCAAAAACTCCACTGCTGATAAAAGACGATTAACGTCCATGTGTGCATGGACACATAGGATAACATAAAGTGGCGTTTTTGGGCTGTTAAAAAAACGCACAAACGCCCAAAAATGGTTGTTTTTCAGATACAGTGTGCATGGAGCCTTAGCATAAAAATGCAAATTTACTAATTTATATGTAAACATTTATAGAAAACAAGATCTGGCCCCCTCTAATGTTGTATTGATGACACATTTAGTGGGAAGGTTGGGAGCAAGTTCTAAAGTGATTGTAAAGGTTCATTTTTTTTTTTTTTTAAATAACAAACATATTATATTTACATGCTCTGTGCAAGGGTTTTGCACAGAGCAACCCCCAATCCTCCTATTCTGGGATCCTGGCTCCTCTTCATTGGGTGCCCCCACAGAGAGTCGGCGAGTCCTGCTGCTGAGTCCATTGACATAGACACCAAGACTCGGCCCCTCCCCTGGCCCCCGTGTCACTGGATTTGATTGACAGCAGTGGGAGCCAATGGCTCCTGCTGCTATCAAACTATCTAATGAGGACCAGAGCGGCTGAAGCCGCTGGGCTTGTGCTCGTCGTGGAACAATTGGGTTAAGGTAAGAAAAAAAAAAAGGGGGGGCTCCGAGGGGCAGCTGAAGCAAAAAAAGGTTTTTCACCTTAACGCATAGAATGCATTAAGGTGAAAAAAACTCAGACTTTTCAACTCCTTTAAGTGATATTTCAGGTACTTACAAAGTCCTTTTGTGATATAATATACATGGGTATGTCTACACTGCCTGCAGCAATGCTTCAATTAGTAATCTCTTATTTCCATACATGTTCTTGCTATACAACTACATGCAATTGTCTAAGTATTTGTATTAAAAGTATTATTCTCTCTTGTTTGTATCACTTACTTTGTGGAGTGCTACAGGAAATTATGGAGCTATATCAATGATTATGATAATAATAATAATATATTCTATCCTTACCCATCATAGAGTGTGCTATGAGACCGAAATACACATCCATGCTCCATGCTGTACGTCTCTTCACAACACAGCGATGGAATCAAATGAACGGGACCTAAAAACAAAAACCATATAAATAAGGATGTGTCAAAACGGATGATGTATACAAACTAATATCACAGACATCTCTAATGCGCTAGAACTACAGGCTGGCTAATAAGCGGTGCTGTATAACTTTAGTCTATATAATAACCAGTGTTCTATAATTCCAGGCTGTCTACTAAGTGCTTCTCTATAAAGCTGGCCATATACTGTACATATAGTTTTTTTGGGGGGTTTTTTCAATCTACGGGGTGAAAAAAAAAAAAAAAAATCTAATGGATTCCTCCATCCGCCTTATGCAAAGTGGATGGATGTAACTCCAACTGCTATTGTAGTTTTAGGCCTCATGCACACTGGACATTTTTTGACTGTTTTACAGCAGCTGTTTTTTTCTACAGTCAATAAACTCCCCATCATGTTATCCTATGTGTTCATGCACACATAGGCTGTTATCAACTGTTTTGGGCTGGGACGTTTTTGAGCTGTAAAAAAAACCCAAGATGGTAATATAACGCTAATAAAAGCTGAAAATATCACTGATAAGCTACTGACATTTTTAGGACTTTTTTTAACGTCCTGTGTGCATGAAGCCTAACAGCTGCAAATGCCGACTATCAAAGTACCCACACGGGAGCTGCATCTGACTGAATTTTCTGGCTGGCTCCTTCGATTTTTTTAAGTCAAGGATGTTCGGTAGTTGTGTGCCACCAAACAGGGACACCCACTGTCTACAAAATTTGTGCAGTGTATGGGCAGCTTAAAGCGGAACTTCACCCTAAAGGGAAAGTTGTGCTTTATGCTCCCTGCCCCTTCTACTTTTGGCACTCTTTGGGGGGGGAGCGGGTACCTGGTTTTGACAGATACCCGCTCCCGCTTCTGGTTGAATCACCGCGGTGAATCACTGGAAGTTTTTCGCACCTTCAACCCTCAACCTTCTGGGACCATTCACAACGTGCAGTGGGCAGCCGGCTGAGAAGCAGCAAGGAATCACAGCTGGCTGGCCACAGTAAACGTTTTGGCACCGGGGACCCAAAGACAGGCAAAGAAGCGGTTCATGGGGGGGGGGGGAAGAGGTCACAGCGCTGGACCTTCTGTGCTGCAGCTGCCCCCTAGAGCCCCCCTTTTTCTTACCTGAGCCCGGTCGTTCCAGCAACAAGCACGAGACCAGCAGCTCTAGCCGCGGGTGCGGTACAGCGCTGCTGTTTTAGCAGCACTATGGCGTCGCTCATTCAGTCAGCAGCGATGCGTTTTTAACCCCCCACAACTGGTCAAAATGGGGGGTTAAAAGTGCAGGCGCTCCGCGCTTCCGAGGTGGTGTGCAGCCGCTTTGGAAGAGCTTGCCATTGATTTCAATGGCAGGGCGGTGGAGGAGCGGTGTAAACACCGCTTAGCGCACTGCCCCCAAAGATGCTGCTTGCGGGACTTTTCCTATCATCCTGCAAGCGCACCGCCCCAGTGTGAAAGCACTCAGGCTTTCACACTGAGGTGCATTGGGATGAGTTTTTTAGGCGCTTTACAAGTGCTATTTTTAGCGCAAAAGCGCATGAAAAACATCTCAGTGTGAAAGTAGCCCAAGTGAAAATTAATGCTCTATAACTATGACCAATAAATATATTAGGAAAGTAAAAGCTTCTAACCTGCTACACCATCTTATGACTTCTGCAACCTACATTTCATCTTGATTAAACAATGGCAACAGTAACCTCCATGTGTTCTGCTATATAATGTGCAATGTTAATGGAATAGTCAGCTCCTTTGTGTTCTGTGCTGCACCTCTCAATAGGTTAAACAAAGCAAGCAAACACTTATCACTTACCACAAGCCTGTGCTGGCTCCTGCTGGCAATGACAGCACGTCCTGTGTGTGTGCTCGCTGAGCTGGGGTCTGTCCAGGCATGACAGCTCTGAGCCTGCGTACTGCACTTCCTGAGATCTGCTGGACCCTGGATCACACAAACACAATGAAACATTGATGTGCCATCACATGCTATATTCTACTCAAGATCAATGTATATACACAGACAGGCTGCCTATGTGCTGCTCATCTTCTATAGCCGTGGTTCTCAACTCCTGTCCTCAGGACCCACTAACAGGCCAGATTTTTAGTATTACGTTAGGGAGATGCAGATTAGAATACTGCAATCACTGAGCAGCAAATGATATCACCTGTGGTTCATTTCAATTATCTTGCAAAGCTGGCCTGTTAGTGGGTCCTGAGGACCGGAGTTGAGAACCACTGCTCTAGAGAAAGTGGTGTGATGAACCAAAAACACTGCCGACCCAACATGATTATATGTGAAGGGGCAGGGGTACTGGTGGGATAGGAGAAAAAATACCTGATCATGTTGATCAGGAGAATAAAAGTGCTTAGGACAAGTTACCAAACCTGCCTGATTGACTGTTCCCACGGACAGATGACTAAGGCAAGAAATGTTATTCCAAAAATGGACAAACTTTTCCTTGATTAATCACATATGTTACCAACGCATAAAACGTTTTTAGTATGCAGTATACAATACCACAACTAGATGCCTTAGGTTTAATGGCACTTTATAGGAATCACAGGTTGGATCAGTCTGACCAAAGTAACGTAAATGCAAGAAAAGTGGTACTTGTATTGTTTACAGGAGTGCCGAGGATGCTGAGGAATGAAACAGCGAAGACCCAATCAAAAAAGCAATGTCCTTTTTTCCTGAAGCACTTCAATACAATATATATATATATATATATATATATATATATATATATATATATATACACATATATATACATATATATACACACATACATGTTTTTATACTTTATACAGAATATACATAATCTTTGTTTTTAAACTAAGCATGAACTACATGACAAAGGATTGCCAGAGCACTGCGTGTTTTCCAAAGTGAGCACAGTGTTTATTTCCTTTTAGGTGCTGTACTCTCTGATTGCAGTCTTGGATAAAGCCATCCAATATGGGGCGAGTCACTCCTGACTCATTCACTTGTTTGTGTAATTTACAGATTATTACCTACCCTATACTATCCGAGGATCCCCAAAGAGTTTGTTCCCATTCCCCTCTTACGACCTAATCCCAACATAGTTCTAGACTAGAGAAACCACAACTGTGAACTCACTTCTCTTCTTTTTAGGATGTGGATTTATTGGATTGTATGTACCGTCACCAACGTAAGCCTGGATTCACACCTGGGCGTAGCGTTTTCAGGCAGAAAGTCACACATTTTTTACCGCAATGTTGTACAAGTCAAAAGGTCACCAATGTAAAAAGTAGAAAAACGCCTCAAATCGAGCTACAAAAATACCTCCAGAACTTTTTTGAGCTTCAGGCGTTTGGCTTCAGGGCTTTAGAGTGGAGATGCGAACCATCTCCATAGAGAATAATTGATTTTTTTCTCCTCCAGCGTTTTGTAGCTTCAGGCTTCAAGCTACAAAACGTTTAGATGTGAATGGAGCCTAACTGTGCCATTTACCATGGACACATACCGTATGTAAGGACACGAGACTGTGAAGTTTCCTTTGTATTCTTTTTTTTTTAATAAGTTTGTTTTCCTTAATGCAATAAACAGCATCTTTAATAAAAAGAAAAAAATGCAGATTAAGCTACTGAGCTCTGTAGGCTGTTTCTTTAACAGGACCGCCCAACGTACATTTACTGTGGCAGGGCGGCCCTTAAGCGCAAAATCACGTACCTGTATGTGATCAGGATTGTCGGCCCTGGGGCGCATGCCTGCTCCCCCTGTGATTGGACACAGCGGGAGCCAATCAGCGGGTCCGGCAGCCGTGATGGCTGCTGGGACCCACCGATCGTTCAGAGGAGAGACAGAACGGTGGTCTGCCTATGTAAACAAGGCAGACCGCCGGTCTGTGAGAGAGGAAAATGGAGATCTTGAGTTTCTTTTGGGAAACAAACGCGCACAGGGCAGTCCATTAAAGTGAATGGGCTGCCCTATGCGCAACACGTAGAAACGCGTGTAAATCATGCTTAAAAAAAAATTTAAAAATTGCAAACGGAAACGCTTGGTTCCCACTATGCGGGAAGTGAACGGGATCTTAACACACCATCTACTGACTGCAATGTAACACATTTGAATATACAATATTTAGTAGTTACAGCATACCATTTTTTTGTGTTCCTTAGTCCTGGCTATAAGAAAAAAGGTAAGTAAGGAAAATATTTACAATACCGTCCCATTTAAACAAGACAAACTATAGAAATTTTGATACTCACAGTTTGGCTTTTTCTCCATGAATTGCCTCTTACAATAGATAATGGAAAGGATGAGCAGGGCTAATAGCACAGTTGACAAGGCGCTGCATATAACAGCAGCCAGGGCAGTATCTCGAGGGCTGGATGCTGTGGCAGTTATTTTCACAAGATTCACTTTGCTGCCTGAAAGGAATTAAAAATAATGATACAGGGATTAAAAAAATAAAATAAGAGTTGCCTCTGCATCCAAACTATTCTGTTTAATCTCCACCATTGATAAGCAGAACTGGTCTTGTTTTTCTATCATGGCTATCTACAATTCACTTATATGGGCAAGGAAGCATGATGTCTAATGCACTACACTAGCAGGACGGTTCCCATATAACTATGGTGAACATGTGCTGTCATGTACTTGCAGTGCAGCGTAATTCTGCAAAGTGAACAACTGGCGTGTTACAAAAACTTGCACATGACAACTTTAGTTCACCATAAATGGGAGTCAAAGGGGCTTGTGTTGATGTACTGTATATCAAAGCAAAGCCATGTAGCTGAGGTCCAGCAGAGTCTCTTAGTGCATGAGAAACATTGCTTCATTCTACTTGAAGTGTTTGTTACCCTAAAAAAACAAAAAAAACAGAAAACAGATTCTGTTCCCTTAAAGGCTTAAAGCATGAACAACAGTACAGTGCTTGTGCTATGTCATTTGGCCCCTTCTATCACCTAAAATACCTGATTGATCCTGCCTGGTTCTGCCCTCATCCCTGTAAACTGACCACAGTTTAACATGGCTGCTGAGCCCTGACACCGTGGTCAGTTAGTTTACATGCCTCCGTCATCCGCAGCACTCCTGTCTTCTCCCCCCTCCCTGGCTATCAGCTCTGTTCACTCCCCAGCCCCCCCCCCCCCCCGCTGCTGCTATCATAACTACACTATAAACATACCATCCCCTCTGTAAAACAACATTGTGCCCCAGTGTCTGTCTTCTATTAAAAAAATGCAGGTTATACGTTACTTTATAGCATCACCCGGCGCTCACGTGACTCCTCGGCTCTCTCCTCCCCGACTGATGTCAGCAGGAGTGCTTGGTTCCACCTGCTATAACTGTCAGCCGGGGAGAGGAGAGAGCCGAGGAGTCACGTGAGTGCGGGGAGACGCTCTGATAGAAGGTATATTCTGCATTTTTTTTTTATATAGCAGACACAGGGGCACATAATGTTATTTTACAGAGGGGATGGCATGTTTATAGTGTAGTGGTTTAACAACCACTTTAAGGCAGAACTTCACTCTCTCAGTCTATCAACATTGACTATTCGTAATCCTTATGCTGCTTGCATTAGGAAATAGATAGGATTTTTTTTTTACATTTCTTCAGTTGCTTCCTGATTTCTAGGCTTAGGCAAATGTCATACATCCCTGGAGTCTTCAGGAGGCAAGGAGGAGGGGTTTTCTCAGCTAAGCACACCCTCCTGACTGCATGCCTGAGCCAAGGGCAGATGAATTCCATGAAGTAAATGTTATGAATCACCTGCCCTCAAGAAAAAAAAAAAAAATAAAGCATGGAGACATAAATGGATGGGAGAGTTTGTGTTGAATATTAAAAATGAATTTAAAAGCGTTTTTGGTTTGTGGTGCTCAGATGCAGTGTAGTTTTGCTTTAAAGTATATGTAAACCATAACAACAAACTTTTCTCATTTGGTATCTTTTTGTCCATTAAAAATACCATTGAACGTGTTGTTACATCTGTTTAATAAATGCAAAAAAATACCTGTTGACCATCTAAAAAATTCAGAGCTGTCCTGTGTTTTGTACATAATTACATAGTAGGTAAGGTTGAAAAAAAGACAATAGTCCATCCAGTTCAACCTGTGTAGGTGTGCGTGTGTCAGTGTTGATAATTATTTCCCATATCTCTGTATGTTGTGTTCTTTAAGATGCACATCCAAGAGTCTTTTAACCACTTCAGATCCACAGGCCATCAATTGACGTCCTGGGATTTCAGTGGCGATATCTCAATGATGCCAACACCTGCAGGCATCATTGAGGCAATTCCCGTCACTGTAAGAACGATCATAGTGGCAGTACAGCCGCTTGATTGTTCTTGCAGGCGACGGGAGGGGACGTCCCCCCCCCCCCTCCTGTCACCCTCTGGTGCTTCTCCCGACTCACCTGAGCGATCGGTGAATGGGAGAAGGAATCGCCTGCCGCCGGAAGGAGGTACCAGAGATTTCCAAGGGACAGATGGCCCCCGGTCATCTCTATGGCTCTTGGAGGCCCGGGTACACGTCATGACGTCACGTCCGGGTCTCCAGATGTAAACCATGCAAGTGAACTCAGCTGGAGAGGCTGAGATCGTCCGTTTTTTTTTTTTAAATCTCAGCCTTTCCAGTCTGGAGGAGAGATGTGGGGTCTTATTGATGCCATATCTCTCCATGAAGAGGACCTGTCACACACTTTACCTATTACAAGGGATGTTTACATTCCTTGTAATAGGAATAAAAGTGATAAAAAAAATTAAAGAGCCCCGTCCCCGCAATCTTGTGTACAGAAGCGAACGCATGCGCAAGTTGCGCCCGCATATGTAAACGGCGTTCAAACCACACATGTGAGGTATCGCAGCGTGCGTTAGAGTGAGAGCAATAATTCTCGCCCAAGACCTCCTCTGTAGCTGTAAGCATCTAACCTGTAAAAATGTTTAAAGCATCGCCTATAAGTACCAAGGTTCGGCGCCATTTGCGCAATTTTAAAACATGACATGTTGGGTATCTATTTACTCTGCGTAACATCATCTTTCACATTATGTAAAAAAGAAATGGGCTGCGCAAATACCGCATGACATAAAAAGTTGCAACAACCGCCATTTTATTCCCTAGGATCTCTGCTAAAAACCATATATAAAGTAATTTTCTAGCAAAAAAACGATGATTTGTACATGTAGGAGAGGAGTGCCAGAAATGGCCCGGATGCGAAGTGGTTAAAAATAGCCATACTCCCTGCTGCCACCGATTGTGGAAGAGAATGCCACATCCTTATAGACCTAACAGTGAAAAACCCCTGCGCAGTTTAAGGTTAAACCGCTTCTCCTCCAATCTCATTGTGTGACCCCGTGTCCTCTTACACTCCCTGAGACTTTCTTCGTATGCTAGGATCACCATTGAGGTATTTGTAAATCGTTATGTCCTCTCTCATGCATCACTTCTCCAGTGAGAATAAATTTAGTGCTTGTAGTCGCTCCTCGTATTTGAGGTCCTCCAATCCTCTTATTAATTTAGTTGTCCTTTGGACTCTCTCCAGCTCCAGCACATCCCTCCTGAGGACTGGTGACCAGAACTGGACGGAACACTCCAGATGTGGCCTAACCAAAGTTTTATAAATTGGTTTTATCTCTGGAGTATATCCCCTTTTTTATGCATGTTAAAATTCTGCGGGCTTTTGTAGCTGCAGCTTGACATTGCATGCTATTGTTCAATCTGTCATCTACTAAGACCCCAGATCTTTCTCCATCCTTGAATCCCCCAGTGGTTGTCCCCCTAGTGAGTAGTTTGCATTTATGTTTTTCGCCCCCAAGTGCATTACTTTGCATTTCTCCACATTAAGGCCTCATGCACACAGGATGTTAAAAAAAAAAAAAAAACAACCTTTCTAAAAACGTCAGTAGCTTAGTAGTGAGCTTTTCAGCCAAGCTCAGTGTTTTGCACTAGCGTTTTTTTTTTTTCCTCAATAGATCTAAAAACGTCCATAAATGTTGGTTGAGCGGCGTTTTTGAGCGTTTGAGTGTTTTTACAGCTGAAAAACGTCTCTCAGAACCCTCTGGTCTTGGGTTTTTTTTTACAGCTCAAAAACGCCCCAGCTAAAAACAGTTGATAACAGTCTATGTGTGCATGGACACATAGGATTACATGATGGAGGGTTTATTGACTGTAGAAAAAAACATCTGAAGCTAAAAACAGTATCTGTAAAAACGTCCAAAAACATCCTGTGTGCATGAGGCCTAAACCTCATATGCCATGCAGTTGCCCACTCCATTATTTTGTTCAGCTCTTTCTGTAAAGATTCTATATCCTGCTGTGAAGTTATTGTCCGTCCCGTGTTACCAAAAATAGTTTTATCAGCCCTCCTAGTTATCATCTTGTGACTACAAAATGATTAGTCCCTATGTTGTGGAAGGGGAATGGGGGGGGGGGGTGAGCATTTGGCAACCCCCCCCCCAAAGAGGAAAAAAGAACAACTGGGCAGGGCTGACACCACTTAGTCCACAAAAACAACACACATGCTGTGTTTTGTCACAGCTGCAGCCATGATCCTTGTATAACCACTTGCTCCCAAGGATGTATATATACATTCTCTGGGCTGGAAGTAGTTAAATAAAGGCGCACAAAGATGAATATATATGAATTTTAGTCCAATTTTGCCTAATAGGGGCAGCAACCTTGTCTTAAAATATCTGTTGTGTATCCATATCCCTCCTAACTGTATGAAATATCAAAAAGTAGCTAAAATACATGATTTTTTAGAGAAAGGTGTGTATCCCTTAGGCAGCGCTTGTCCTTTGGTGTGGAATACAGTGTTCTGTGTGCAAGCTGCTGCTCTAGCCCAAATATAATGGGGAAAATGTGATGTGTGTGAACAATTTTGTTTTATATGTTCAAAACAGCGCTTGCAAAGCTATGGTGATCCCCTTGTTTCATGCTTTAAATTCAATATATGATATATAAAACCAGTGAATAAATAAATACATCAAAATCAATAAGTGCTACTGTAGCCCATCGGCTATAACAATTGCTGTATGCGAATAAAATTCAATTCCAACAGTGCTTACAGTATTAAAGTGATCCCTCTAATTCACTATATTTGCAATTTCTCATAAATAGGATAAATCAATACATAATAAATATAGTTCAAATAAAGTGCTGTGCTCTGTGCAAAAAATGGTATTTATGATGTGCAATCCGAAGTTATACTGTGTGAATGCTGTTTCAGTCCCAGACTGATAATACTTCAAGTCCTTATCCAGGCAACAGTTCTTTGTGCTTTAAAGTGCTCGTGCTGTATATGGGTGCTTGAGTGGTGAAAAGAATAATGTTTCAGGGGTTTGTACCCTGCTTACCAGATTCCTTTGACTCTCCAACCATACGGTGTGGAGAAGTCAAACCGCGCTTTAGGTCTATAATCCGACCTATGGATATAGTGGTCCTCTCCTTCCTCTCGCTTTCTCCGCGGATGTTATTCCATGTGTGGATAGAAAAAGGAACAACTCATCGTGTATCTCTTTGAGAATGGTTTATTGGCCAAATATTTCACAGTGCAAACATTACTAACAAAAGCATTTGCAGGTTACTGTG
>BLSH010334420.1:1287422-1299712 GCA_018402905.1 Glandirana rugosa | reverse complement strand
AGACGAGGGCGAGTAGTAGGAAGCTAAGACGAGGGCGAGTAGTAGGAAGCTAAGACGAGGGCAGAATCGAAGGATGATGAGCGGGAGCAGAATCGAAGGATGATGAGCGGGAGCAGAATCGAAGGATGATGAGCGGGAGCAGAATCGAAGGATGATGAGCGGGAGCAGAATCGAAGGATGATGAGCGGGAGCAGAATCAAAGGATGATGAGCGGGAGCAGAATCGAAGGATGATGAGCGGGAGCAGAATCAAAGGATGATGAGTGGGTGCAGCCAACATGACCACCCTCTAAGCAAATTTCAGACATGTCATCATGTCAACATGAAATTCAGTGTATAGCCAGCTTAAGGCTTTCTGATTATCCCACCAAGCACTGTTAGACATGATCACACATGATCCCATGGATTGCTGTAGACACGATCACAAAATCTATAACATGAGCACACACAAAAATGCAGTTTCAACTAAGTACTCCCAGATCAGATTCCTAAAGGCACTGAAGGTTTTTCCCTTGACTACATAATTAGCATTTGAGAGAGACACACACAATCTCTAACATGAGCAATGAAAAACATATTTCCAGTCATGGACACAAACTAAACTGCTTATGGTCAAACCACAGTTATCAAAACGAGGGCCAAGAATTGACTACAAAAATACTCTGCCACCCCACCACAAAGCACCGAGTTCCCATAAACAGTGCACACGTCTCGTCTCTCTGTATTCCAGAACTGACTGACCAGAACAAATTCATTAGAGATCCCGTGTCAGAATGCAGAGTGGTGGGGAGAAGGATTTTGAGGTATGAAATAGCAGAAATCAGCTTTGATCGCAGCCACACTTATCAAAGCCAGAAGCCATCGTTGGAAAAGTGGTCTGCCTAACGTGAAAGATTGTGTTTCTTTGCATAAACTCATTTATCAAGCATTTCTGCCAGTTTTTCCACATGAATTGTGCTCTAAATTGACTTAGTTTTGGTTGAGTTATAAGTAGAACATAACCCTGTCTCACCTTCTGCATGACAAACTTTAGAAAGCAAACACATTTAAGTGAGGGGATCAACGCCCGGCGCCAAGACACCATTCTGCTTTTAAGCATGACAAAGGATATGCAAATCTTATATAGTACAAGACATCTTTTTATGCCATAATCAGGCTATTTAAGGCCCATAGAACTGGCTTATGGTTACAGCAACTGACGCCGATATCGTAGAGGTGAAGAGGGCTTCATCTAAAGGCTAGAGACGTCCTCATTTCAGTTATTCCATTTATAAATTTGAGAACTTAGGTCATTTATTCCACATTCTTCAAAAATTCTGTTACGTCGGTTCTAGACTTGTAACACAGACATGAAAGAACCGCTCAAAAGTTCGTTTTTATTTGCTTTTTCAAAAATGCTCATCTAACATAACATTTGGTCTGATGTATGATCACTATAAAAATTGTATCATGTAGCTACCAAATGTGTATTTAGCATTAAACCCATTCATGCAGCCTCTAAATCAGCCCATCAACCAGGGTTCTCAGGCACGATAGTGTTCCTCCAGAGGCTGCTTTGACAGTTCCTGCCTCTCAGATATACCATTTGAATTCACTGAAACCAACAATCTTTTTAGCTGAAGGTATTCTTTCCCCACTGACCATCATCATAACGTACTGAGGGCTGTAGATACAGTAATTATTAGCAGGGGTTCCCTGGGACCGGAAATGTATAACAAGGATTCTCCTGTGTTCAATAGGTTGAGAAAGCCTGCTCTAAATGATTGCATTTGGTATTTTGAAAAACCAGTATAAAGAGAATTAGTAGATAAAAAATTTGTTGGTTTAAAGGCTAAGTTCACCTTTGTTCACTTTTTTTCTAAATTCCAGCTCCCCTATGTACCTATATAGCATTAATGTACTCATTTTGCAAAAATAAAACAGCTTTCCATTAATTCTACACATGCTTACCTCACACTGTTTAAAAACATTGCTCGATTACTTCTGCCTTACTTCCTAGACAGACTTTAGGTCATGACACAGGAAGGAGTTGACTAGCTGAAGGTAGATGATGCAGGGTGCGTGCTAATGAGATCAGCTGCTCAACTCCTTCCTGTGTCACCATCTAAAGTCTTTCCAGGAAGTAAGGCAAAAGTAATGGATCTGTGTTTCTAAATGGCTATGAAGAGGTAAGCCTGTGTAAAATTAATGGAAAGTGGTTTTATTTTTGTAAAATAAGTACATTAATGCTATATTGGCACATAGGGGAGCTGGAATTGAGAGGTGAACTTAGCCTTTAAGCCAGGGTCTCCAGACTTTCTAAACAATGAGCCAGTTTATGGTCCTTCAGTCTTTAGAGGGGCTGCCAGGTGTCCATGAATAAAATAGTGCCCCAAGGGTCAGATTAAAGGGTCGCATCTGACCCCCGCAATGCAGTTTGGAGATCACTGGTTTAAGCTATTTTTTTGTGTATTGTATGGGCCATGTACAGTAGCTAGAGATGTGACAGGAGTATGTCTTTTTTCCTGCATACTTTGTGCTAAACAATGGAGGTATGAACATCTTGACCTTTAATAAGGCCTCATACACACGGACGTTTCTAAAAAAATAAACAAAACGTCGGGCCCGACGTCAAGGAAAAAAAGTCGGCGTCTTTCGGCGTTATGCATTGGCGTTTTTGAGCGTTAGTGAGCGTCGGCGTCAATAGGCGTTTTTTTAAAAAAATCATCCCTCTGCTATTTTTCAACCTAAAAACTTTGGCGTCAAAAAACGCCGGAAAACGCCGGTATAATAATAGGTGGCATATGGTGGTATATGTTGGCATATTGTGGCGTCGGCGTCAAAAAATGCCAAAACGTTACAGCCTCAGAACGCGCTGGCTGTGGGTTCTAGTTTCAGCTCACTAACGCCGACGTCATCTACAGCTCAAAAACGCCGACGTTTTTATGGGGCCATTGACTAACATGGAGAGCTGCAAAAAACGCCAGAAAACGCCGGCGTCAAAAAACGTCCGTGTGTATGAGGCATTATTGACCAAAATGCACATGTATTTGGTAAAATTATCCTCATATAAGATGTCAGGATCATAGATTGAGCTGGTCATCACAAACTATCCTTCTAGACAAATTTACTCTGGTTGGGGGATTCCGTGACGTTCTTCAACCAACTGAAAGTTAGCAGCTGTCCTTAGCCAGTCTGCACAAACTGCCTAAGGTAGAACAATCTTTGTACTAGCAATACCAATAACTGCCCTTCCATATTAATGTGACCTGGTCTTTAAAAAACAAACAAAACAAGAGGACATAACATGAAATACTGAAGATATGTATGTAAGGTGCTAAAGGTTACGAATCGTTAAGGCTACCAACTGAGTGAGTGGTTGTAATTTTTTCATGTCATGTAAGTGGAGCGACAAGTGTACCTTTTTAACTTGGTCTGATCTCTCAGCAAACTGTCAACACATAGACAGTACAATCAATCATGTGTAGACAGTTCACAGTACATGGAAGAAAAACCAAACACCTGACATAGTTCTAGGAACAACTTGTTTGGTTGCTTCTTAAGTGCGCATTGCTTTATGATTTTTTTCTTCCTCTTTGTTGAACTCTTTCATCAGCCAATGAATCAGAGACTCGTCAAAAACCATCAGATCCCTAGCTCAGAAAAGTGAATCGTATACCACTTTCTTTAGCTGTTGTACAGCCAGTGATTGTTTTCACCAGGGTCCCTCATTTAAAATAGCAGTTTTATGCTTAAAGTGGTTCTAAAGCCTAAACATTTTTTACCTTGACCCCCCCCCCCCTTTAGTTACCTGAGCCCTCATTCGGTCCAGCGATGTGCACACTTGCGGCTCTCCTCTCCCCTCTCACAGGCTTTGCTGGGGCACCGGGAGCCATTGGCTCCCAGTGCAGTCAATCAAAGCCAGTGACGAGCAAGTGGGGACAGGGCGGAGTCCCGCTGTCTGTGCCAACGGACACAGCAGCAGGGCTCGGGAGCAAGCATTCATGAGTGCTCCCATGGGAATTGGCTTCTGGACAGAGAGGAGTAGCCGGTAGGGGACCCCAGGTAGAGGACAGAGTGGAGCGCCGGTAGGGGACCCCAGAAGAGGAGGTTCCCGACTGCTCTATGCAATTCCATTGCATAGAGCAGGCAAGTATAGACGTGTTTGTTCTTTTTTTATTTTATTTTAATTTACCTTTACAATCACTTTAAGATCATGACTTAATTTCTGCAGCCTACAAATGTTTCTCAATAGAGTTTCAACTCCTAAAACACAACTGAACTCTGTATGCAGTCTAAACGCTTACCCTACCCACTTATAGTGCTGGAAACTAAATATCTAAACTGCAGATAGGATTTTCCTCTTCTTTTGACAACTGTCCTTTTTTTGATCTGATGTATATAAAAATGTACTATTTAAAACTACCAAGTAGTGTTATACTACTACACTAAAATTTCCATCCAACCTCTAAATCATGGATATGCAATTAGCGGACCTCCAGCTGTTGCAAAACTACAATTCCCATCATGCCTCTGACTCTGGGTGTCATGCTTGTGGCTGTCAGAGTCTTGCTATGACTCATGGGACTCATGGGACTCTGGAGGTCCGATAATTGCATATCCCTGCTCTAAATGATAGCATTTGAATAGCTCCCAACTGTCCCTGATTTTGAGGGACTGTCCCTCATTCAGAACAGAGTCCTTCTGTCCCTCTTTCCTTCTCCTTTGTCCCTCATTTTAGTCTGACCTATATAGATGTATATAAAATGCACTATTTATCTATCAAAAAGTGTTTTACAGTGCTAAACTTTTCATCCAATTTCGAAATTGCTGTATTTGTAAACCCCAATGCCAATATAAAGGACTGGTAGTGGAAAAATGACTTGTGGGTTTAACCAATAATTTTTTTTGTACAATTCTCCTTTAAGGGGCGTGTGGCAGGGGATTTGTCCTATTTATTACAGGTACTCATATAGCGCCATCAATTTACGCAGCGCTTTACATAAGTATTATACATTGATATCAGTCTCAAGCAGCTTACAATCTAAGGTCCTTAACTCACATTCATACATACACAAACTAGACAGGAGCCAATTAACCTACCAGCATGTCTTTGGCATGCCTACAGGTGTCCCTCATTCCCGTCTCAGAAAGTTGGGAGGTATGCATTTGTTATTTTGAAAAGCCAGTATAAAGGAAAAGATTTTGGGGAAAAAAAGCTCTTATGGGTTTAAGCAATAATTTTTTGCTTATCTATTCCTCATGGTCTATGCAGTTTTGCCTATGAAGTTTGTTCTGAAAGAAGTCCCTCTTCTCTCATCCTAGCAAGTTAGAAGGTATGCCGTAACCTGGCAGTAGGATATGAATGTTGGATCCTGGTTGTATATTCATTCAAGCCTAACACCATGTTTTGGTGAGCCTTAAATAGCTAATTTGGACTAAACTTTCCTTCACTAACACATGCAGTGGCTGGGCTGTTAGTGCTGTATGAACTGCATGTATGTGTCAGCTATACACAGTATACAATGCTGTCAATCAAATCCTGTGAGCAAATAGTGGGGGGCAAGGCCGAACTGCACCATGTGCGTCTTTGGATGCACACAGCCCGGCTCAAGAGAGAGCCAGCACATGCGCCCCCCAAAAAAGCAGCTTCTTATGGTGCGCATAAAGAGGAGGAAAAACCAAGAGCGATGGCTGGGGACCCCAGAAGAAGAGATTTGGGGTCTCTCTGTGCACTACCATTGTAAGTATAACATGTTTGTTTTTATAATTAACTTCTTGCTTACTGGGCACTTAACCCCCCTTCCTGCCCAGGCCAATTTTCAGCTTTTAGTGCTGTCACACTTTGAATGACAATTGTACAGTCATGCTACACTGTACCCATATGACATTTTTATTTTTTTCACACAAATAGAGCTTTTTTTGGTAGTATTTAATTCCCGCTGGTTTTTTTATTTTTCGCTAAACAAACAAAAAATTTTGAAAAAAAACCCCAAAAAATCATGTTCGTTATAAAATTTTGCAAACAGAAATTTTTTCTCCTTCATTGCGCTGATGAGTTTGCACTGATGGGGACTGATGAGGCGTCGCTGGTGGACACTGATGAGGCTGCACTGATAGGTGGCACTGATAAGCACTGGTAGGTGACATAGATCGGCAGCACTGATAGGTGGCACTAATAAGCCACTGGTGGTCACTCATAGATGGCACTGCTTAGCAGTGCTGATATGCACTGGTAGGTGGCACTGGTGGGCACCGCATGGTCTGGAGGGTGTGGAACCAATGCCCCGTTTACTCCAGATGGTAATCGGCTTTTTATTTTCTCCTTGCGCTGTCAGCATGAGAAAAAAAATTGGATTTTAATTAAGAACTTACCGTAAAATCCTTTTCTCAGTTCATTGACAGACGCAGCCTCTCTTCATGACACGTGGGTTATGTACCTTTTACTAGGAGTAGAATAGGCAGAATGAAAGTTCAGAAAGCAAAGCTGCCCCCCCAGGGGGGCTGTCCTTACTCAGCACATAACCCCTCAGCCCTGCATAGCATATCAGTTCGTAACAAACACAACACCGAGGGGTGTGTGCTGCGTCTGTCAATGAACTCAGAGAAAAGGATTTTACGGTAAGTTCTTAATAAAATCCTATTTTCTCTTACGTTCATTGACAGACGCAACCTCTCTTCATGACACGTGGGGACGTCCCAAAGCAGTGTCAAACAGAGGGGTGGGCAATCAATAACAATTGTACCCACAGAAAGATCTCGGGAGGCGCCAACCGCGCCTACACAACTTTGCGGCCAAAAGCAGCATCCGCGGATGCTGACACATCAACTTTGTAAAACGTAACAAAAGTGTGCACCGAGGCCCAAATAGCCGCCTTGCACACCTGAGACACCGATGCTTGGTGTCTAAACACCCAGGAAGTGCTAATCGCCCTGGTGGAATGAGCCGTGACCGGAAAAGGGGGTACTTGTCCCCGAACAGTATACGCATGGGTCACGGTCTGTCTGATCCAACGTGAAACAGTGGCCGAAAAAGCCGTCAACCCTTTGCGCGGCCCATCTGTCAGCACAAACAATGCATCCGACTTCCTGAAAGGAGCCGTAGCTGCCAAATACACCCGCAATGCTCTCACCACATCCAAGGAATGCAGAGCAATCTTCTTAGGGTGAGACAGGTGCGAACACAAAGAAGGGAGGACGATGTCTTCATTAATGTGAAAAGAGGAGACTACCTTCGGAAGGAACGAAGGAGACGGACGCAGCACCGTCTTATCCTTATGTAGGACCAAATAGGGGGACCTACACGACAATGCTGCCAATTCAGACACCCGCCTAGCGGATGTGATATCCACCAAGAAGGCGACCTTCTGAGACAGCAATTGCAAGGGAATATCCCTGAGCTTTTCATAAGGCGGTTTGTGTAGTACAGAAAGTACCAAGTTCAGATTCCACGGTGCCAATGTCGACCGTACCTGAGGAGCCACATGGCGCACACCCTGTACAAATGTACGGATGAAAGAATGCATCGCCAAAGGACGCTGAAAGAGGATCGCCAGAGCAGAGATCTGGCCCTTGAGGGTGCTCAAAGCCAACTTTTGGGGATCACTGACTGAGAGACCCCCCCCTGTCCCTCAACACCTGGGACTCAATAGCCATGCTGTCAAAGCCAGCGATGGTAAAGCAGGGTGCAAGATGGGGCCCTGCGACAGTAGATCTTCGCGAACGTCTGTTACCACCCGCACCACATCGGCGTACCAAGGGCGCCGAGGCCAATCCGGGGCCACCAGGATTGTCTGGATTCCCTCCACTTCTATCCTGCGCAGTAATCGCGGTAGAAGCTTGAGAGGAGGAAAGGCGTACAGAAACCTGTACCGGGAACACGGGGCCACCAGAGCATCCGTGGCTGCCGCCAACGGGTCCCTTGACCTGCTCACGAAGGTCTTCACCTTGTGATTGAATCTGGACGCCAGGAGATCCACATCTGGCGTGCCCCACCTTTCGCAAATCTGGTGAAAGACCTCTGGATGCAGGGACCACTCCCCCTGGTCCAGTTTTTGGCGACTTAGGAAGTCCGCCTTCCAATTTTCTACGCCCGGAATGTAGATGGCGGAGATTGCCGGCACATGAAGTTCTGCCCACCTTAGGATGTGGGCTGCCTCTGCTGCCGAGCTTCTTGTTCCGCCCTGATGGTTCACATACGCCACAGCCGTGGCGCTGTCCGACTGAACCCGAACCGGGAGGCCGTGCAGCCTCTCTGACCAGCGGAGGAGACAGAGCCCTGAGCCGACAGGTTCCCCAGGACTCCTCCCCAGCCCGAGAGACTGACATCCGTCCTGACTATTGACCAATTTAGGGGAAGAAACGACTTCCCCAGGGCCAATGCCAGGGCCTGAAGCCACCAAGCCATCGACCCCCTGGTCAGATGATCCAGCCGGATCAGACTGTCCAGAGACGAGGGGGACCTGTTGCAGTAGTATTGCTCGCTGCAGGAACCAGGTGTGACTCTGGGCATACGGTATTGCCTCGAAGGACGAGACCATGTGTCCCAACACCCGCATGCAGAAACGTAAGGAGGACCACCGTCGTGACAGGAGGGACCGCACTGCTACTTGCAGTGCCAGCAACTTGTCCGGAGGTAGAAATACCTTCGCCTGCACAGTGTCCAATGTCAGACCCAGATATTCTAAGCGACAGGACGGGGTCAATGTTGACTTCTGTAGGTTGATCAGCCAACCGAATTCCCTCAGTGAGGTCAGGGTGACAGTAACATTGTCCTCCAGAGCCTGCGCCGATTCCGCACGCAGGAGAAGATCATCCAAGTAGGCCACCACAGCAATGCCCCTCTGCCGCAACAGAGCGAGCACCGGGGCCAGTAACTTGGTGAGCCGAGGCCAGGCTGAAGGGGAGAGCCACAAACTGGTAATGAAGGTCCCCTACAGCAAAGCGCAGGAAGTGCTGGTGCCCAACATAGATGGGAACATGGAGATATGCGTCCTTGGTGTCCAGGGACGCCAGCCAATCCCCTTGGTGCAGGGTGGCCACGACCGAACAGACTGATTCCATCCTGAATTTGCGCTTCTTCACAAAGTGATTGAGCGCCTTCAAGTCCAGAACTCGCCCTTCTTTGGTACCACAAAGGAGGTTTGAATAGAAGCCGCGGAATCTCTCCGCCGGAGGGACTGGCACAATCACCCCCTGTTTGGACATCGACCGCACAGCCCCTAGCAGAGCTAGCCGACGCCTTAAATTGGATGGGAAGAACCTGTCCGGGGGGCGGGTGCTGAACTCTATCTTGTACCCGGAGGAGACCACCTCCCACACCCATCGGTCGGAGATGCGGGCGGTCCATCGGTCCGCGAACCCCAGAAGTCGCCCCCCCACCCGAGAATCGGGTGGGGGCAACCCATCATGCGGAGGAGGACTTATCTTCCGTCTTTTCGGGCTTGCGTTGCCAGGGACGCTTACCAGAGCCTGAGGCAGACTTGCCGGCCAGGGCGGTCCTGCACGCCTGACCAGGCGCACGAAAAAAAACTTTTCTGCCCTGAGGGCTGAGGTCCGTGTTTGTGGCGCTCATCACGCCGCTTGGGTTCATGAAAAAAAAAACATACTCTTCCCCCCAGTGAAATCCTTAATGATTTCATCCAATTGGGGCCCAAACAGACGGCCACCTTGAAAGGGAAGATCCGCGAGGCCTTTTTTGGATGCATGGTCACCCAACCAGCGTCGCAGCCACAGCAGGTGCCTGATAATGATTGCAAAAGCTGACATTTTTGACAACATCGGTATCAAGTCCAGAGCTGCATCACAAAGATAACGAAGCCCTTGCACCAGGTGGTCTGCACGCTGCACAGACTCAGGCGACTCCGTGAGCGACTAAGCTACCATGACAGACGCCAAGGCCGGTCGCATGGCTGCCCCCGCTACCAAAAAGGAGTGCCTTAGACACTGCCTCTGTCCGCCTTTCGGCCGGATCCCTAGAAGAGGGAGACCCCTCCAGGGGAATAGTTGTCGCCTTGTTTAGGTGGGCCACAGGCCGGTCCACCGAGGGGGAGACCCATTTCTGTAACAGGCTGTCCTCAACGGGATAGCGCACAGAAAATCGTTTTGGCAGGGTGAAGGAATTCATTGGACGCTTCCATTCCTTATACACATACTGGTCAAAATACTGGAGGTAAGGAAAAACCCTAGGAGCACAAGAGGGCTTCTTGGACCCAAACGTATAGGCAGACGCCTGTGCCTCTCCAGCCTGGTCCAGGTGCAGAGAACTGCGAACCGCTGCAACCAGGGCGCCCATCAGCACCTTTTCATGTGCCACCGAGGCCCCCTGGTCCTCCTCCCCATCCGAGGGCTCCAGCTCTCCGTCTGAGAGCTCCACGGGGGTCCCCGTGGCCCCAGAGCCCCCTTCTGGTTCTGAGTCCTCCTCCTCGGATTGCGGGGGATGCTTTTTAGGGGCCCCCCTAAATCGGTCTGATTCCCCCCGGGCGAAAAACTCCTCCAAAATGGAGGTTAACTGATATAGGGGAACCAGAGGTCCCAGCGCAGCCTGTGCTCCTGCGGACCCCTCCGGAGAAGAAACTGTGGGCTCAGCCGCCATTGTGCCACCGCCAGGGCACATGTGAGGCCTACCAGCCATCACCCCCTCAGTGCCACCCCCTGCAAAGACTCAGGATTTGCCCAATAGGACCCAGCACGGCCGCCCCTGCACCCCAGGGAGAAAACCAGCAATACTTACGGAACCCTGTGCCACTGTGTGCCCAGAGAGGCTGAGCTGCTGATGCTGCTAGCCTTGCTGCCGCTGCGTTCCCGGAAAGAATGGTGCCAAAAGCACATGGAAATCTCCCATACAGGGAGACCAAGCAAAAATGTCCGCCGACAACCACTAGAGGCCAAACACCTTCAAAATGGCCATGTCCGCGGTAAAATGGCGGTGGTCGCGGCTCCGGAAAAATGGTGGCGGCCGCATGGCAAACGAACGAACAGGGACCGGTGGCCTGTGCCCCCCCACCAGAGTGGTACCGCTAGTCGTCCCCCCTCCCCCCCTCTGGGGGGTCTGGGGGACTCGACGGATTTCTGAATATGAATTGTCCGGCCTAGGGTATAAAAATCAACAGGAAAGAGATTATTTTCCATTTCATAACCAGCACAGGAAATGTGATTTCTTCCTAAGGGCACCAGCTATAAAGTTCTCTCACTAGATATGCATGAGGTTCAGTGTTTGTGGTGTGTGCTGTCCACTTGCTGACTTCTAAGAATGACCATCTAATAATTGATGTATGCCGCAGCAAAATTGCTTAATCAGTAAATCATACACAATAGGCTGAGATTAGCAGCTGTTGATTCTAGATTAGGGATTTATAATAAGGTCACAAGTGGATCGATGGTATGGCTAGCTTATAGACACTAGATAAGGCCTAGCTTTTGCAAATATTGATTCTGGATGAGGCATCTAAAATATTTTTATCCTGCTCATTCTTTATGGTGTACACAATACAAAAGCATTAACTTTCATGGGTTTGTTAAATTCAACTTTGGTAAAGTGATTTC
The DNA here is from genome assembly GCA_018402905.1 of Glandirana rugosa. NCBI lineage: Eukaryota > Metazoa > Chordata > Amphibia > Anura > Ranidae > Glandirana > Glandirana rugosa. Next base: position 1,288,190 of record BLSH010334420.1, on the reverse strand, counting down.
AGAATTCATGTATATAGGTCTTTAAATGATTCTGTTGCTTCAAGGTCAATTTTAAAGTGGCTAAACCTATCTGATGAAATCTTTAGCCTTTAACCACTTCAATACTGGGCACTTAAACCCCCTTCCTTCCCGGGCCAATTTTCAGCTTTCAGCGCTGTTGCAGTTTGAATGACAATTGCGCGGTCATGCGACACTGTACCCATATGAAATTTTTATAATTTTTTTCCACACAAATAGAGCTTTCTTTTGGTGGTATTTAATCACCCCTGGGTTTTTTATTTTTTGCGCTATAAATTAAAAAAAGACAAAAAAATTTCAAAAACAATGCATTTTTCTGCGTTTCTGTTATAAAATTTTGCAAATAAGTAATTTCTCTTGATAAATTTTGACCAAAAATGATACTGCTACATTTCTTTGCTAAAAATAACCCAAATCTGAGTTTATTTGGTGTTGGCGGACAGACAGATGTGACGGGGACTGTGACAGATGTGACGGGGACATACAGATGTTTTGTGTATGGTGACAGATGTTTGGGGACTGTGACAGATGTTTTGGGGACATACAGATGTTTTGGGGACTGTGACAGATGTTGTGTATGGTGACAGATGTGATTGGGGACATACAGATGTTTTGGGGGCTGTTTTATGGGGACACTGACATGTATGTGGGTCTAACGGGGGGTGTGTCACGTGGTTCGTGTGACTATGGGGACAGGTGTATGTACAGTCACAGGGGTATTTTGTCGGGGGTTTTGTAGACATACAGGGG
>BLSH010334420.1:1254819-1287412 GCA_018402905.1 Glandirana rugosa | reverse complement strand
AGGGAGACAAGAGACAACGTATTCTCGACGACCCTCCTCTTCGCTGTCGTGTGACTGTTACGACACACACACACACACACACAGGGTCGTACCGATCTCTTGACTGGTGTCACCCAAGACGACGAATCACACCAGTCTAAAATTTTCCTTACGTCGTGCCCGCGCTGCGAGCTCCCGTTCTGCAGGACGTAAATACACGTCCTGTCAGAACGGGGAAGCTCCCACCCGGCCGTATATGTACAGTGGCCGGGTGGGAGGTGGTTAAAGTGGTTGTCAACCCATCATTTCATATTCCAGATGTGCCTGCTGTACCATCTACTTGTATGAGAACTTATCTTGTTCTCTTTGTATTGCTTCCATTATGGGAAATACCTGGTGTTCCTGTCAATCCCACTGCATTCCTTTTAAAATCTGACCACACTAAGCAGCAGAACCCACTGTGGTCAGTTCTCTAGCCATGCTGGGACACACACACACACACACACAGCATTGTCAGTGTGCTGTCGCTTCTCCTCCCAGCAGCTCTTATGCAACAGAGAACAGAGGGAATGTGATCACTTATAACAAAAGGGAAAAAATGTATGTATTATGTTTTTTTTACATCTATACACAAATGTTTGCCTTTCATTTCTATTTAAGGCCAGGTTCACACTGCTGCGAACTGTACTGCGAATAGATTGCGTTGAGATAGATTAAATTCGCAAGTCATCTCCAATAACATAGTGTTCTACCAGTGCAGTTCACATTGATGCGTTGCGAATCTAATCCGTGAAGAAAAAGGGTCCTGTGCGAGTTTGATCCGTGTGCGATGCTGTGTGTTGCGAATTCAGCTCCATAGACTACAATAGAACATGGATTGAAAACACAATCTGCCATTCACATCACTGCGATAGCTTCCCCCTCCAACTCAAGCTACAGCTTTGCAGTAGATTCGCACCAACACATGAAGAAATCGCACTTGTGTCTGTACTGAAAAAACTCGCATCGCAATCGTATTCAATTCGCAGAAAATTCGCACCGCAGCAGTGTGAACCTAGCCTTAAACTGAATGGTTTGTTTTACAAGGTGATTGTTTACAACCACTTTAAAAGGATCGTATCAGAATTTAAACAAATGCAGGTAAAAGCACTGAACAATCTTGCATTTGAAATGCTTGCTTGTAGCATTTTTTTCTTTCCAGAAACATTTTATTCACTTGCAACATGCCTTTGGCGTTCTTCAGGAAGTGCCAATTTCCTAGCCCCCCCCCATTGGATCATAACCTTCTCCTGGGAGTGTTGGGGCTTTTATTAAAAGAATGCCTGGTGATCCTGTCTCCTTCACCTCTTGTACACATTACAGATGATCATTATGAAGTATAATGTACAGACATGGTCCTCTGTTGTCAGATAGGCAGTCTCTCCCAGAGATATGTAAGTAGCGGACCTCCAGCTGTTGCAAAACTACAAGTCCCATCATGCCTCTGCCTCTGAATGTTATGCCTGTGGATTTCAGAGTCTTGCTATGCCTCATGGGACTTGTAGTTCTGCAACAGCTGGAGGTCCGCTAATTGCATATCCCTGCTTCTAGAGCAATGATGTTCAGCTGACAGTGGAGGAGGTGCATATAGAAAGGACGTTTCAAAAAGGCTGGAGGAGATTATCACCACGACGCAGAAAAAGGATGAAAAATTGATTTCCTTATTATACGCATAGCTTAGGCAAGCTGAGGGCTCACGCACACTGCACCTAAAAAAAAAAAATGCTTTTATAGGCATATGAGCTTCTATTTCAGCTTAAAGAAACTTGTACATTTTGGCCTCTTTAGCACATTTGTATTGAGCTTCTTTGAGCTCCTTTGAGCTTATTTATTTTCACAAACCCTCCCCTCAGCTCATTTTTTAAAAATTTTTTTTGTGTTTTAGAGCTTCTTTAAATTTTCTAATGCTTTTTCATGCTCTTTCGTGTGTTTGTGAGCACTTAGGCATCTTTTCTGCTTAAAAGCACCTCTCAAAAATGCGAGTTTGGTGGGTTTTTTTCTGCCTGTAAGAGCATATGCCTGTAAACTCATGGACCCATTGACTAACAGAGGCGAGTTTCCAGACAGAAAAAATAAGAGTTTAAAAAAGCTCAAAAGCCTGTAGGTGCCGCTTCTTTGAGCTGTAGTGTCATTTTGTTAAAGCGGTGTTCTGGCCTCCCCCTCCAAAAATTAAAAACCAGCAGCTACACAAACTAGGCTGCTAACTTTAAGGCAAGGTTCACACCACAGCATGGAGCGGCCCACAGCAGGGGTCTGGTGCATTCCTGTTCACCGTTTCAGGTCCAATTTCAGCCCGAATTTTTGCTGAATTAGAAACCTGAAAACGGACCAGAAAATGCACAGGACTCCTGTGCAATTCGCACCGGAGCCACTCTGGAAATATGTGAACTGGCTCCATAGAGAGCTGGTCACAATCTCCTAACATGCGAATTGGATGCGGTGAACCCAGCCTTAATATTAGGACACTTACCTGTCCTGGAATCCAGCATTGTCAGCACCGCAGCCAATGTTTCCATCAGCTGCGGGGTGCTGCCGCCGCCATTTCCGGTAAGGGAACCCAGCAGTGAAGCCGGGTCCCAATTGCGCATGCGCGAAGCGCGCTGCACTCTCTTACGAGCCCGGCAGAAGGGAAAGGAGGAGGGGGCCAAACTTCTGACGTACCTCGCTGCGGCGAAGTCTGACAGAAGTGGGGACAGGGTACCTGTCAAAATCAGGTATCCACCCCCCCCCCCCCAAAAGGTGTCAAATGTGGCACCGAAGGGGGGTTGACAACTAAGCCACCACTTTTGGGTGGAACGTTTTCTTAACCACTTCAGCCCCGGAAGGATTTCCAGCTTTAGGACCGGAGCCCTTTTTGCGATTCGGCGCTGCGTCGCTTTAACTGACAATTGCGCGGTCCTGCGACGTTGTACCCAAACGAAATTTGCGTCCTTTTTTTCCCACAAATAGAGCTTTCTTTTGGTGGTATTTGATCACCTCTGCGTCATTTCTGATCGCCGCTATAAACAAAAGAAGAGCCACAATTTTGCAAAAAAACCCAAATTTCTTACTTTTTGCTAAAATACAAATCCAAAAAAAAAAATATAAAAAAACATTTTTTTTCACCGTTTTTGGCCGATTTATATTCTTCCTCATATTTGCGATAAAAAAAAATCGCAATCGGCGTTTATTGATTGGTTTGCGCAAAAGTGGTCGCGTTTACGGATGATGAGAATTCATTTTTGGGGTTTTTATTTATTTTTATTTTTTTACTAGTAATGGCGGCGATCTGCGATTTTTAGCGGTACTGCGATATTGCGGCGGACATGTCGGAACGTTTTGACACTTTTTTGGGACCATTGGCATTTATACAGCGATCAGTGCTATAAAAATGCACTGATTACTGTGTAAATGCCATTGGCAGTGAAGGGGTTAACCTGCAGGGGGCGCGCTAAGGGTTAACTATGTTCCCTGGGCGTGTTCTAACTGTATGGGGGCTTGCCTAGCAGGGGAAGGGAAGTGGTCACAGCCTTCACGTACAGGAAGGCTGTGATCACAGCCCTTCCCCCTCACACAGAGCGGAGGTCCGTGTTTACATGCACGGACCTCCGCTCCTTCACTCCGGGGGGGGGCCCCCCCGAACACAGTGAGCGCGCGCACGCTCACAGTGGCTCTGTATCGCGGCCGCCGTCGTATGACGCCGTTTCGCGTTACAGAGCCACTCTGTCGCCGTCAATTGCCGATCAGCCGTCGGCAAGCGGTTAAGGTGTAATCTACCTCTAAAGTAAACCTTTAGGCCTCACCATTGTGGCAGAAGTTTACAGTCATATGCTCTTACAGGCAGAAACCCCCCCCCCCCCCACCAAACTCACATTTTTAAGAGGTGTAAGCTACCTCTTAAGTCAAACTTTAGGCCCCACCATTGAAGCGGAAGAGGGAGAATTTGGGAAAAAGTGGAAGGATCTGGTAAACATAATTATTAGGGTTGCACCAATACCGGTATAGGTAGCGATACTAAGCATTTGCACGAGTACCTTTGTGGTGCCATTTGAGCCCATTCAAAATGAATGGGCTCAAATCACACTGCAAAGAATCACATGTGATTTGAACAGGAATGCAGTGCGATTGCTGTCCGAATCACATGTGGTTTCCCACACCGCTCCTATATGAACCCAGGCTACTCATAGTGAATTCAGCCTGGGTTCCTACAGGAGCGGTGCGGGAAACCGCATGTAATTCAGACAGGAATCACACTACATTCCTGTTCAAATCACATGCAATTCTTTGCAGTGCAATTTGAGCCCATTCAACCTGTATGGGCTCAAATCACACCACACCGCACGGTATAGCTAATTGGTATCGGCGAGTACTTGAGCACAAGTATCCATACTTGTTCATACACACACCTAAAAAACAGGTATTGGTACATCCTTAATAATCATATGAAGAATACAGTATAATTCCATTATAAACCTCTTACACAAACCCCAAAGGCTTTTCTATTTTTATTTTCTTCCAGTGAGATTTTGTAATTTGTATTCTGTACCTTAGACTAGTGGTTCTCAACCTCGGCCCTCAAGTACCCCCAACAGGTTTTGTGAATTTCTCTTAGATAAAATAGCTGTCCAAAATACCAAGCCATTGATTCTGATTTAAAGCACCAGTGTAAGATAAAGGAAAACCTGAAAACATGGTCTGTTGGGGGTACTTGAGGACAGTATTGAGAACCATTGGTTTAGACAAGCACCCCTACCGCCCTTCTCTAGTTAAGCCTCTGGTCTAAACGGCTGTGTAGGATCATTTTGAGAAATAAAGAGGGTTACTTTTTTAAAGCGGGCAGTAAAACAAAATACACATCTAGTAGCTGTTCCCTAACATCTGTGCAGTAGGATAAGACGTGAAACGGCTTTTGTGCTTGAAACACAAGTTTCCACAAGGATTAAGAGGCAAGGCTGCCAGCTGGGAGTTAGAACAAAGATCACCATCGGAAGGGCACAGGCTCAAATTGCTCTGTTCGGTCTCCAAAATATTCTGCAGAACTATTTCTCCGAGCTGTCACTGCACAATGATAAGAGATTCCTAGAAAATCATGAACAGGAGGAGGTACCATTAAACTTTGCAAATGCATTAAGGATGCCTGATGGAGAACTGCAACAGCTTTAGTATGGTAGAGCTGAAATGTAGTTGTTCATGGGAAGAAAGGGAACATACTCATCGGGAATGCAGAGTGAGGACGTGGGGGGCGCAGTTATTAATCCAGTGTATTCAGTCAGGGTGGTCCGAGGAACAAGCTGCAGCACAACCCCAGGTAGGAGATCAGATTGAAACAAGCCTGGCAAGCATTAGTCCTGCAGGCTATGCTGGCATTTATTCCAGTATGCCTTCCCTGGCCTGTCCAATCGGTTAGGATTACAGATACACTATGCACTCCCACTACATACAGCCCTCTGTTTGTATTACAAGAATAAAGTTTGTGTACATCTTACAATGAAACTCCAATGTTATCAAATTAATAAATTATAATTAATAATAAAAAAAAAAAAAAAAAAATCATGGTCACCCCCTTTTGCCTTTAGAACTGCCCTAATTCTTCCTGATTCAACAAGGTTTTGGAAACATTCCTCCAGAGATTTTGGTCCATACTGACATGATATCATCACGCAGTTGCTGCAAGATTTGTCGGCTGCACATCCATGATGCGAATCTCCCTTTTCACCACATCCCAAAGATGCTCTATTGCAGTGGTTCTCAACCCTGTTCTCAAGTACCATGTTTTGGGAATTTCTCTTAGATAAAATAAGTGTCCAAAATACCAAGCCATTGGATCTGATTTAAAGCACCTGTGCAAGATAAAGGAAAACCTGCAAACATGGCCTGTTGGGGGTACGTGAGGACAGGGTTGAGAACCACTGCTCAATTGGATTGAGATCTGGTGATTGTGGAGGCCATTGGAGTGCAGTGATCTCATTGTCATGTTCAAGAAACCAGTGATGAGATGATTTGATCTATGTGACATGGTGCATTATCCTGCTGGAAGGAGCCATCAGAAGATGGGTGCACTGCAATATAAATCCTGTATTATAATAATAATAATAAAGAGATGAACATAGTCAACAACAATAGTCAAACAGGCTGTGGCATTTAAACAATGCTCAATCGGTACTAAGGGGCCCAAAGTGTGCCAAGAAAATGTACCCCATAGCATTACACCAACAGCCTCATACAAGGCAGGATGAATTCATGCTTTCATGTTCTTTACGCCAAACTCTTCCCCTACCATCTGAATGGCGCAGCTGAAATCGAGACTCATTAGACCAGGCAACATTTTTCCAATCTTCTATTGTCCAATTTTGGTGAGCCTGTGCGAATTGTAGCTGAAAAGAGTGGCACCCGGGGTGGTCTTCTGCTGCTGTAGCCCATCTGCTTCAAGGTTTGATGTGTTATGCGTTCAGAGATGGTATTCTGCATACCTTGGTTGTAAAGAGTGGTTATTTGAGTTACTGTTGCTTTTCTATCCTCTCGAACCAGTCTGCCCATTTTCCTCAGATCTCTGACATAAACAAGGCATTTTTGTCCACAGTTCTGCCGCTCGCTGGATATTCTCTCTTTTTCTGTCCATTCTCTGTAAACCCTAGAGATGGTTGTGTGTGAAAATCCCAGTAGATCAGCAGTTTTTAAAATACTCAGTCCAGCCCCTCTGGCACCAACAACCATGCCACATTCAAAATCAGTTAAATTCCCTTTCTTCACCATTCTGATGCTCAGTTTGAACCTCAGCAAGTGACCTTCACCATGTCTAAATGCCTACATGCATTGAGTTGCTGCCATGTGATTGGCTGATTATCAATTTGTATTACCAAGCAATTGAACAGGTGTACCGAATTAAGTGACCGGTGAGTGTAGCAATGCATCACCAGCAACAGAAGAGATTTGAGTCTCCATTCACACCTGAACATTTTTCAGGCGATCTGAAAGACACAAGTTTTTGTGTTTTGCAAGTGCTTTTGTGTGTAAGCTCAGGCAATTTTGTTTTGGGAGGGGGGAGTAGGAGAGCAGAAAAAAAAACTGTTGTTCAGGTGCAAAAATGCTGGGGTGTTGCACATTTCAGGCATTTCTATCAAAGTCTGTGTGACCAAACACTCAACAGAAAAAAAAACTTCATGTTAAGCATAGTAATGTGTAGGGAAACATGCAAAAAAATAAACCCGTGGCAAAATGCTCAGGTGTGAATAGGAGTTGCAATGGCCTCTCCACATGTGACAAACATCTGGGTTTCGGATTACTGGTCCTTCTGCGGCACCCTGTGGTCCATTCCCAGCCTGCAGGCCACTACAAGCAGTAGTGACATAATGGTCAGGGGACAGAACCACAGTGGATGGTGCAGGAGCAGGTATCAGGCACTCCAAAACTGTAACATAAAGATTCTTTAGGTAGCCCTAGCCCTTGAACAGATTGAAGACTGAGGGACTGGTGGTGGGACAGGAGTATAAAACCTCTTTTGCAGTTAGTGCTTTGCTAGGACACAGTCTGAAAGAAGGAGCCAATTAGGCACTGCAGTAATGCATATGTGCTGACAGCGATCATGCAGAAAGGAAGAGAAGGCATAGCATGCATGACTGGGACAAAGTGTATAATTTTTTTTCATTTGAATTTTGGATAGAGTAGTAGTAAAGAGTCTCTTAATGAAGATGAAAGAGGAGAATGCAAAAGCTGGCCTGAAATTGAACATTAAAAATACTAAGATCATGGCAAGCGGTCCCATCACTCCTTAGCAAATAGAGGGAAAAGAAATGGAAACAGAGACATATTATATCTTCCTAGGCTCCAAGATGACGGCAGACAGTGACTGTAGCCATGAAATTAAGAGACACTTGCTTCTTGGGAGAGAAGCAATGGCAAACCTAGACAACAATATAAAAAGCAGAAACATCACCCTACCGACAAAGTGCCATATAGTCAAAGCTATGGTGTTCCCAGTAGTAACCTATGGCTGTGAAAGTTTGACCATAAGGAAGGCTGTACACCAAAGAATTGATGCTTTTGAACTATGGTGTTGGAGAAGACTCTTGGAAGTCCCTTGGAGGGCAAGAAGATCAAACCAGATCTTGAAGGAAATCAACCCTGAATATTCACTGGAAGGACAGATCCTGAAGCTGAAACTTGAATACTATGGCCACCTAATGCGGAGAGACAGCCCATTGGAAAAGACCCTGATGCTGGGAGACATGGAAGGAAAAAGGAGAAGAGGACGACAGAAAACAAGATGGATAGATAGCGTCATCAAAACAATGAACATAAAGTTAAGCAAGCTCCGGGAGGTAGTGGAAGACAGAAAAGCAGGGCGTGCTATGGTCCATGAGGTCACAAAGAATTGGACATGACTAAACAACTGAACAACAAGAGAAGATTTAATACCCTTTTCAGTTCATTTTTTGCTGTCCCGAGGATGGAACAGGGCATGACAGTAATCCTCTGCTAAGTGAAGGGAATTCCCCTGTTAAACAGTTGTCTCAGGAACAGGGGTCCCCACTGAACGATTTACTCCAACCTCATGTTCTGTTAACAACTGTAAAGCGGTGGATCACCTTCTGGCTCAAGCCTCATTCACAAGGGTGTACTTTTGCGTACATCCTTGCGAAGGGCCGTCTTTGCCCAAACAGGATGCACAGGTGTTTTGTGCATCCTGCGTGCAGGTAGTCCCATTTTTGTATTTTGGGACACAGTGGCTGCAGGGACACTGAAACTGGTCCCAATTTGACAGCCAAGAGGGGGCATATCCATGAAATACAGACAGTGTGCAGTTATAAGCTCTTCAGATTTTTTTTTGCAGTTTGTGTACCTGATGGGGAAGTATTTCAAGTGATTGTAAACCCAAGCTTTAAAAAAATCCACTGACAGGCAGGGTCTTTAAAAAAGAAGAGACCCTATAGGTCTCTTCTGTCATAAATGACCCCCTTCTGCCTGTCAGCGGTAAGAAGATCTGAGCAGTGCATGCAAAGATCAGAATGCATTTATGGCCAGCTCTCTGTGCCGCGGCAAAGTGACTCCTGCGTGCATGGGCGGAAGTGACGTCACCGCAGCCTGGCCATTCAAAAACTGATGGGAAATCTTTCCAATGTGACCTGGACAACAACAAAAACCCAACATATGTCCTAATGCTTCCCCCTTCAACCCAAAACTAAAATCTAGATGCAATTCCAGCCAAAATTTTAGAAATAGGATATTTGCAGATCGTGTTTTTCTTTTTAATGTGATTATAATGCAACGTTGCCTTTAACTATGAACAAGCACCAAAAAAGAAAAACAGAAAGCCATAATTTGCCCTCATACCATGGAGCGAGTTATGAATGCTTGGCAAACACATTGTTTGGCTTTACATTACATTTATGCCTTTTGTAATTAGATAAATACACACAGCTGAACGGGTCACAGAGACACAATGAACCTCTTTAAAACGTCCTCTCTTTCAACAAAGAATACAGCGATTGTTTCAGACTGCGACGAGAGAAGATCAGACATCCAGTGTAATGTGATTCCTCAAACACAAGATATTGTACAAGCTGAGAAGCTATTCATGAAGAAGGCAGCACAAGAGATAGTCTCATGCACCTCTGATGTGTCAGATGCACAATTGCTCAAGTGGCCAAGAGAGGTTTAGTAGAGAACAAAGCCATTTATTTCCAGTGCTCAGCAACTTGTGCGGAGGAATGCAGACAAGGCCTTATTGCCGGTGGACCTCTCGTGTAAACAGCACAGCATGTATAAGGGGAAGAACGCTGGAATGCAAAGCTAGAATTGGGCTTCTTAAATATAAAGGTGAATGGTGATTAATAGCAGGCTTATAATGACTGCAAAATATGCCAGACCTCAATAACTATGTAGCAAAATCATTATTTAATGATTCAATGTTTTTATTAAAGTTTATCACAAAGAACAAAAAGTAAACAGAATTTGTCATACACACAAATTCTGGCCATAGTAAAGAAAATCACTTGAATAAAATTGTAAACCATAGTCAAGCAACAGTCATAGAAGAACAAGATTAGCAATACCAAGTGCTAGTCATAAGGTGAAGGGTGTTGCTCCACACCCCCCGGCACCCATATTATTATTATACAGGATTTATATAGTGCCGACAGTTTGCGCATCACTTTACAACATTAAGGCAGACAGTACAATTACAATACAATTCAATACAGGAGGAATCAGAGGACCCTGCTCGTTAAAACTTACAATCTAGGATATATTGGAGCAAACTGACGGGGGCGGGGGACAACACGACCCACTACTCATTTCAATGGTTTTATATGGAGAAATAACAATGTAGAAGAAGAAAGAGAGGGTGTGAACATCAGTAATAATATGTATAGTTTTGTATAGTATATATTAAATAGTAGTACCGCATTTGTCTGTCCAGAATGACCATTGTTCATCGAAATTTACTGCATCTCAGCGAGTATTCCCAGGTTTAGGATAGCAAGTCCTGCGTTAGGGGGGCTTAGAATTCCCATAATTGAGGAGACTAGGTGGAATATTTGCCTCCAGAAGCTGGTGAGGCTTGGGCAATCCCATAAGATATGCAGTAAGCTACCTACTTGTCCGCAGTTATGCCAGCAGTTAGGGGATTTGTTTGGGAAAAAAATTGCTTGTGTGTAGAACCATCTGTGCATGATTTAGAGCATCATTTCCCAGTGATTGCTGCATTTTGAAAGTTTATATGTCGGCTGAAGGGCAGCTTGCCACTTGTTCAAAGAATAGGATTAATCCAGGTCTTTTTCCCATTTTTATAGTGGTGGGACTTTTTGGAGTGAGGCTTTGTCATGCAATAAGTTGTAGAATAGGGAGATGCCTTTCCTTGGGGTTGCATGTGAGTAGAGTAATTTCCATGCTCCAGGGGGAATATTTATTGTTGGCAAGGGCAAAATCATTATTTTATAGAGGTGAACATTATCACAACTGTATAATGAGAGATCATATACACAAGTCTTCATTATAGGGAGGTATATAACAAAATGTACCTACTGCGCAGACATTGTTCCCAGAACTAATAAAGTAAAAGGTCTCATTAATATAGGATTTTACTCACAGTTGCATCAATAATCCAGCAGATTCCTGTGTTTGGATTCACAAGTGGATGGGGATAGTTGCTGCTGCTGAACCTGTGCAAAGCAAGGATAGGCTGACAGTGGCTGTAGCTGCACAGGGGTGTTCGGATGTAATCTTGCATGGAGCAGATACCTTCTGTTACCTTTATGACTACTCACCTAATATTGAGTAGACCCCATTTTTGCTGCCAAAAACAGCCCTGACCCATCAATGCATGGATGCCAATAGATCTCTGACGGTATGCGGTTGTATCTGGCACCACGCCATCAGTAGCAGATCCTTTAAGGAAGGCCATACATTATGCAGTTTTCTTTCCTTAAACCACAGGTTGAAGCGGAAAAAAATGCTTGATCACGCAATCAACACAGTCAGTGCTGATGGGGGAATCCCTCCCATCTATGGCCGGCTTAAGTCCTGTAAGTTGAGAGGTGGGGTCTCCCTGGATCGGAGTTGTTTTTCTAGCACAACCCATGACAGGATCCAAGGTTTCCCAGCAGAATATTGTCCAAAGCATCACACTGTTTCCGGGGCTTTTAGAGAAGTTTTTTTTTATTGCTGCAGGGATTAATTAGGGGATAGTATTTTTTTATGGCTGGACTGTGTTTTGGTGTAAGTTCAGTGATCTTTATAAATCCATTCAGCCTACAGCATTGTGCATTTACAATTTGGGCTCCAAACTGGATACTAGTGTACTTAGAATTTATTATAAAGGGGTATGTCATACAATAGTATTATTTTAGAAAAAAAGGTTGCAGTTGTTCTAAAACATCCACTGTAAATTAATTCTGAATAATAGCAAAACAGAGTTCTCTTAAAAAAAAAAAAAAAAAAAAACTAAAAAAAAACTGAAGGGTTGCTCAATTGCTCAATCAGTAGTTATGTATTTAAAGTGGTCACTTATAAGCACTCAGGAGCTATTGTATGGTGGAATGTGGCACTAAACTTCTTTGAGTTACAATTATTAATCATCCTGAGCACACACCCATTAGTTATTCAGCTAACATTTAAGACCTTAAATCATTTGTGACACCGAGGGCTGCTGAAAACATCATCCAGATGGGGGACTGATGTGAGTGTTTAGCTTTCCACATATCTCAGCTTGATCAAAGTGCTCCTATATAATACTCTACACTCAAGCCATCAGTGACAGAGTCTGCCTTTCTTATCCGCACATCACATACATGGGAATAGAACCTGTACAATACAGGCGGTTACAGGCGGCTGTGCTAGCTTGTCTTCTCACACCAGTGCTCAAGCAAATGTTTACCAAGAACTTAATGATCGGTAACAGAAATGTAATAGAAAAGATCATTTACACAGTTGTAAACTTTCTGGCATCAAGATCGTATTTCCGGGCTGGTGCACCCATTCGTCTGGGGGAGTTGGTGCTTAAAAGATGGCAGTGGCTGTGCATGGTACAGCTGGTCCTTGATCTACTCTCCAGTGAAACATGAATATTTTGCATTTCAGGTCCTTTCCCACCTAGATGTTTTCCTCAGTGTTTTACCTCTTGGGAAAGGGCTTTTAACCTGTTGCCACCAGCATAACACATATATGCAGCGGCAAAAGGGTGAGCTTTAACACCCACATTCTGCACATATGCATCACTGGGTGGCCAATGTTTGAGTGCTGAAAGCACACTCCCAGCACAGAGACCAAACTGTCAAAGACAGTTCTTGATCCCAACTAATGATCGGTAGCTGGCAGAACCAGCGTCCGATCAAGTGACCACTGTGACAGCCAATCACAGTGGTCACATGATTGCTGATCCTTTCCAGACCCTGGACCTTCATAACTTTTTAAAGGGATGCCAGAGCAGTCAGAAAGGGGTTAAACTAATGCTCAAGTTGTTTTCACACTTCTGCAATGGGACTTTGCTTCATTCTATATTGTGCTCCCAAATGTTGCATCTAGAAGTATGTAGGGCAGTCTTTCCAACCTTCTTACCACTGAGGAAGCCCTCAAAAATAAATTCAGGTCTTAGGGAACCCTTATTAAAACCAATTCATTGGGGATGAGAAAAATTGTCTGTTACATTGGTGGTTTGCTGGAAGAATGTAACTCTACAGTGGTGGGAAAAATGCCACCCTTATGGACAGTTAAAATGATATTTACTGTCATGCTGCTGGCTTTGCCACGTGGCATTGACCCTGGAACTATGCGGGCAGCATCAAATGAAAAGTCAAACAGCCACAGCTCAAGACATGCATAGCAACCTCTGGAGGAAACCTAGTTGAGAATGGCTGATGTAGGGGGCTTCACACATGGTACAGGGAGAGGGGCTTTACCACTAGACAGAAATTGCACTTTCTGACCTGTGTCTTTCACTGGAAAGGTGAGAATGAGTCCTACAGCTCACTATAGGGCACTGCTTACCAATAAATGGCCCTAATTTTTGTCCTGGCATGCATATTCTGTATCTAGCTGTACTGCTCACCAAAGCCTTATGGTTTCCGGTATCCTTCTCTGAATAGTTATGAACTTGGCAAAATGCAAGTACAAACACCAACAGTTAAAATCTCCTGCGCTGTGCGGTGGGCCTAGGAGAATATTCTTTGCGCTTCTGTTCAGATGTTACTGTGTTAATAATGCACGCCCTGCTGACTTAGTCAACTTGGGGGAGTCCAAAGTGCTATAACAGAAAAAGAAATAGATGGCATGTGGCCTAGCGCATTATTATTACGGATGGTGGAGTCCTTGGAGAGAAATGTGTGGAGTGTGATCCATGTGGATGGTGGGGTCCATGTCCCACAGCCTCACTGCACTTAAGATCCCGGCTAGCGCTGTATATGGAGGGGTTGCTGTCACACAGTGGCTCGGCGCCATGTGTGTATCTAGTGGAGTGTATACTATCTAGTATACACTCCACTAGATACACAGTATACACTCCACTAGATGCACACACAGCGCCGAGCCGCTGTGTGACACAGGAATCACACTCCACACATTTCTCCCCAAGGACACCACCATCAGTCCACCCCAGCTCGCACCTGTATACCCAGGATGTAGGAGGAGAGCTGTATAACCACCACTATTGGTGTGTTGCGTCTAGACTAACCCACCAGTGAAGGAGGACTATTCCTCCAAGGTTGCTCCACCAACCCAGCGCACCACATGCTAACACACAGACCAGACTTTTGCCCTCTGAGGAAGAGGAAAACCCTCGAAACGCGTCAGTAAATTACATTACCCATTAGCCCCATGGGATACGGGTAGTGCCATATGGACACTTTAAGAGGAATGATATGATTTTATTCCATTAATCAAATGTGAGTATGACATAACATTTCTTACCCAGGATAATGCGCTAGGCCACGCGCCTTCTATTTCTTTCTTTCTTATGTTATTACAAGAAATGTCATAGACAGAAAGGTTGCAACAGCACAGAATCATGCGATTACAGCCAACAGTCCCCCCCCCCCCAAAAAAAAACTATGAAAAGCCTGATAAATTTTGAAAAAACAGGTTATATAAAACTTCGAGTAAAAAGGAAAACTAGTGGGAAATCACCACCTTAGCACAGCTGTAATATTTCTTTTATATCAACAGATGGAGGTCAGACATGCAGAACAACTGCTGACCTCAATCTGAAAATGCTTGTTAAAAGGTTAGTCACAAAGTAATGAAACTACTGGATCAGCAATTTCAAATAGAGAGGTTAGGAACGGAAGCTTACATATTTCAGTTCTGTACAGGTTTTTATTGAGAAGTTGCAAGCCAGTTAACAAGTAATAAAGCTTCAAGGTCAGTACTGCAGCCAGGGTAAGACCCACAGCAGTGGCAGTACGGTACTTCTAGCATGACAGGTTCGCTTTAAACAGGCACCTATGGATATACATGCATCCAACATTTAACCTTCCCACTTCCCTAACATTTTACTTGACCCCTAAAATTAACTCTTAACCTGCATGCTAACATTTAACAGGGGTGTCAAACTCAATTCACAGGGCCACATCAGCAATATGGTTGCCCTTAAAAGGCTGGTTGTATCTGGGGTGTAGTGCAGAGTTCAGGAGTGCTTTATGTACAGAGTACATAGTTTAGGGGTACGCTACGTACAGAGTGCAGGGTTCAGGAGTACATTACATACAGAATGCAGAGTTCAGGGGTGTGCTGTGTACAGAGTGCAGGCTTTGAGCCCTTTTGAACCCTCTCTCCCCCCCAAAGCTTCCTCGAATCTTTCTCTCTCTCATGTCTGGCTCTAGTACTTCCCCATGTAGGTGGCTCTCTTACTTCCCTATGAAGGTGGCTCTACTACCTGTGTATTTGGCTCTAGCACCTCCCAGTGTAGGCAGCTCTGCCTTGCCTAGAGATCATTCTCTCTCTCTCTCTCAGATTCTGGAGATCTGTCCCTGCCATGCCCCGCCATGAGTGCCTGCAGGGATCTGTTAGATCTGGGAGCCGCTGAGAGTAAAGCTGTCCTTTGTAAACAGAGAAGGCATCTGTGTTTACAAGTGACAGTGGGGAGTGAGAGTAGAGGGTGAGAGCCGAAGGTGGTGGAATGGAGTTCCGACTGCAAAACAGGGTGCGAGGGCCACATGACAAGGCCTGGCAGGCCTGATTCGGCCCGCAGGCCTTGTGTTTGACATATGATGTAAAGTTTCTTTCACATGGGTGCCCATGCAATGTACATCCCATTGTTTACCCCCACTCTCCCAGGTTTTGCATACAGTTGTCCATAGACATAAATTAGAGAGTATAGCATATGGGTGTATGCAAAAGAAATGGAAACATTTTATATTTTGCATATCCCTGTATGCTATAATTGTGTTTATGCGAGTACCGCTGTGTACCCAGAGTACAGCCATGAATGTCTAGGCTGCCCAGGCTGGGGGGGGGGGGGGGGGGAAGGCGAGCAGAAGCTGGGATTTATGCTGCATGGGCTTAGCCCTAACCCAATCTGTTATACTAACCCTAAGGCAGACCATACATTATACTTTTTTTTCGCTCAATCAGCGGGCTGAGCGATTAAAAAAAAGTGCAGATTCCCCATCAACCCACTTGGTGCCGATTGAGGAATCCTTCCTGTATCCCTATCCTTCAATTATCAGTGTTGCTGGCTATAATTGGCAGCACTGATGGTTCGATAAAAACCCGACATGCTGGTTGTACAGAAGTCTGTACAACCAGCTAGCCAATACATGGATTGAAATTTGTCCGGTCCCTGCTGAACGCGCCAAATTTCAATCCATGTATGGCTGGCTTAACAATTAACCCTCATCTCCATTTTGAAATGGGATTTAACCCCAGCATTAAATAGCAAGATAAAAACAAATAACCCATTAAAAAGTCCCTCCCCAGGCCCATCTTGGTGTTTTGGCTACCCATCTCAGTAGAAGCCTAGTTCAAATGTAAATAAAAAAAGTCTTACTTTTCATGACTGTATAAATGAACAGCTATTGACTTATTGCATCAGCTATTCTTTACCTGAAATCGCAGCTAATCAAATATTGATTTTTCCAGGTGATCTTTTTCACCATATAAGGCCTAGTTGGCCTTCACAATCTGCTCTGTATATTGGCATCTTTACGGCACTCCTGACCTGCCCACTTGGCAGGTGTTCAATTATTTTTCTTTTAAACCTTCCCTATTTAACGTAACTGCAATAACTGTTTATATAAGGTGCTCCCTCCTTATCTTATCTTCATTGGCTTTTAGATGAGAATGAGTTACAACAGAAAGAATCCCCAATTGACAAAGAATATTTTTTTCCAGATGAGGTCAGAAAATGCTAAGGTTTTTCAACTCAAAAGGGGTTTCATAACAAAAGAAAAAAAGCTACAGTTTGCCATACACAAATAGAATTTCATTCAAAAGGTTTTGTTCTAGTTACTGTATATTTGTCTGATTTTTTAATTGTTAGTGGGGTTAAATCCACGTTTGTTTTTGACCGCAATGATGAGAATAGTCAAAGGAGTAGGATGGAAATTTCTCAATTAAATTAGTTCTCAACCTTTTACAGTGTATGTGGTTTGCATTCAGTAAAGACTATTCATTCTAGCATGGAATTTTATAAGCAAATGAATCTCCTCCAAACTTTCCTCAGTGCATATCCACCAAATTTCATACGCCGGGTGCAAAGAGTTTATTCAATTTCTCTGGGCTGATTGCTCACCAAGCATCCTAACAGACATCCTTCCCAGGCCCTGTCCAATACCACCAGGCTGCCTATTTGGCCAGGCTATTGGACTGGTGTACATGCCACTACCAAGAGCTGAGTATCCATGGAACAGGTGTCCCCCATTCCTATGAAGGCTGTCCCTGGCTTGCGGAATTTTGATTCAACCTCCGTGTGGGACCAACCTTTTCTGCGTATCACTTATAAAAATTGCCCTTAAAACCTCTCCTACAATAACCAACTCTGCACCAGATGTCCTGATGTCTCCCGTGGTTCTGCAGCCCGGACTTCCTACCGGGGCTTCACGACTCCAGGTTCCATTGGGTCTATAACAACTAACAAATTCAGATTCCAAGACATCTGGGAAAACTGAAGTTGGAAATCTTTCCTGCCCATCCAGTTCATGCTCTTCCTTCCCCTGCTGACTGGACAGGCATACCAAATTAGACACAATCTACTTTCGGTCCTGCTTCAGCTTGCGTCTGTTCTGCCATCCACTTTCTTTGAAAGTAGCTGTATCTCCACCGCGCCTCTTAGGCACAGTTTCCCCATTGCCTATGCTTGATTTCCCCTCTGGAGACTTGTATTCCCCCTTTCTTTGCTAATGGGAGAGAAATTTGGCCATGCATTTGATCCTCGAACAATGTGAGTTTATCCTCCATCTCCTTGAGGCTACAGGAAACAGGTTACAAACTCCTCACCAGGTGATACAGAGCTTTGGTGAGGCTACACCTCATGTCCCCAAACATCACTTTGCTGCTGGAGATGCGGCACGGCTGGGAGTATGCCATTACACATCTTCATGTCCTTGGGTCCACCCCTTCTAGAGCGATGTCTGTGCCTTAATTAAAGATCTTACCAATCTGTCCCTTGAGCAAGACCCAACTGTGTTTTTTCCATATCTCAGTTCCCTCTCTTAGCGAAAGTACCACCATTCTTTGGTGAGGCATCTCTTCAACGTGGCCAGAGCTTGTATCATGGTAAAATGGAATTCTACAGCCCCTCTCACAGTGTGTCAATGGATTAAATCAGCGAATGACATTATGCGAATAGAGGACCTCAATTCCTCTTTGAGGAAGTATAAGGCTCACTTCCACAGGACATGATTCTGAAAGACTGGGATTACTTTCTCTGAGAAATACAGAGGGCTCCTGATGCCTAGTCCTGCAAAGCTGGGGAGGTAGTGGCTCTGGGAGGGACTGTCTATTGGTACGCTTACCCTCCCCAACCTCTCTTTTTTTCCTTTCTTCCTTCTCCCCTTCTTTACTCTTTTACTTCTCTATTTCTTCTTCTGGCGGGGTACTGGATTTCTTCCCTCGCCCGAGATCTATGCTTTTGCATGTTTTCATATTTTCCATTCCCACTCACGTAACTCAACTGGCCATCTTGCTCTCAGCAAGTTCACCAGCCTGACTGTTCATCATCTTCTGTTTATTACTACTTTTATGTGCCATTTCTATTCTGGTAAACCATGCTCTATTTTTTGTTTTATCTGCTGCTGTGAAACCAGATGCTATCAGGTGGGATACCCGCAATGTATATTTTCTTGTGTATATGGTCACTAAAATAGAGAATTTGAAAAAAAAAAAAAAAAGCAAAAGAAATTCAGAAATATTATTGAACATTTGTCAAGTCATCTAATGTACTGAGAATTTTCAAATGAATATTCAATAAGTTTATTGAAAGATCAAATTGGGGTGGAATCAAAATTAGTAAAGAAATAATGTCAACCGATTTCTTTCCCTGCATTTGATCAGGGCAATATAAACCCCATCTCTTTCGCCAGTCTCTGCTCGCTGCCCGCTCCTAGATGGGGTAAGTGCAGGACTTTGACTGCCCTGGGGAGGGGGGGGGGGTTGGGGGGAGTACTGTCAGTGCCAGGGGGGGGGGGGTTGATGGATGCAGATACCCTTCTGGTGATGCTGCATATACTCCTCTGCGTGATACCGTATATACCCCTGGTGATATGCTATATACTCCTCTGGTGATATGCTATATACTCCTTTGAATGATACTGAATATACCCCTGTGGCAATATGCTGATGCTGTATATACTGCTCTGGTAATGCTGCATATACCCCTCTGGTGATGCTGTACACCCTATCTAGTGATGCTGGGCTGTATACTCCTGACACAATGGGTGGAATCTATAAGGGGTGGGGATTATGAGAAGTGGGAGGGGTCAAACAGGAAGGACGGGGTCTGGCACCTCCCCATCCTAAAATTTCACCAGCTGCCACTGTTCAATTGCTTTGCAATAGTGACAAAAAATAAAATTGGGAATTCAATTGCTTTATTAAACTGCCCAGTGTATGGCCCATTTTAGGCCTCATTCAAAAAGATGGCCAAAGGTAGTGCACCATTATTATTATACAGGATTTATATAGCGCCAACAGTTTGCGCAGCGCTTTACAACATTAGGGCAGACAGTACAATTACAATACAATTCAATGCAGGAGGAATCAGAGGGCCCTGCTCACATGAACTTTTGTCAAGCCTGCCAAATGTAACTTTGATTCCTGGGCCGAAAGGGTGCATTGAGACAGATACCCAGTACACAGCTGAACACATCCCCAGAGTTCTTTGCTATAGGATGATGTTTGGCTGACACTATAGTGCTTATTATATAAATTACGCACACAATATATTATATATATATATATATATATATTTTAGGCTCCAAGATCTCGGCAGACGGTGACTGTAACCATAAAATTAAGAGACGCTTGCTTCTTGGGAGGAAAGCAATGGCAAACCTAGACAGCATTATAAAAAGCAGAGACATCATCCTACCGAAAAAGTGCCATATAGTTAAAGCCATGGTATTCCCAGTCGTAACCTATGGCTGTGAAAGTTGGACTATAAGGAAGGCTTGAACGCCAAAGAATTGATGCTTTTGAACTATAGTGTTGGAGAAGACTCTTGAAAGTCCCTTGGATGGCAAGAAGATCAAACCACTCAATCTTGAAGGAGATCAACCCTGAATATTCACTAGAAGGACAGATCCTGAAGCTGAAACTCAAATACTATGGCCACCTAATGCGAAAAGAGGACTCATTGAAAAAGACCCTGATGCTGGGAAACATGGAAGGAACAAGAAGAGGACAACAGAAAACAAGATGGATAGATAGAAACATCGAAACAATGAACATGAAGATAAGCAAGCTCCGGGAGGCAGTGGAGGACAGAAAAGCTTGGGGTGTTATAGTCCATGAGTTCACGAAGAGTTGGACATGAATAACTGACTGAACAACAAAATAATGCTTATTCATTTCTGTGCTGCCTTTTATATGTTTAACCACATAACAACCGGACCATAGCCGAATGACGGCTACAGCGCGGTTTGTTAATTCTGGGAGGGCGTACAATGATGTCCTCCCAGAATCGTGCACCCAGGAGTATCCGTGATCGCCAGGTCCACTGGATCATGCAGGCAGCGGCCCTTTACCACGTGAACGTTCCGTTAATAATGACGGAATGATCAGATGTACATAAGCCGGCGCATGTACTTGTGAATAAGCAGCACCCTTAGGGCTCCTTCACACAAAGTTGTAGGGTGGCAAAACCCTGCAGTTGAGTCGTGGTTTTACCGCCCCCAGTCCCTACCCCCTTTAGCTACTAAGGCAGCAGCCAAAGGTGTACACATGCCGCAGCAGGAATTAAGCCTCCTGTTGCTTTTGGTGGGTGATGATGCCTGCCAATCGTGACCCATTCAAGTAAATGGGGCCAATCTGCAAGTGCCATGCAACTGCATGTTCTGCGGGGTCCAAGGGGTTAAAGCAGGTAGTGAGAAAGCAACATTGTACTGCACAAGGTTGCAGGGCACTTGCAGAGTGGCCTCATGCACTTGACTGGGTCTTGCTTGGCAGGTGCTACACCCACCAACCAAGACAGGATGTATAACTCCTGCTGCAGCTGTGCCATGTAAACCCCTGGGCACTGCAGCTAAAGAGGGTATGGTTGGGGTGGGGGTGGTAAAAACACGTCTTGACTATGGGGTTTTACCACCCCCCAAACTGCAAATGTAAATGAACCCTTAAGGCTGCTTTCCCACTGATGAGATGTGGTGCAGCGCAGTGCATCTACAACTTTCCTGGGTTTGCTGGGCTTTGCCTTAAACTTCTATTATATCCTGCTGGTGTAGTGCACTTTCTGCACTACACTCATGGTGTGGGTAAACCGCAGTGAATCAATGTGAAATCAGCCTTATACTATTATGCCCAGTGTATTGCTTCACACTGACCTGAAGATCTCTTCTTTCCTGCTGCTGGCACCACTCTGGAGACAGCTAGCTGAGATAAGAGGTGAAGTGCAGTTGGTATCACTTCTCATGGCAAAGGAGTCAGCACTGGAGGGGAGGCATCGGCTTATGCTCCCTACTACAGCTCCAACTTTACAAGTATTTCCTGTGCATTGCATTATTTGATCCTCTGAAATGGCGGGTCAGCGAGCCCAGACTAGTCGGGCTGTTGCCTTATAAGTGGGGTCAGTAATCTTTTTCCACTTAAAGGGGTTATAAAGTCTTGTTTCTTTTTTAGAAAAAAACAACAAACATGTCATACTTACTTCCTCTGTGCAAGGGTTTTGCACAGAGCGACCCCAATTCTCCTCTTCTGGGGTCCCCCAGCGGCACTCCTGATTGTCATTGGATTTTATTGACAGCAGCAGGAGCCAATGGCTGCTCTGCTATCAATCTATCCAATGAGGTCCCGAGACACCGGCTGGAGCTGGTGTGCTCGTCCCCATCACTGGAAAGTTCGGGCTTCCGTAAGTAAAAGGGGGGCTCTGGCGGGCTGCTGCAGCACAAGAGGTTTTTCACCTTAGGCATCTTTTACACGGGGCGGATCCGCTCAGCTGAGTCCGCCAGTTCAGCGGGAGATCGTTCCGTTGATCTCCGCTGAGCTGGCGAATGACAGGTCTGTCTCTGCACACTGTGCAGGGACGGACCTGTCAGATCCCTGCTGTTCTCTATGGGCAGATCAGATGAAAATGGATCCACCTGTCCGTTAACCTGTCCTTGAGGGTTTACAACCACATTAAAGGCTGGATTTAATGTATGTGAATGCATGGAGGGCCACATTAACCTCCTAATCAATTAAGATAACATTACACAGCCCCCGCACCTCTGGCCCCTTTACATTACACGGCCCCTCACCTCTGAAACCCTTTACATTACACAGCCCCTCACCTCTGAAACCCTTAACATTACACAGCCCACGCACATCTGGACCCCTTTACATTACACAGCCCTCTGCACCTCTGGCCCCCTTTACATTACACAGCCCCCTGCATATTACACAGCCCCCCCCCCAGCTGTGTAAGCACGGAGGGATGGGGCGCCTTAAAAAAGGTCTTATTTATTTTAGTTTATTTTGACATCTTTCTGCTAGATCAGGTGTCTCCAACTTTCTAAACAAAGGGCCAGTTTATTGTCCTTCAGACTTTAGGAGGGCCGGACTGTGGCCAGTGTGAGTGGAAATTTTCCTGACATCAGTGGAAGTAAACATCGCCACATTTGGGATTAGGGGGAGGAAAAATGCCCCACCATTGGTATCACTGGGAGGAATAGTGCCTCATTATTGGTGTCAGTGGGAGAAGTGGCACCCATTTGTTGGTGTCAGATGGCAGAATAGGGTCTCATACCAGTGAGCGTAATAGTGCCACAAGGACCGGATAAAGGCAAGAAAAGTGCAGCATCCGGCCCCAGGGCCACAGTTTGGAGACCACTGTCCTAGATGATCTGAGATGGTAATGCCTATATTCTAATACCTCTTAACCTCCATTATCTAAATCTGTACCTGCTTTAAGTGATTGTAAAATACCCTATTGTTTTTTTAAACAAACATGTTATACTAGCCGCTGCTGTGTCTCTGCCAATCAGGGAGGACAATCCCGGATGGCTGAGAGACTCATGGACATCGCTGGGCAGAGATGCTGCTCAGGTAAGTATTATGGGGTGCTGGGGAGGCTGCTACATACATAGAATGCATTAAGATAAAAAAAAACTTCTGCCTTTACAGCACCTTTAGCAGTGATTGTGGTGTATACTCGCCAATTCACACGTTATAAACCCTATATTCTCTGTATTTTACATATTCTCTGTACCTGTATTTTCTGTCTGAAACTACTTTAATAAAACAAGATTGAACTAAAATAAAGATCTCACAAGGGTTCTAGCTTTCTTAATCTATGCAAAGAAAAAAAATATTGTGAATTAGTGTTGGATATTTCCTGCCAGGTAAATGGTTGTGAGAAGAACAGGAAATGGAGGTAAATCCTGTTAATCCGAAAACAGTAAAAACAACGGTCCTAACTCACCCTACTCTATCTAAAAGAAAAAAAAATTGGACTGACAATGTAAAAACTTTATTTAAACATTTGAAACTTCAAACTCCATACTTTCTGCATATGAACATGCCCCACAATATTCGAAAACATTTAATAGAAAAGAAACATATCCAACTGCTTCGTATCTGAATGTCACTAGGTTCTTCCAGTCTCACCCTAGTGGTCTCCGACAAGCCTACCCAAGTGAAAGGGTAAATGTTTAAACCAGTTTCTGTTTTAAAACCTTTTAAAAACCAGGCAGTGGATAAAAAGAAGGCTGGAGATTTATTGCCAGCTGGGTAATAATCAACTGCTACTAGTTCTTAGAATTTCTGATCAAAGTCTTAATAAACTTGCTACACTCCATAAGCCTTCAGCACAGGAAGTTCATGCCCCTTACAAGTGTTCACAGGCAAACAAAACACTTGCCAAACCATCTCAGTGTTACAAAAGACTTTGTTAATTTATGGGGGCCCCACAGGCATTAACACTTTCATACGCCACCGCAGCACTTCAATAGAACTTACAAATATTTGTCTCTGCTTTTTAGCCGACTTAGGTTTGAGACTGAAATATTGTCAGTATGCAATGTCCAGTAGAATATCCATGCATCTGCTGGAGATAAGCAACTTTAAATCTTCTCTCTACATTTTCTTAAGGACTGTTTCACGGCTAACATCTAAGCAGCCGACTACGTAGGAGAGCTAATCTATCAATCTGGTTTCTTTAGCGTCAACATAAAAAGAGGCAAAAAATGGTTAGGCCACCCATAACTTGGCATTTCAGTTTTGGTAAGTTATGGAGAGTTGGATCATCCAATCATTTTCTCTTTTCTGGTTGTGAGATCTTTGTAGATGAGTTTCCATCTCTTCCCACCTGCCACAGCAAATAGAAAGGAGTCTACCCTCACTATCTTTTAGGGTGGCTTTAAAAGTGTTTAAGAATTTGAGAACAAAAAAGTTATTTATTGTAGTCCCACAATCCTTAACCAATTGAGTCCTCCTAGCCCATTTAACCTATGTAAACCCCCTTGAGTTGCATGGCTTTAGGTGGTTTTGGACATGAACAGAATATCTTACAATAAACTTGAAATTACTTTAGGGGACAGACAGTACTTTTTTATACCATACTTTAACCACTTCCTTACTGGGCACTTAAACCCCCCTCCTGCCCGGACCAATTTTCAGTTTTCAGCGCTGTCATTCTTTGAATGACAATTGCGCGGTCACGTTGTACCCAAACAAACTTGGCGTTATTTTTTTTTCCCACAAATAGAGCTTTCTTTTGGTGGTATTTGATCGCCTCTGCGTTTTTTATTTTTTGCGCTATAAACAAAAAAGAAGCGACGATTTTGAAAAAAGAACAATATTTTTTACTTTTTGCTATAATAAATATCCAAAAATAAAAAAACAAATTTATTCATCAGTTTAGACCAATATATATTCTTCTACATATTTTTGGTAAAAAAAAAAAAAAAAAAATCGAAATCGGCGTATATTGATTGGGTTGCGCAAAAGTTATAGCGTTTATAAACTATGGACATTGGTTTATGGCGTTTTTATTTATTTTTATTTTTTTACTAGTAATGGCGGCGATCTGTGATTTTTAGCAGTACTGCGATATTGCGGCGGACATGTCGGACGTTTATGTTTTTTGGGACCAATGACATTTATACAGCGATCAGAAATGTAAATAGCCACTTATTACTGTGTAAATGTCATTGGCAGTGAAGGGGTTAACCTGCAGGGGGCAGTGAAGGGGTTAACTATGTTTCCTGGGTGTGTTCTAACTGTGGGGGGGCAGGGTTGGCAGGGGCATGACAGATCTAACTGATCCCAGTGACCGGGATCTGTAGATCTGTCATGCCCCCCTCACAGAATGGGGAACCACCGTGTTTACATCGCGGTTCCCCATTCCGGCTCTCTGGAAGGAGATCGCGGGTCTCCGACGGACATCGGGTCCGCCCGACCCGCGGGCACACTCCCGCAGCGTGCACGGACACGTGCGCGCGCCGTTTGCGCCCGCAGGAATGCGCCCACCATGAGCCAAATGGGAGGACCTCTATAGACGTCCTCCTGGCATTTTAGCGCCGCGCTGTAGCCATCATTCGGCTATGGCGGCGCGCGCGAGGTGGTTAAATTATACACTCTATTCTTTTTTTTTTTTTAGTAATGAAAGAAAGAAAAAAAAAAATATTATAAAAAAGCCTCTGATTCTGACCACATAAAAATGTAAAAAAACAAAAACAAAGCACAGTGTTTTCTGAAATATCGATTTTTTTAATTTTGTCTGGAATCAAACAATACCAAATGTGCCAGTTTTTCCCTAGTTATGGGGAAACAATATGGTATAGGAACAATGATGTGCATATATTAGATTTTATTTACAAAACTCACACTTAGGCTGGATTCACACATATGCATTTTCAGTGCTTTTTGCATTTTGCAGATTTGCCCTACAGAACATGTTCCATAGGAAACCATGATAAATGGACTGCAGTGCAAATCTGCAAAATGCAAAAAGCACTAAAAATGCATAGATGTGATTCTGGTCTTAAACATGACAGCAAGGGCCCTATCTTTAAATATATATATTGAAAGACAACAAAAATTGCACCGTTTGGACAGAAAATAGTCTTAAGTCTTAGATTGTGAATGTTTTAAAGATTTGTAGTTAATCGTTTTATATTGGGGCTACTTGAAATTAAATCAGTATTAAAGCCTAAAGCAAACATGTGTTATATTGCAGCTTACCAATTCTCAGATGTGATGGCTGCAATACTTTTCTTTTTAGGCTTTAAAGTGGTTGTCAACCCGTGACAACCACATTAACCTACAGGTAAGCATATAATAAGGCTTACCTGTAGGTTCCCTGCATATCTCCTAAACCTGCACGGTTTAGGAGACATACAGTGTACTGTCATTGCTGACATCATTCAGGACATGCGCAGTGAAGAAATGGCCCACTGCGCCATTTCTTCACTTCGTTCGTGCCATGACTGGCGGCTCCCACGCACATGAGTGGGAGTGAGGTCACGCGACTCCGGCCAGTCACAGAGCCGGAGTCACGGTCCTGGAAGGAAGAGGGGCTGAAGATGGACGCTGCCTGCACAGGGGACACTGCAGGCTTCGTTTGCAGGTAAGTGCCACATAATGGGCTACTATGCGATGCATAGTAGCCCATTATGCTTTTACTTTGCAGGGGAATATAGAGGACGTAAACCCAATCAGGGATATTGTAAATATTGTAAAGGAGTGCTGTCCTTGCTGTGGGTCTGTTTGGCACGTCTTTAAAATGGAACTAAATTATATCGGAGCACTACAAACTGAAAACACTATTTAATTCATTTTTATTATTCAAAAGAAAACTCACCCATCCACCCGTGTTAACCTGCTTTATTTTGTTGAGAAATCACGTTGAAAAACACCCCCTAGCATTTCTAGCTGTGGCCATCTTGTGTAAGGGCAGATGGTTCATGTAGCATTTGCTTCCTGAAATCCATCTGCCCTTAGCTCAGGGCATGCAGGTAGAAGGGTGTGATTAGCAGAGAAAACCTCTCCTCCCCATCTCCTAATGAAAGAAAAAATAAAATGCCAATGAAGACTCCTGGGATGTCGCACATCAATTTGGTCTAGGTCAGAAACCAGGAAGCAATTGAAAACATGTAAAATAAATGTAAAAAAATAAAAATAAAAGATAAAAAAAATTATATTTATTTATATACATTCCTATCTATTTACTAATGCTAGCAGCATAAGAATTAAAAACAGTTAATGTTGATTAAGAGGGTTTAGTTCCGCTTTAGGAGTTGATCATTTAACCTACAAAGAGTATATGAAAGCTGGAGTAAAACAAACAACAGCACTGCTGATGGCAATCATGTCTTGATGTGTGCAAATAAGCAGTCACAAGATGAATCACATTTCACAGGTCATTAGGGAAAATGCAGCAGTTCTGTACTCAAAGTAACATGTTTCCGAGAAGTCTTTTTATTCAGATAGACATCACAATACACTAAAATGACTCTGGGTGTTGCCATGTTAAACAATTATCTAGAGTGGTCAGGCACAGAACAGTGTCAGTACCGTTTGAGCAACTTTTAGCAAAGGCATCAGAAAAAGCAAAAACCGGTGCACTTTATGGCACATTTGTAGAGAAAGATTGCTGTTTCCCGAGAGCTTTAATTGAATATTTCAGTGGCTACTGCCATTTTTTTTTAGTTTCCTATCTAATGTTTGATAAGAGTATCCACTGCGGTTGTCAAATACAGAAGCAATTATATAAAAGAAAGCACCCTGGCACCCCAATAAGAATGTATGCTTCATTCTACCAAGTCATGTGAATGACTCCGAAGCATGCTTCAGGTATGTCCTACTCTACAGAATGGAGCTGCACGGTGCTTCAGCCTCAGGACTTATTTTTCCTTTGACCACAGTTGGTCCTAGAGAACAGATGGCCTACAATAGTCATTATTTTGGGGCTACATGCTGCCATAAATAGTTAATTCAACAAGCAGCACGAGAACAGTCCATGAATTATAAAATTGAATGTGTTTTCTGCCATGTTTCAGCCCTCTCTTCACTACTGGAATAGATAAACAAAAATAATAGCTTTCCTCTTCAAATTAGAATAAAGCTGGCACAGGCCTGCAGCACACCAATTACTGGACCAAAAGCTCTAGAGCAGTGTTCCCCAACCCTGTCCTCAAGCCCACCAACAGGTCATGTTTTCAGGATTTCCATTATTTTGCACAGGTGATTTGATCAGTTTCACTGCCTTAGTAATTTCCACAGCCGATTCATCTGAGAGAAATCCTGAAAACATGACCTGTTGGTGGGCCTTGAGGACTGGGTTGGGGAACACTGCTCTAGAGTACCCTATCAGCAAGTATCAGACACTGTGGTACTCATATTTCCTCAACTATTGGAGGTATGCTGTCTAATAAATGTAAAATTGGTTCAAGCATAAACCCTTCCTCAAACAACACAAAGCTTGTGTAAAAGTGATGAACACCACCTTTTACCAATTTCTAATAAGGTTAGTAACTTTGTGAGGACCACAAAACAATAGTAAACCACTGTAATCTGATTATCAGGATTGACAGCTGGAAGATTGTGATAATACTGAATGAAGGTATACTCACAGTGAGGCTCATAGGTAGGTGGGGGATCTCCACAGGGCACACACTCCATATCCTGAAACCCACCAAGCTTGGTCTTTCTATAGTACCTGCAAAACAAAGTGTTCTCTTTAACTAAGGTTTTAGGCTCATCAGCTCAGTAGGTGTTACAAATGCATTCCAGGTTTGGGATTCCAGAGTCTCTTGATTCTGTAACGTGCAACCTCCCTCTTAGGCACCAACTTGTGCAGGAAAGGCTGTGGGCACACAAAGTGGATGATCTTGGAACAAGCTTTAACACATACTCACCTGCAGTTTTACAAGTTCAGACTTTTAACCATTCAGAAGTTGAGGATACCAG
The DNA here is from genome assembly GCA_018402905.1 of Glandirana rugosa. Lineage (NCBI taxonomy): Eukaryota > Metazoa > Chordata > Amphibia > Anura > Ranidae > Glandirana > Glandirana rugosa. The sequence continues at coordinate 1,258,384 of BLSH010334420.1, read as the reverse complement.
CAGCTAAATCAGTGTAACTGGCAGACAAGTCAAGTAGGCTTTATCAATCGTGTGAGCTTTAGGCCTCATGCACACAGGACCTTTTTGACGGTTTTACAGCAGCTGTTTTTAGCTGCAGATGTTTTTTTTCTACAGTCAATAAACTCCCCATCATGTTATCCTATGTGTTCATGCACACACAGGCTGTTATCGACTGTTTTTAGCAGTGATATTTTTGAGCTGAAAAAAAACCCTCAAGACCAGTGGAGATGTTTTTCAGCTGTAAAAATGCTCAAACGCTCAAAAACGTGGCTAAACGCCGGTCCCCAATGGTTTTGGACGTTTTAGATCAAATGAGGAATAATAAAACACTGGCCCTTTAAAAACATGAAAAAAGCAAAAAAAAAACAAAAAAACAAAAAAAAACGCATGAAATAACGCTAATAGAAGCTGAAAAAAGTCACTGATAAGCTACTGACGTTTTTAGGATTTTTTTTTAACGTCCTGTGTGCATGAAGCCTTAAAACCAAGGGTTGGGATGGATTGTACAATATCTTTACTATCTATATCACAAATCACAATTAACACTTAACAGCAATCCAAATTAATACTATCAAGGCTAAAATTTAACATATACAGTTGTGCTCATAAGTTTACATACCTGGCAGAATTTATGATTTCTTGGCCATTTTTCAGAGCATATGAATAACACAAAAACTTTTCTTTCACTCATGGTTAGTGTTTGGCTGAAGCCATTTATTATCAATCAACTGTGTTTACTCTTTTTAAATCATAATGACAACAGAAACTACCCAAAATACCCTGATCAAAAGTTTACATACCCCAGTTCTTAATGCCGTGTATTGCCCCCTTTAACATCAATGACAGATTGAAGTCTTTTGTGGTATTTGTGGATGAGGCTCTTTATCTTCTCAGATGGTAAAGCTGCCCATTCCTCTTGGCACAAAGCCTCCAGTTCCTGGAAATTCTTGGGCTGTCTTGCATGAACTGCACATTTGAGATCTCCCCAGAGTGGCTCAATGATATTGAGGTCCAGAGACTGAGATGGCCACTCCAGAACCTTCATTTTATTCTGCTGTAGCCAATGACAGGTCAATTTGGCCTTGTGTTTTGGATCATTGTCATGTTGGAATGTCCAAATATGTCCCATGCGCAGCTTCCTGGCTGATGAATGCAAATGTTCCTCCAGTATTTTTTGATAACATACTGCATTCATCTTGACATCAAATTTGACCAAATTTCCTGTTCCTTTGTAGCTCACACATCCCCAAAACATCAGTGATCCACTTCGTGTTTCACGGGCCTTGTTGACTCCTCTCCAAATAAAGTGTTTATGGCCAAAAAGCTCAATTTTGGTCTCATCACTCCAATGACTTTTTGCCAGAAGGTTTGAGACTTGTCTCTGTGCTATGCGTATTATAAGAGGGATACTTTGTGGCATTTGCATAGTAAAGGCTTTCTTCCGGCGACTCGACCATGCAACCCATCTTTCTCCAAGTGCCTCCTTATTGTGCATCTTGAAACAGCCACACCACGTTTTTAGAGAGTCCTGTATTTCACCTGAATCACCTTTGCATCCCAAACAATTTTCCTGGCACTTGTGGCTGAAATTTTAGTTGGTCTACCTGACCGTGGTTTGGTTTTTAACAGAACCCCTCATTTTCCACTTCTTGATTAGAGTTTGAACACTGCTGATTGGAATTCTCATTTCCTTGGATATCTTTTTATATCCCTTTCCTGTTTTATACAGTTCAACTACCTTTTCCTGCAGATCCTTTGACAATTTTTTTGCTTTCCCCATGACTCAGAATCCAGAAACGTCAGTGCAGCACTGGATGAAAAAGGCAAGGGTCTGTCAGGAGTCCAGAAACTCATTGACCTTTTATACACACGAATTACATGCAAACAGATAACAAGTGAGGATGGTTACCTTTAATAGCCAATCAAACCCCTTTGTGTCAACTTGTGTGCATGTTATCAGGCCAAAATCACCAGGGTATGTCAACTTTTGATCAGGGTCCTTTGGGTAGTTTCTGTTGGCATTAGGATTTTAAAAGAGTAAGCACAGTTGATTGATAATAAACGGCTTCAGCCAAACACTAACCACGAGTGAAAGAAAAGTTTTTGAGTTATCATTCATATTCTCTGAAAAATGGCCAAGAAATAAATTCTGCGAGGGTACGTAAACTTATGAGCACAACTGTAATTAATAATGTTCTTGACATCTATAGCATAAAATACTTCAACAGTTAAATACCAAAATAAGACCACTATGTAAAGCATACTCCTTCCCCCAATTAAGAATGTCCACCTGTAAAATAGGAGACAGCATTCTACTAGAAAAAAGTCCTCAAATGTCTCCAACTAGCTTTCTGCCATAATGTGATTATTCGGCAGCATATAAAAACAACTGCTGCATTCTTGACAAGATTGCTGGTATGAGTTACCACGGTCGGCAATGCTGAGTGAAACTTTGGAATTACAACTGAGGCATTTGTGGACCTAAACAAGCAGAGTGGAACAAATACTTTGAAATACATCATGAACAAAATCATAAGCGGAAAAGCCTACCGAGCGGTAAAAAGAGAAACAAAAACAATTATGTTCAATCCTTTAGCATGAGCCTGCATGCTGCAAATAAATATTGTAATATGACCACATTATACATTAAGGGGGCACTAAACATGACTTTCATTATCTTTAAAAGTTGGTTTAGGTTAAACAGCAAGTAAAAAACTGACAGAATCTTATCAATTTTCAATTAAAAAAGAAAGACTGGAGTTCGTGGTATACAGTATGTGCATGGGGGAACATATAAAAATATGTAGGCAACAGAACACCAACAGGCCCAAACAAACTGCCTGATGGACCCGTATACCTGAAACTGGCATATTATGAAAAGAGACCAGGTGGCAGCCTTGCAAAACTGAAAAACAGATGCCTGATACCGAAAAGCCAAAGAAGCACTCAGACCTAGTAGAGTGTGCATTGACATGAAAGGGTGGAACCTGATCCTAGACCATTGATTCTCAACTAGGGTTCCTCGAGAGGTTGCTAGGGGTTCCTTGAGCAATGATTAATTTCTACCTCTCAGATAAATTCCCGCTGACATCATTACTATTTTTAGCTATCTGTAAGAAGGTAATTCTTTCAAATAACCACAAGTGTAAGGAACATTCTTCCCATTGACCATCACACTAATGTTTCATGGGATGTAGATTTCTCATTTTTAGCAGGGGTTCCCCTGAGACCGGAGGACTATTTCAAGGGTTCCACAGTGTTGAAAAGGTTAAGAAAGGCTGTCCTAGACCATAAGCTTGGATGATGATCTAGCTAAGCCACAGAGAAATGGTGGAGTGTTACGGAGACAATCAAGAATGATAAACAAAGTCAGTATTTCTAATGGAAACGGTGGATGCGAGACACAAACATGCACCACATCCAGCCAATGAACAAAGATCTCCTTCGATTGCACTGCAACTATACACAAAGGCAGCAGGCCAATGTCTTGGTTAGGATGAAAAGCAGAAACCACCTAAAAAACAAGTAACCGACCTACACCACG
>BLSH010334420.1:1238415-1253089 GCA_018402905.1 Glandirana rugosa | reverse complement strand
TCACACAGTCAAATGTCTCCTCATGAAAGATCCAGGTCTCGATACCGCGTGTCGGAGATCATACTGGGTTAGGGACTCCTGAGTGACACTTATTCTGGTAACCCGCTGTAATAATAGGGATAAAACAAAGGAGACTGAATGATACCTTTCCCAATTACCACTCCCAAACTAGCGACTACATTAGAGTCCACCTCACATCGTACATACGGGTGCTAGAAGAAGGGTGTTAAGTCACACTCCATTGTGTAAAGGTGGTGAAGACGAATAACGTCGCCTGTATTAGTGAACCAGAAACGACAAGTAAATGACACTGGACCAGTGGAGGCCGGTAGACGTGGAAAGGAGGTGACCAGGTCACAGTAAATGAACAGCAAAGACCAAGTGATTATGTCCGCTGCAATAAGCAGAAGTGGTGGAAATGTGTTACCTCACACTGAATTGTGGGAAGAAGATCGTGGGCATACATGCTACACTCCACCTGAGATTACATCAGCGATCAAACCCTCACCATTAACCCTTTCCATAGTAAGTCAGAGGAAACAAAATAGGGATAATAATGTCGCCCAATGGTCTTATTCACAGTGAGTCCTCAGGGATTGGGTCATACTAGAGGCTGTGCGCCATAGCTCTGGACCTAGAAAGTACTCCTCTGTAAACTGACACACTACACTCACCACAATACAGTGTGGTCTGGCCGTAGCTTCCAAAGCTATTGTGGAGGATGCACGGATCTAAATATTCAAAAAAGGGTGGGCTTGGGGCGCAGAGCACTGCGCCGGAAGCCCACCCAGTTGTGTGACAATAGCAAATGAACATTTGCTATTGTAACACTGATTCAATCAGGGAGTGGGGCGTGAGACCCAACTGGCTGAAAGGAGATCCGATTGGATTGACCGCCAGGAGGAGGGAGGAGACTCAGAGGAAGCAAGGAAGCAGCCAGAGATAACAGCCCAGAGAGAAGCCAGCGCCTCTTGGAGCACTGCTGCGAAATGGGGTAGGTAAGTGTGGGGCCCGACCTACTGACTGACCACCCGGGGGGGCACTGATCAAATCAGAAATAATAATCTTCCTCTAAGATTTTTGTGCATCACAAGATAGGCTTGCTTGTATGGCCCTATTTAGGAATACCTATTCCATAGTATGATAAGAAAGGAATAAGCAGATACTGTGTGTATACATGTATCTTAATGATTCCCTGTGGCAGTGCAAGATCTTTTCCAAAAGAGGCCCAAACACAATTGTCACAGCTCAAAAGAAGCTGGAATTAAGAATTCCAAATGAGTTTCTCACTTTGAGATTTCCTCCCTTAAATCATTAGAAAAATACTGAATTTCTCTCAATGGTAACAATTAGTATTTCCATACCAGGCAGAGAATTCATTAAATATGGAAGAACTGATGCAATGGACCTTTGAAATGAAGAAACTAATGAGCTACAAGTGAGGCTGACTAAGCAGTATTTAATTTGATTGACTTGTCAAAATAAAAGTATTACATTCAGTACAGAGCTATCCTCCCGGGCACGTTCTGCAGAATAAAAAAAAAAAAAACAGAAAGGAAGGCCAAACTCTGGATACACACTACCCATCTCAAACACTATGGCTCATTGTCAACAGCTGAGACACCTCCCAATTAACCCATATGTCCAAAAATGCATGTATAGCCTCAGAGGGCAACAAACCCTTATATACAGTATACAGCTATAACACTTTTTTTTAATATAAACTGAACCCAAGTTTCCCTGAAAAAAAGATTTAAAAAGAGGTTGCACAAAAGTATCTGTTTTGGTATCTAAATCAATCTCTGTATCCACATGGATTCCATCAGGTCCTAGGACCACGCTTTACATGGGGGGGTTTCAACTTCTTCAAAAAGGAGATTAAGTCAAGTACCACTCATTTTATTCAACTATAAAATGCCAGAGCCTGTACTCTCCACCGAGGCTTTGCCACTCAATAGTTTAATGGCAGGGTTGGGAATAAATGCTTAAGATCCAGCTCCAACTCCATATTCGTTAACAAACGTGCAAAACTTGCAAATCTCAGGACTGATAGGTAGACAGAATTACAAATCCTTTGGCAGGTAAGCAGCTCACTAGTATGTATTTCAGCTGTTTGCTTAGAATTCAGCTTTCATCTCAAATTTTAGATAATGGGGCCATGTGTACAGGCTAAGCCAAGGAACCAAAAGATCACAAGAGGGATTGATTATAGCAGCCTTTCCCAAGCGGGGTTCCTCCAGAGGTTGCTAGGGCTTCCTTGAGTAATTCCTGCCTCTCAGATAAATAACCACTAAAACCATGATCTTTTTAGCTATTTATAAGGGAGGAATGTTCCGAATGACCAAAAATGTAAGGAACATTCTTTCCAGAGACCATCACACTAACATAGGGTGATCTGTAGATATATAATAATTATTAGCAGGGGTTCCTTGAGACCAGAAAGTTATCCCAAAGGTTCCTCCACCTCAAAGCAGTAGTAAACTGCAAAAAAAAAAAATCAGGCCCCCTGCAGGTTTAAGTCATGATGTACTAGTATGCACCGCATACTAGCGCATTATGACAAACTTACTTGCACATAGAACCCTTCAGCGCAGCTCTGTCACGGCTCCCCAGAGCTTCCATGTTCACTTGGTCCTTCTTCTGGGTTTGCGGGTTCCGGCTGTATGAATGACCAGGGCCGTGATGACGTCACTCCCGCGCATGCACGCAGGAGCCCATTCATGGCACGGAGATCTGAAAGTAGGGCACTGGTATGCCGTTTCTTCAGAGCAGATGCGCCGGTGACGTCACCAGCTGCATCTCGTGCGAATATCTCCTGAAGAGTGCAAGTTTAGGAGATATTCACTGTACAAACAGGTAATATCCTTAATAGGCTTGTCTGTAGGTACAAGAGATAAAAAGTGAACTTTACTTCCACTTTAAAAAGGTTTAGAAAGGCTGGATTATAGAATGACACTACACATTGTCTAGCCGGTTCAGGTGTGCCCTATAGCAGTTTTCCTGCTACAGGGTGGCACCTGTGCACCGGATCATGTATATAGAGTCTATATTATAGACACTTCTGGGCAAAGGGTGCACATGCATGCCGCCGGGGGCTTGCTCCCACTGTGATTACACACAGCAGGAGTTGATCTGCAGGCACCGCGGACCGATCATGAAGAAAGGCAGATCGCCATTCTGACAGGAGAGAAGGGATGGAATTTGTGCCCCTACAAAGCAGGGAACAAATTCCATCTCTACACCTAGTAAAAGCACCTCCCACAGTACACTAAAACACTGGCTAGGAACACAGTTAAACCTTTGGCTGGAAAGGGATTAAACATTGGGGCGATCAGTGTCATTAGTACATTGACAGTGCATATTTTTAGCACTGATCACTGTATTAGTGTCACTGGTCCCCAAAAAGTGCCAGTGTCAGAACGTTCACCGCAATATCGCAGTCCCGCTATAAGTCCCTGATCGCTGCCATTACTAATAAAATAAATAAATAGAAAATATCCCATAGCATGTAGACGCTATAACCTTTACGCAAACAAATCTATATAGGCTTATTGGGATTTTTTACCAAAAATATGTAGCAAAATACATGTTGGCCTAAATTGATGATGAAATTTGATTTTTTTTTTCATTTTTTTTATTGGATATGTTTTATAGCAGAAAGTAAAAAATAGTTGTTTTTTTTCCAAAATTGTCTTTTTTGTTTATAGCGCGAAAAAAAAACAAAAAAACGCATAGGTGTTCAAATACAGCCAAAAGAAAGCTCTATTTGTGGCAAAAAGGACATACATTTTATTTGGGTACAACATTGCATGGCCGTAGAATTGTCAGTTAAAGTAACGCAGTCCGCGTCCCGCCTGTCCCCCAAGACCAGCGGAGATATGGGCATGCATTACCAATACGTATGGAGAACTGCCCTGGGGAAGATGAAGTTAGTTGGCATGCATGCTCATACCCCCCTATGGTATAACAGGGATCTCCCCGAACTACTCAGTATACCAGACCCTAGGCCCTGGATAGAGCACGGGGTGGTCTATTTGTCCCAGGTGATCTCCCCCTCTGGTGTCAGAACATTTCAAGACTTAAAAAATGAGTTCTCACTCCTGAATCACCTATTATTTCGCTACCTCCAACTAAGGCATGCACTACAGACCCAATTCCATGAGGGGAATCCAGAAATGCCCACTCTACAAATTATACAACTCATTTTGGGCTCAGAACCTGCGGGTTTAATTTCTACAATTTACACTCATTTACGTCTCCCTGTCACTTCAATAGCGGTGAGCGCTACAAAGGCTAAATGGGAAGCAGAACTGGGGGAAATTCAGGAGGAGGACTGGGATGATATACTAGATGGCGTCAGACTTGTCTCCCCCAAAGTTCCAGATCGGTTAACACAGTTATTCATTCTACACCACTCTTACTTAACTCCCATAAGGTTGGCCAAGTTTCAGCCCTCCGTAGGATCAGTTTGTCCCATGTGTAGACAAAATTCGGGCACCTTTTTTCATCTGCTCTGGTCTTGTGCAGTGGTTCAGATATTCTGGGTGCAGGTAGTACGCTTTATGCATGATGATATGGGATCCCCTGTCACTCTAGACCCCAAGATGTGTCTCCTGGGACTTCTCCCAGAGGTGGACATAGATAAATATCGTGCGACTTTTATGCGAGAAACTCTGTACGCAGCACGCAAGGTAATTGCTAGAAAATGGATGAGACCCACACCCCCCAATATTCAAGAATGGATACGAGAAATCAACAATACCTTGCCATACAAGAAATTGATCTATGATCATAGAGGGTGCCCCACCAAATATACCAAAATATGGGATACATGGCTCACCAACCCCAGTTCCTGCATTCGATGAGAAGGTGTGATATTTGTGACTTACCCTTAAATGACACGCAGGATATCTGATAGACCAACTGTTGATCCTGTGCTTTTGGTACCTCTCACGTGAGGACCAAGTGTATGGAATAGATATAGCATGGTTAACCAAGGTCCAATGCTCTATGTGGATTGTACACTAAAACTAAACCGAATTGAAATATCTAATGGAGGATTTGTCTGAATTAATGATACTCTTGAACTCTGTACTGACATGATAACAGCTTGTAACATGTACTACTCTGTTTAACTGCCAATCTCAAATAAACTCGGTTTTTTGATTAAAAAAAAAAAGTAACGCAGTCCGGTATCACAAAAAATGGCCTGGTCATGAGAAGGGGTAAATCTTCTGGAGGTCAAGTGGCTAGGGACTATTAAGGGCAGGTCAAAAAAATATAGGAATTTTACCATTTTTAATGTAACTCTTCCAGTATTGTTTAAAATAAGGTTAAACTATTTTTAAAAAACAATGTTATGATATATTAAAATGTTTTATACAAAGAATAAAAGGGGCTTTTATGGAACCTACATCTACAATATTTATATATGAATGCTTTATTGTAGCAGCCCTAGAAGACCCTATAAGGCCCTAAGAATTTTTATGCTGGAATTTTATGTTGGAGCCAGCAGAAGTACAAAACCTTACAAGAAAAAATATTTTAACCCTCAATTATACTGCAGGTTACATGTTAGGAACCACTTAACTGGAGTCAATTTTAGTTGAAAGTCAATTTACTCACCCCGGTAAACACTCTCCACACACAGCATTTGCAGAAGATGTACAGTTTGTTTTCTGGTACCGGTTAACTGTGGCACAGTCTAGGCAGGTCTTGCATTTTTGAAAGCCCCAATCTTCCTTAAACCTATTAGGTCTACAAGGCAGACACTGAGCATCCTCTCCATACCCAAAGCCACATTCCTGCAAGAGGAAAAATACATTTTATGATTTACTGCACCAAACATAAAATAATATGTAGCACACTAATCTTTACTTTATGACCACTGTCAGGTAAAGTAAAAACTTTGATTATCTTGCAACAATGGTATCTGAGAGTTAGTGGAAAATGGTAGGCAGCAAGTGAACAAGTTATCCCTGAAAGGCAGCAAGTGAATAAGTTGTCCCTGAAAGTGATGCGTTGAAACAAAAAAAAAGAAGGGCAAGTGTAAGTATTTGAGCAACTTTGTAAAGGACCAAATTGTAATGGCTAAATGACTGGGTCAGAGCAACCTCAAAACTGCAGCTCTTATGGGATGTCCCCAGTCTTCATTGGTCACAGCCTACCAAAAGTGGTCCAAGGAAGGAAACCGGGTGCACCGGGTCAAAAGTGGACAAGGCTCATTGATGCACATGGGGAGCAAGGGCTGGCCCATGTAGTGAGATCTAACAGAAGAGCTACTGTAGCTCAAATTGCTGAGAAAGTTTCATGTTGGTTCTGAAAAAAATAAAAATAAAGGACATGTGGCTTTAAATGAGGCGAGTCATTGTAGATGATTAGAATATATAACAGCTGTGTGCATGAAATTCATGTATCTGATGTTTAACTGTCATAATCACATTGGATAGGTCATGATTCCAAACAAAACATTTGTTTTCATTGATAAATAGCATTTTAATAGGAAAAATTCATATATAAACATCTCCATAATTATTCAGAAGAGTAAATTCACATAATCTAAGTCAATAAAGACAATACAATTACGTACAATAATTATGCAAGTAAAAATGGGAACATGATTGACCATCAGAATTCATGATGCACACAAATTGATTAAGTGAATTAATGAGTAAAAAACTGTATAAAAAACAGACTAGTCTTGGCATACTTGATGTAAACTCTACGCGTTTCGTGGCATTTCAGCCACTCATCAGGAGTATATTGCAAAAAGTACTATAACAGTGGGTAAAGAAAAAAGAAAACCATTAGTATATACTGCCCTCTCAAAGAAGGGAAGTATCAAAAAATAGCATCTTGGTTACTCACAAAACAGCTCCCAGGCTGTACCCAGCCCAAGAATTGGATCCAATGCGGCCTCGGACACCTGTCTGGTCCGGGGTTGAGGTGGGAAATCACCCCCATAAATGGATGCCAAAGGAAACCAGCCATTGGGTCAACCCGAGCATCACTGCACAGCCCATGTGAATGATGAAGGCGTGTTGATTGGACGAACTAATCTAACATAAATGTGAAGGGAAATAAAAGTAGTGTAAAAAGGGGATATTTATCTAGGATATATGTGTTCCCATAAGGGGGGTAGTGAATGGAAGGATAAAAAATGAACCTGAATGAAATGGTGAAGTCCAATCAACACGCCTTCATCATTCACATGGGCTGTGCAGTGACGCTCAGGTTGACCCAATGGCTGGTTTCCTTTGGCATCCGTTTATGGGGGTGATTTCCCGCCTCAACCCCGGACCAGACAGGTGTCCGAGGCCGCATCGGATCCAATTCTTGGGCTGGGTACAGCCTGGGAGCTGTTTTGTGAGTAACCAAGATGCTATTTTTTGATACTTCCCTTCTTTGAGAGGGCAGTATATACTAATGGTTTTCTTTTTTTGCATTAGCAGTCTGGCGCTCTCCTTTTACCATAAAAAACAGAAACATCAGCCAAGATCGATGAGAGCCACTGATCCACCTTATGCTCATTGATTGGATTTGTTCCTTTTTATTTCTCTGTTGCATTATTATTGTCTCTTTGTTCATTTAGAATATCCTTTGTATTAAATAATTTTGTTGCACCATTTTACCTTTTCTAGTATTAAACGATATTTTGAAGAGTGTTAATATTGTCTCTAATGCACTAACTAACGCAAGCTCTCTTTGAAGAGTGTTACTATATAGTAAATCTCTAGGTATACCTATCTTTGGTGACAGTGTGTGAAAGGCCCCTTTCACACCAGTGGACTGATCAGGTCCGCCTGTCCGTTTTTCAGGCGGACCCGATCAGACCACCCATTGTTCTCTATGGATGGCAGATGTCAGCGGATGTGCTGGCATCTGATCTGGTCCGCTAAAAACAGACAGATGGGGATACGCTCGGCAACCATCCAGCAGATCGGATCAGATAACAATCGTATGAAAATGGACATGCCGTCCAAACATTGGGCTATGTCCGAATCCACTCTGCATAGCGAAGCCAACACAGACCTGTCATCCACCTGCTCAGCAGGAATGAGCGGAGAGATCCCCAACTGAGCAGGCGGATCAGCTTGGACGAATTCTGCCACGTGTGAAAGGGACCTTACAGACATTTAAAGTCATCATTGTGCTAATATTGTGAATGTTTTATATTTTATGCTAAAAAATATTTGTTGGCAAAGTACATAGTTGGTAAGGTTGACAATAGTCCATCCAGTTCAACCTGTGTGGGTGTGTGTTTGTGTAGAATAGATAATAATTTTCCATATCCCTGTATATTGTGTTCACTAAGATGCATGTCAAAGAGTCTTTTAAAACTATTAATATTTCCTGCTGACACCACCGATTGTGGAAGAGAGTTCCATATCCTTACCGCCATTACAGTGAAAAACCCCCTATGCAGTTTACGGTTAAACCCCTTCTCCTCCAGTCTCAACGTGTGGCCCCTTGTCTTCTTACACTCTCTGAGACTGAATAGTTTCCTACCTACTCTAGGATCACCATTGAGGTATTTGTATATTGCCATCATATCTTCTCTCAAGCATCTCTTATCCAGGGAGAATAAATTTAGTGCTTGTAGTCGTTCCTTGTAATTGAGGTCCTGCAGTCCCCATATTACATTTTGTTGCCCTTCTTTGGACTCTCTTTAGTTCCAGCACATCCTTCCTGAAGATTGGTGACCAGAACTGGAATACTCCAGATGCGGCCAAACCAGAGGTTTATAAAGTGTCAGAATTATAGTTTTATCTCTGGAGTAAATTCCCTTTTTAATGCATGCTAATATTCTGCCAGCTTTGCTTGCTGCAGCATTACATTGCATGCTGTCTTCTACTAGGACACCCAGATCCTTTTCCATCCTGGATTCCCCCAGAGCTACACCCCTAGTGAGTAACTTACGTTTATATTTTTAACCCCCAAGTGTATTACATTACATTTTTCAATGTTAAACCTTATTTGCCATTTAGTTGCCCACTGCATTAATGTATTCAGGTCCTTTTGGAAGGTTTCTATATCCTGCTGTGAGGTTATTGCCCTACTCATTTATCCCACCCTCTATATCACTTAAAAATAAACAGAATTGGTCCCAGGACAGAGCCTTGGGGTACCCCACTTACTACACAAGACCATTCTGAGTACACATTTTTTATCACCACCCTTTGGATGTAACCCTGTAGTCAGTAAAGAGTTAACTGTGTAGTTATCGAAACCCAGCAACAATCAATCAATCTCAGTCGGCTGGCACCTAGATTGTGGTCCCGTGAGCTGAAAAATCTTTGTGCAGGCTGAGAGTGTCATTGTTGCATATCAGAGAGAGTGGTGCAAGTTTGACCACCTATTAGTCACAAGTGGGTGAAGCGGGCCAGGGTCCGACATGTATGTGTAGCCTCTTATGTCTCTATTATTGGGATTTAAATAAAAAAAAGTTCACATTTGAGAAGCCATTCGTGCAAAAATGTAAAATAAAGAGTTCAAAGAGTCCACAAACTTTTTTTTTTTTCTTTTACCAGAACTGTATATTTATTTCTCCTGACTAAAGTATGCTTTGTAAGGTATAAAACATAAAAAATAAATAAAATAGGATTAACTGGATTTCCTTACACCACCTTAATAAGTGCAGCTTTTTAATGATCATAGGACCCACTGCAAACAAAAGAGGCTTGGAACAGCATGCAATGTGTTTTTCAGGGCTAATAATCTCCCTTTCCCCTATAGGCAACAGCTAGGCATCCACTTTATCTGAGAAAGCACAGAGCATTTGAATGATAAAAGGTTTTCAAGGGCTCCCACTGCTGCATTATTACTAGCTTACAGCAGAGCTCAGTGAGGTATCTGTTGTCTAATAAAGCTGCCTATGTGAATGTACAGGAGCTGTCTGGAGGTTCACACACAGGCTTTCCACTTAACAGTCAATACAAACCACACCTTTCTGTGCGCCCTGCCAGAGACCGCTCACGCACAGCAGGCCCCTCGCAGTGTGCGTATCAAGCCGAGGGGGGATACTGCGCTTCGGGACAATGAGATGAATACAGGAGTGTTCTGTCATAAGGTGGAACCCGCTGAAGCCTGGCGCTCACTAGAACCTTTAAAATATAAGCTTCTTTTTATAGGGGATCTGATGTGGTTGTTTTATAGCGGGCCCTAGACTCCATGGAGTGTGTATCTACATGCAAACAAAAGGTGTCATACTGAATTTTATGAGTATTTAAAAAGTCCAAGGTTTCCTTCAAATAACGTCCATAATAAGTATGGATTATCACTCCAGTAACCAGTAACAAGTATGGATTACCGCTCTGTATCATGCATACAGGTGCCTGGAGCCATACGATTATTACTATGATTATTATTATTATACAGGACTTAACGCCAACAGTTTGCGCAGCATTTCACAATATAAAAGGAGGCATATGATGTAAAATTCAGCCACATCTTCCCACAAGGGAGCTACAGGTGGTATATACAGTTGCCCTTACAATTCAATAGCTGTGCGCCGCTACTTGCATAAACACATGCATGCGTATCAATGGATGCCCTTGGAGCCAGATTGTCTGCCCAGTTCAGGGGCACATTTCCATATGCACGTTTACACAATCAACCTATACCGGCGTACAGCCATTGATTTCTATGGGCAGCTGTATGCGGCAGCTGTGGCTGCCAGGGTGGCAAATAAGCCCACATTTTACAGTTAGGCCCCTTTCACACTGGGGCTGGCGGGCGGTAGCGGTAAATCCCCGCTAGTCTCAGCGGGGATTTAGCGCTGTTATAGAGGCGCTACGGCGCCGCTATGCAGGCGGGTGCGGGGCACTTTTAACCCCCCCACAACGGGTTAAACAGGGGTTAAAAGTGCCGGCGCTCCCGGAGCGGTGTACAGCCGATACGGGATCGCTTCCCATTCAATTTAATGGCAGGAGCGGTGGAGGAGCGGTGAATACACCGCTCCCCACATTCCTGAAAAATCATGCTTGCATGATTTTCTTAAGCGCTGCGCTAGCGCAACGCCTCAGTCTGAAAGCATCCATAGAGATGCATAAAAATAATATTTAGAGCGTTATTGCAGCGGTAATTTTAGCGCTTTACCGCTGTAATAACGCCCCAGTGTGAAAGGGGCCTTAGTGTAGATTAAAAACCCACGCCCCCTAAACGATGAACAATGTATTATAAATACTAGCAGCACGCACAACAAACTGATCAATTTGTAGAAGGAAATGGGGAAAACAGTTGCATCGCCAGTACAAAACGTCACTATCAATAAAGTACATGTGAATCTCGTGATATGATAAATAATCACACTATAAATGTGAAATAGAGGACAATGACTACTCGGATTGAAGTCCGTCCATATAAAATACAGTCCATAAAAATGTAAATATAATTAAATGTGAAAATCTTCTTAAAGAAAAAGGTGACTTGTGTAGAATTAAACCGTGAGTGCTTTAAAGATCTATCAGTGAATGTGCTTACCAGAGGCTGGTAAGAAACCAGCGGGAGATCCGCAGACCAGATATAAGCGACTTATTCCGGGTATCCCGAATGGGGGTTCTCCAACTGGTGGGGCATCACTCCTGGATGCTGAAGCAGTCTTAGGCACGTGTTTCACATTTATTTCCACATATTGGAAGGCTCAGTGGACGTAGAAATAAAAAAGAAGCCCACCATAGTGTGATAACGTTTTAGCGTTTTAATTTGTAAAAAGGGGATTAAAAACTCTTACATCAAAATCGAATAAAAAGAGCTCATCTGATCAGAATATTCATCAGTGACATGAGGGGAACCAAACCCAACGCGTTTCGACTCCAACGGTCATCCAGACGACCGTTGGAGTTGAAACGCATACGACTATTCAATTTTCGATTTTTGTCTTCAGATTTACCAAAACCATGTAGCGCAAGGGCCTGCCTGATTGTATGCTAATTGAAACGTTGTCCGCATATTATATGGTTTTGGTAAATCTGAAGACAAAAGTCTACAGAAAATCTAATAGTGTGTATGAGGCTTTACAGTCAGAGTTTGGAATCAACAAAAAAATGTCTGTATTTAGATAAAACAATGCTTTTAAAGTAGATCTAAAACAAACATAAAAACGTATTACATTTTCCATGCAAGGTCCGCTTTTTAAATGTGCCCCACCCTCCTTTGATGAAAACATTGGATAAAACACCTTCAGGCCTCATTTACATGGGCAGCAGTCTCTACTGCCCTTCTGAAAGGCTATTCTTGAATGCCTGATTTTTTTCAGCCAATAGGAGATTTAGTATCCAAATACTGGGCCGCAACGGCAAGACCAGCGTTTGGCTCAAGGTTGCAACGCATTCCTATTCACTTTAATGGGGAAGTTTGACAGGTGGTTAGTAAAATTTGCTTCATGTGTATGGACCCCTCTGGCCGTCATAATGGGAGGTAACAAAAAATAAATAAGCTGATCAACTGACCTGTTTTAGTGCCCCTTTCCCATTTATGTAAGCAAAGCTTTAGTGAAAATACCGAAATATTGTCTATTCACCTTTCTTTGAATTTTTTAGTGCAGGGGATGACATAATTATCCTACATTGGAGATTCTAGAGAATGTGGAGTTCTCCAAATCTCAAAAAGGAGATGTGGAATCTCAGTGCAGGATAGTCTTCTCAGTGAGATCTAGGCTACTTTGACACTTGCCAGATTTCAATGGAAGGGAGGATGAGGTCACCCTCAAATAGAGGCCACACATGGAAGCCCAGTGGACAGCCTACCCCCCCCCCCAAAAAAAAAGAAAAAAAAAAAAGAATTTCACAACGCTGAGGGAGACCACATTTCGGAAACAGACTTAGCTATTCAGGTGCAAGGTCCACTTTGATGTAAGTAGTCGCTAAAGCGTTTGTTACCCCCAACATTTCATATTTCTGATATGTGGCTGCTGTACCATGTACTTGTATGAGAAAGTCTCCTGTTCTCTTTGTTTTGCTTCCTTTATGTGAAATCCCTGGTATTACTGCCAGTCCCTCTGTTTTCCTATTAAAAACTGGCCACACTAAGCAGGAGCACACATCGTGGTTAGTTCCCTAGCTATGCTGGGAACTCAGTGTGCTCTTCGCCAATGACCAGACTGGTCTTGACACGCCGCCGCTGCACAGCTATTCACTGGGAAGATCAGTGTGCTGCTGCTTCTCCTCCCCCCAGCTATTATGCAACTGAGAACAGAGGGAATGTGAACACTTATATAAAAAGGGAAAAAAAATATTTATAATTATTTTTTACATCTATACAAAATGGTTTGCATTCCATTTCTATTTTAAATTGGATGGGTTGTTTTACAAGGTGAACGTTTACTTTAAATCTAAAGCTTTTTTTTAAATTAATCTCTGGCGATTCTGCAGCAATGTTCTTGTTCAGAAACTTTTTGTTGTGGGATGACAACTGTCTGTCTGCGCCTGTGTTGTCAAGTTGCCTCCTTGGCAGACATTACAAGCAGTCATGCCAAGACACATTGAACAGGCATAGTTCACCATTATCACTAATAAAGGTCGGTCTGGAGCATCGTTTGCCTCTGACACTGGATCAAGTACATGTAGAAAGGAAATAGCTGAGAGAGGCTGCGGTGATAAGTAGCACTGAGATGCAAAAAGGGATAAAAAAAATATGTGAAAACAGTAATTTAAGGGGAAAATGGCAATGGTTTTAGATACACAGTGCTTTAGAAAACGAAATGTCATCCAGTTGGGGTTTAGATCTACTTTGGAGACATAGCAGACAGAATTGAAAGCTTCCCACAATTGGAGGCATACTCTGTACTAATGCTTCTAGCAGAAGACACTTTTGGACTATGTACTCGGTATTAACTTTTTTTCACAGTGAAGGAGACCTCTAGTTTCCAAATAAATAATAATTATGCCAGGAGTTCAGCTTGGTTGGTAGCTAGAATGGTTTACTAGCTGTATATTCAGACAGGAGTCCTCTGTGCAACGTCTAACCTTATATTCCACATTTGTGCATCTTTGGATAAAATCATCAGTTGATACCTCATTTGCCAAAGCAGCACATGTGGATTTCTATCATCTGTCCCAACCAAGAGTTATATGCTTGGGCATTACATGGATGGATAGAACATGCATATCTGCAGTCATATGCAGCTCTTGTACCATACGGGCATTTGTTCTCCCCTCTCTGACGGCTCTTAAATGTAAAATTTGGCATTCACCAATCTGGAACCAAAGAGAGAAAATCTCGAACAACTTGGTCTGCAAGTATATATGCAGCCTAAGGACAGAGACATAGCATACACTACATAGTGAAAAGTTAGTAATCACCTAACTTATATGGAAAGATCAGTTTGTAAATGGATAGAAGACCAAATTCAGAGAGTAGTGGTTAATGATTCTTATTCTGAATGGTCTAAGGTTATCAGTGGTGTACCCCAAGGTTCAGTGTTGGGACCCTTACTTTTCAATATATTTATTTATTATATATTATTATTATATATTTATAAATGATATAGGGTCTGGGATTAAAAGTACTATTTCAGTGTTTGCAGATGACACCAAGCTATGCAGTGGAATAACTTCCTTGCAGGATGTCTCCAACATACAAGCCAACCTCAATGCACTGTCTAATTGGGCGACTATGTGGCAAATGAGGTTTAATGTTGATAAATGTAAAGTTATGCACTTGGGGGCTAAGAATA
>BLSH010334420.1:1199483-1210574 GCA_018402905.1 Glandirana rugosa | reverse complement strand
TTAGACGGACACATTTGTTCCGTCTAGAGGCAAGACTGTCCCCTCTAGTGTGTCTAGGACAGAAAGACGATACGTCCTTCTACCTAGACACAAAGGGGTCAGTGCGTCACAGGGGGTATGTCTATCTTTGGTGTTTGTCCCTTGTGTAAATTGGGCAACTAGTGGGGATCACAATTACGGATGGGACGGTCACAGTAATCATTTTATTGGTACGTATAAAAATCGTGACTAGACAGACGCGCGTTACAACGTCAGGGCGTTTTTTAACGACAAACGGCGGTAATGATCAAATTGGAGAATTGTTGGCGAGATATCTGTTTACTGCAGGGCGCGCGGGAACCGCGATTCTGGGAGGACGTCAATAGACGTCCTCCCAGAATTAAGCAACCGCTCTGTAGACGTCATTTGTCTATAGAGCGGTTGTTAAGAGGTTAAACTAGTAATGGCGGCAAACAGCAATTTTTTGCGGGACTGCAACATTGCGCGCAGACAGATCAGTGCTAAAAATATGCATGGTTATTTTACTAATGACACTGGCAGGGTAGGCATTAACACTAGGGGTGATCAACGGGTTAAATGTGTTCCCTGTTTGTGGTTTCTATCTGTATGGGGGACACTGCGTGACTGGGGAAACACAGATCCATCTTCCTGCATAGCAGAAAGACAGGATCTGTGTGATCTCCCCTGTCAGAACGGAGATCTGCCTTGTTTACACAGGCAGATTCCCGGTCTGTCACTGCGGGGAATGATCGTGGGTGGCCGGCGGACATAGAGTCTGCCCCACCCGCTGACTTGCTCCCCCACTGGCCAGTGGGAGCGTGCGCACGCCCACAACAGCCCGTTCCCGTGCAGACGTACTGTACAGCTACATCGACCTGCCGCACTATGACGGCGGCTGGTCGGCAAGTGGTTAAAGTGTCATTAAACCAACATCATAAAAATGATCAATAAATGGTGTATTACATGCTGTTACATGCTCAGTCAGTCACTATGAGATTTGTTTTCTGTATTCTACAAAAACCCTGGTTGATCCTGCTGTTATCCATTTCCCCCTTCTGTCCATGTCCCCAATTCAGGTAGGACTTTTGCAGCTGTTCAGGCAACTCTGCACATGCTCAGTTTTCAGTGAGTTTCTATGCTGGGCATTTCCTCCCTATCACATCTGAGCAGCCTATGTGACTATAGTCACACATGTGGGCATATGCACAGTGGTAAATGACAGCCCACTCCCTCCCTCCTCCACTAACCAGCTAAACACAATGGAGGTGGGATATTATGAGTAGAATGTTGGAGGTTTCACCTTCCTGTTATCCTAAGACACAGGCTGGAGGGGCGTGACACAGTTTGTAACTGACAGAAAACCCCCCACACCATGTTACTGTTAAAAAATAATAAAGATTTGTTTCCAAATATATATTTGTATGTTGATTTAAAACAGTTTATTGATAATTATTATCTATTTTTACTCTGTATCCCAAAGGCTGTTTTTTTTTTTTTTAACTTGAATTATTTGGACTTTTGCTGCCACTGTTTCCCTGGAGACAGGCTTAGAAAGAGCTGTGTCATGTGACAGCTGTATACCAATTAGGAAAAAGATACTTATATGTTTTTTTAACTCAAATAATTACAGTGCCATCATCTACATAGATGGATAGAAATAGAAGGAACAATGTAAATTAAACAGTGTGGGTTTAGTGTCAATTTAAGCCCACCAAAGAACCCCGCCAGAAAAATGAACAGAAAAATGAATATTTAAAAAAAAATGCAGATACAGACCTGACCCACACTGCACCTCCATGCCTTGGCCAATGTGCATTTGGAATAGGGACTAGGGGCCCCTGCTATAGTGCGGATGCACATGGTTAGAGAGCCAGGAAATTCCATCTCGTTGCACCAGATTGTGTACCAAGCAGGTGAAAGGGACTTTTGGTGGGCAAACGCTAAAAAGTGCAAATGCCGATTTAAAAGTTTGCATATAGTTTTGGTGTTTAAGATGCCAAAGCTCTTGTAAAAATGAACTGTCCTTTGGTTTCCCCCCTTCAGTTTCCATACAGAAGTATGATTTTGAGCAGTGGTTCTAACCCTGTCCTCAGGTACCCCCAACAGGCCATGTTTGCAGGTTTTCCTTTATCTTGCACAGGTGCTTTAAATCAGAGTCAATGGCTTGGTATTTTGAACACCTATTTTATCTAAGAGAAATTCCCAAAACATGGCCTGTTGGGGGTACTTGAGGACAGGGTTGAGAACCACTGATTTAGAGGAAAAGAACAGATCTTCACTCAGACAGTTCTGAGTTAGACTGAAAGAATCTCCAGAGCGTCTAAAAAAAAAAAAAAAAATGCAATTTGTGCCTGGAATTTTAGAATTTTAGAAGCCTTTTCCATTTATATCAGAAGAAAACCAAAATGGTTGGGACCACACAGCGTGAATTTGGTGAAAAGTAGCATTCCTATCTAACTGGGAAATCTTCTTTAACCACTTTATATTCAACATGCTTCACCATGAGCTCTGTATGTTTTTGAGATGTAAAACTTTGCCCAGCAACCATTCCTTTGTTTTATAAGGTAATGCAGGCAAATATTTAAAAAATATATTTAATCCAGATAAGTGATTGTAAAGTCTCGTTTTTTTTTAATAGCAAACATATTATACTTACCTCCTCTGTGCAGTTGGTTTTGCACAGAGCAGCCCGGAGCCTCGTCTTTTCGGGTCCCTCCTTGCTGCTCCTGGCCCCTCCTTCTTTTCGAGTGCCCCCACAGCCAGCAGCTCGCTATGGGGCCACCCGAACTGCAGCTCCCTGTGTCCATTCAGACACAGAGTGTCTGTTCAGCCCTGCCTTCTCTCTCCCTTGATTGGCTAACTGACTTTGATTGACAGCCGAGGGTGCTCCAAACACACGCTACAAAAGTACACATAAAAGCTAAAAATAGAAAAATATGGTGTAGCAGGCGTCACTGCAATATTCTTAGGTGTGAATGGAGCCTTAGAAATAGTGGAGTTATTGAAAAAAAACTTACTTACCTTTCCCTGGCTTACCCCTGTAACCCCAGGGGAGGGGGGACATCATCCTCCATTTGCCCAGATCCCCAAAGGAAGTTGAGTTCTTCCAACCTCCTGAAAAGAGGATTCCTAAACCATGCCACATCTTCTCATGAGATTTGGGCTACTCAGCATTACCAGGGATCATGTTGGCAGGAGGATGACATCACTCCCTGCATGGAAACTGGGGAAATATGAGAAGACCGACTAAAGAAAAAGACGACTTTTTTTAACCACCTTCCTACAGCCATACTGTGAAGAACAGCAGGGAGGTAGACTTTTAGACGTTTATAAAGAGCACTGCAAAAATATGACAGACAGCCAGTGTGCCTGTTAAACATCTCCTCCCACATTTGCGGTCTATAGACAGTTGCATCAGAGGAAAAATGCACAGAGCTGATGCAAGTGGCTCTGTGCCTTGTGCATACTGTGATGGCCAATCACAGCAATCATAAATGTAAACACAGCTTGTGTACACATCCGAAAGCCCACCCCTTCCTTCCTGTTGCTAATCCTCCTCATTCTTCAGCAGCTGGCATTTTTCCTTCCCGTTTCTAAAGATTAAACTAGTGACCACCAACGAAAGGAAGGGGGAAGGTAGATCAGCAAGGGGGCACAATGATCACTTACTGAGCACAGAAAGGTGGCACATTGGGTATAAAAGGGGTACCCTGACCACCAAAGTTATGAAGGAAAACACCACAGACCACCAATATTAATAGGGGACACACATTAGCTAGCACCAACCACCACCATAAGGGGCTGATGCACTGTATACTGTACGCTATGTCAACCTAAGATAAACAACTTGGGGGGCATTTTTGGGCCTCAAGAAATTTGGTAAATACAATTTTTTCTAATTTTGGGGTTTTTCCTTAGGGCACATATGCTGACAGGAGCACAAGAATGACCTCATCACTTTGCTACTGCTCCTACTTTGTCCAATTAGCAGGCAGGGGGTGTGTTCTAGATCAAGCTAGCTGCTGCAATTGAGGTTGAGGACCTGGCTATGCTGTCTATAACACTGCTAACTGTACACAACAACAAATCTTTTGAAACATGAAACATTTTGCATATTTGTATTGGACATGTCACATACTGGAGTTAAAATTTAATTCTAGCATCTACACAAAAAAAAAAAAAAAAAAACACACACTTTTGGGTGCGCTGGCCCTTTAATGATGTGTAAAGGTTCTGCTTTCAGATGTTAATGAGACGATGGTGCATAAAGTCGGCATGACAGTAACTTGCTGGCTTGTAATAAAAAACCATAACTGAAACAACCAGCCAAAACACAGGATGCGATCTTAACAAATGGAAAGAAAATCCCCAAACACAAATAGTAATCTAGAAGAGTTAAACCTGACAGTATATTATTAGCATGAACCACACAAGTTCTGCAGTTTACATGGTATCTGGACTGATTTAAAGAGAAAACACAACATTAAACTGGGAGACTTTGAAGTCATTCGATGTGTTATGCAGAAACACCACAACTATGCGGAGCGTGTTTGAACAAGACGCCATGTGATTACCCCTGGACTGCTGATGAGCAGCATTCTCTGACTTGTGACAGACTATACTGCAAGGGGAAATTTAGCCTTAATCTACACAACGGAATCTGAGACCTGAAGGGATTTCAGCACAGCATGCTAGAGTAGCAAACTTCTCCTGGATTACTCACCAGACATGTCAGCATAAGCCACAGCATCGTTAACAGAAATAGCCCCTTCTTCTTCTGCGGAGCAGTGTTGTCCATGGCTACCAAGCTACAGTACCCTGAAAAGGAAAGAGAAAAGCTCTATGAATATTAAAAGGACAACTGCAGCCTAACAACTTAATGCAAACATCAAAAATATATATATTAAAAAAAAAGTTTAAAAAATGATGTTATTTTGTAGCATACAAATCAATGAAACCCCATCTAGGCACCTCTGCAAAGTATGTAGCCAATTTTTTACCAGGGTTCAGATGTACTGTAACTAAAGATTATACATTTTATTCTATAATTTGTTACGTTTCAAATGACACATTATTTTTACCCCTTCAGGTCTTGCAGTCCTCTTAGTGCTCGTTCACACAGGAGCGACTTGTGCTCTGACTTGAGTCGCCCCAAGTCGCTTGACATTTGAAATCCCATTGTAGTGAATGGGAGCCGTGTACACTACTGAAGTCGGAGCGACTTCAGAAAAGGTTCCTACATGACTTCTATCCAACCTGTGCCCAAAGAATTGAATAGAAGTCGCCTCCATGTCGGATCCCCCATCTAAATGGAAGCGACTTTACAGTGAAAAGAAAAGAATTTATCCAGGGCAACCCCCTCCCTGCTCTGATTGGCCACAGGCAAAGTCGTCTGGCATGAAGTTGCTTTGTAAGTCGTCTAGCAAAGCATGCCTAAGTCGGATCACCCCTGTGTGAACGCAGGCTTATGGTACCTTTCCTTTTGTGACCTGGAGGCATCGCCAACTGATTGACTTTATATCAAAATTCGAGCACAAACCGTGCTCTATGACTGACCTCGCACCATTTGAATCTATGTGTAGGCAACTCCCTGAATCCAGACATTTATTATCCCAAATGTATAAAATGGTACTATGCACTTGCTCAACGATGGTTCCTTATTAAATTAAGGAATGGGAGATAGAAACGTAATTTGACTTTACCCTCCCCCAGATTCAGAGGATCATTAAATTCACCCATATTTTCACCCATTGGTTCCTGCATTCATGAGTCCTCATATAAATTCCTCACTAGGTGGTACAAGACCTCTCCCGTTTGGCTCAGATGTTCCCTACAGCTAGTGACTGTTCCTGGAGGGGATGTGGCCAACGGGGCACATTCCTCCATATTTGGTGGTCTTGTTCTAAGATTAGAGTGTTCTGGGCAGCCATTACATCCTGGATAAAGAAATTATCCCTTAGGCCGATCACTGGCTCCCCATTTCAATTCCTCTTCCATGGGATCCCATCTTCAATGAAGGTTTATAAAAGAAGTGCATCTGTTGAACGCAGCAAAATCCCTGATCCCTAGATTCTGGAAGTAAAATGCTTGCCCTAATTTATCTGGCTGGAAAAAGGGAAGTAGATACCATTATGGAGGCAGAACGCTGGGTACACACTGCTAGGAATCCACAAGAAAAATGTCAAACTATCTGGATGGGGTGGATGTACTACTTGACAGATACCAGATGATTGAGTAAATCCTTTGGTAACCTATTTGTGTGTTCTGAACCAGATTAGCATCATGATTTATCCCCTCTTATCAGACTTTAATATACCCAGGTAATAGTTGGTAGATAATACCTTCTTCCTTTTTCTAGCTCTTCCATCTCTTTTCCTCCTCTCTTTCTCCCTTTAGTCCTCTGGTAGTGAGCTACCATGACAGTACATGGGCTGTTTATATACATTGGGTTTCTTTACTCGTCACTACACATTATGTACTTGTACATATCACGTTGTATATTATATTTTTGCAGAGAACAATTGAAATTGTACTTATTCGGCAAGTTACTTCTGTATTGTTTGAAAACAGGTTGGATAAAAATCAATGATAAAAAAAAAATTTAAAAAATCTGATTTTGATTCAAAGCGATTTTTTCGATTTTTATCAAATGTATTTTAATAAAATGCCTTTGGAGTAAAGATCTATCTAAAGATTGTTTTCTATTTAAGATACATTAACAATTTAGTTTAGTTCCCCCCTTTCTCTCGTAGCACTACACCTTATGCAGTGTTTCCAGGAATGTGGGGGCAGATGGTGCATAGAAACTTTCCTAAATCCTCACATGTAGGATTGTCTATGAAAGTGCAGAGTGACTTTGCCTGCCTAGAAATTCTGATGGGCAGAGTTGGCAATCCTTGCCTTGTGGATTCGGAAGATCAGAAGTCCTGCGGTTGGTGAACCAGGCTGCTGGCTAACAGAGAGTTTTACACCATGGGGTGGCTTGATGATCTCATACAATGCTTGGATAAAGTCTCTGGGTGGCGAGGCCTTGCCCCCTGTATTTCCATACTAGATTTTCAAGTTGTAATGTACCTTTTAATTTTCCAGAGTCCTCTGTAGCTTATGGACCGTGAAATGGCAGAATGGAACAAATAAGCCATGCCATGAACTATCGCCATACTGAACACTGTGCCTGAAGGTTTTGATTTTTATCATTGTGTTTGGCAGTATAGGGCTAGGAATAAAGTAGATGTAAGCCCCAGCTCCGTGACATTTACTTTGTTAAAACCCTGTGTATCGTGCACAAACAATTGCTATTTTTAATTAAAATACTTGTTTTCACTAAATGATTTATAGATATGTGTGTGTGTTGTGCCTTTTTTTGTGTGTAATCAAGAGGTTTATTGATTTTCAAACAGGGTGGATTTGATTTAAATCACTAGTAAAAAGGCTTGATTTAAATAAACTTATAAATTATAATTTTTAAAGAGCAACTGTCTTCTCTGTCCCACAGTGGCTCCTCCTCTGACCCGCTGTTGATTCACCGACATTCCCATTCACTTTAATGGGACGGCTGGTGATGCGGCAGGGACATAAGGTGAGGAACGAGGCTGCAGCTGGTGAGTGGATGCCCACTAACAGGCGCTGCCATGATGGATCTGAAATGACAGGTGCTCTTTAAATGTAAGGACTTATTCTTGCTGGTAGTTATATAATTTTTAATATTTGCAAACAAAATGAGGGTTTTCTATTTAGAATAATAAACTGTCAGGTTAGTAAAAGGGCGATATCAGAACCGATTCAATCCTACAGTTTGTAGTGTACATAGATTTGCAAAACAATGGGATAAAGGCATATTCCTGAACTTTGTTTTATCTCATGGTTACTGTGAAATTGTGTGAATGCATCAATGCAGTGCATGTTCTCAGTTTGCAGAGCTTGGATTCACTGAATGAGTTGACCAAAAATTTAAATATTGGAGAATATACAGCCTCATGCTACATAACTAAGCTCCATTTCATGCTGAATAAACTAAATTATGAATAAATCCTAAATAGAAAACTATCTTTAGATTTTTACTCCAAAGGCATTTTATTAAAATAAATTTGATAAAAGTAACAAAAAAATTGATTTAATTGACAGGGGCTCTAAGCCCTCACCACTCTGTCTAAAACTTTAAAAAAAAGAAGTTCTGCCTTTAGTTAGGCTCCATGTACACAGGATGCTATTTCAACCTCCCCTGAACATTTTCTTTTGACAGCTAGAAGCCAGCGTCTAAAACCGCCGTTTTTTTAAATGGAAACGCCTGTAAACGAAATGGTCCTAGATGCGAGCTACCGTGTTTAGTCACTTTTACAAGCTGTTTGGCGTTTCAAATGCCTATGAACTGGCGTCTGAACCCATTTTTTTGGGTTCCAAAAAAAGCCTTTAAACTCAACTGCCTGGAAACTACCTTAAAACGACCCTGTGTAAATGTACTGATAAGATAACAGAGGAGAGTTCAGGGGCAGCTGAAAAAACGCCCAAATGCCTCAAAACATCCGTTTACTAGCAGCAGTGTAAATGAGGCCTTTTACTTTAATGCGTTTTCATGCGGCCAATAAAAAGTTATATAGGCTTGTTGCCAGGGGCTGAAAAGCATGCATGCATTACCATTGGGGCTCATAGGTAGGTGCCTCTGAGCGTATGCTTTTTTGCGCACCCTCATGTGTTGGGATTTGGGGCAGCCTATTCATTTCAATGAGCTGCTTTATGAGAAATACAAAATTAGAAATATGCAAAAATAGCACTGTACCAAAGCGCATAGTACGACCATTTTGCAAATGAACAGGCCTTGGCAAGATGCCTGGAGGTGCCGTTAACAATGAATTCACTTTTGCACGCTTTACCGCACTGATGTGAACAAGCCCAGAAAGTGGGCTAGGGTTTTCCTAAATGGCATCAGCAGCTGACTTCATCATTTCTACCTGTTGCTCGCAATTGCGTTTGAATCAGATTGTATAAGAAGAAACAAAGAGCCGCAAAAATCAATGCACGGGACTAAATAAATTGTTCCCAAACAACCCTGGGAAGTGTGAGAACCACATCCTCCCTAGACATAATAAAAACAAAGCGTATATATAAAAGAGGAAAAATACCAAAAACGTTATTGTGGACTAAAATAACCATGAGAGACTGGCTTATTAGGATTTAATCTACAAGTAGTGATTTCCTTCCAGGAGAATTCTCTCACACATAAAAGAGAGGCCGGCTCACATCTACATATTTAGATAATTGCAAGGTCAGAACTGAAAGGGCCCGGAGTTCAGACTGCTCGGCACAGTGTCAAGACCTGCAGCTGAAAGCATTCTCCTGCTGGCTGGCTCCTGGATAGCTTCAGCCTTTTAACATTTGCTTTATAATGATCACTTTCATCTTACTTCCCCAGGCTATCGCAACAACGGCCATTGACACCGAGCCAGGAGGCTAGGAGAACAGGTATTTCTTTTCAGGCAACGGAGTTCCCCACCCCGCCAGAGAAACAAAAGGCTATTAAAAAATTAAACCAAGCTCCCTATCTCTTGCAGGCGACAACAGAGCATCCATAAGCTGGATGATAGAGATTTAAAGATTAAAAAAAAACAAAGAAAAAAAAAAAAACTTTAGCATAAAAGACAACAGCGACAAATAATAAAAAGATTGGTTGGAGTTTGCTGAAATCAACAAAATTCTATCCGATGCGTTTTCCAATGTAACAGTTCCCTAATCATAGGACAGGCCGAGCGGGATTTTATGCACAGTAGGCATCTGCCTATAGACATTTCCATAACCAGCAGTTAAAGCCTGTCAGAAGAAAGTGTAACTTTTCTATTTTATTACAGGTATTTGTATATAGAGTCACCAATTTACACAGCGCTTTTACATATATATTGTACACTCACATCAGTTCCTGCCCTCAAGGAGCTTAGGGCTCATTCACGCAGGATGTTAAAATAAAAAAAAAATAACACGCCAGGAAAAAGCAGCGTTAAAAACACATTTTTAAATAGCATTTATGCGTGTTTTTCCCGCATAAGCTTTTCGTGGCGTTTTTACAGTAAAAGCACTCCCTAAAATGTAAAAACATCTAAAAACGACAAACGCGGCTAAAAGCTTGTTACAGCGTCAAGTGTTTTTCCAGCCAACAGCCTGTGTATGTATGCATGGACACATAGGCTAACATGGAGGAGAGTTCCGAGGCAGTAAAAAAAAAAAATGCCAGACTCCCCTAAAAGCAGCTGCAGAAATGTCCTGTGGTGCATGAGCCCTAAGTGTTACTAAACCCACAACAGTAAAATTAGGCTGTGTATGCAGTAAAGCATGCTTGTTATACTCACTGTGGAAGGGGTTAATTCTATGCATTGTGTAAAAAGGCAGTTTGATCTGGTCTTCTCTGGTCCTCCCCTTTTTTCCAGAGTCCCCAATATATCTCCTGATAGAACAGAAACTAGGGGACAAGCTGCACATGCTCAGTTTGGCGTGTATCGCTAGAGAAGGTTTTTTTTCTTTTACTTGGGCGGGTGCATGTGATCAGCACAGGGCCAACCAATCAGCACTGTCCAGATAGAGGGTCGGGGGTTCTGCATCCTCATAGGACATTCAGGGGAGAATGAAAACTCCTCCTACAAGCTTTATCCAGACACTGATAGAAGTCACAAGACTGCTATATACTGCTGATGAGAAAAGGTATTTAGCAGTTTATATTTACTAAAATAATTGCATTTCCATGTTCTGTGTACTGTGGGAGACCAGATATAGTGAATGCAGGGTCCTGGGTTTAGTAACACTTTACAACTGAAGTTGAACCAGCAATTTATTTTGTAGCCCAAACAGCACCTTCAAGCTCTGATGAAGGAGCAGTGTTCAAACCTCAGAAACGCGTTGGCTCTTTTACACTGGCTCCACCTTAGCTGAGCTATTGTGCTTTATTGCCACCTGGTGATCAAAGAATGTGGTGCTACACAAGACGATGATCGCTTCTCCAGAACCACGGACTGTCAGGGTGCTGGCATATCCAAATATCGCTCCAGGAGACTAACTCATGTCATTAGACATGTAGACAAGAGTGAAAGGCGGCCTCCACACTCCCTG
>BLSH010334420.1:1187900-1199204 GCA_018402905.1 Glandirana rugosa | reverse complement strand
ACGTTGTCTGTCGTGTGTCACGACAAGTGTGATTCGCAATCGCTGCGCAGTGAAGTTTTAATTTCGGAGTACAGCTCAATCTTCCGTAAACTTCGGAAAGTTACGGAGGGTAAGTGTAGATACCATTGTGGAGCGTTTACGAGACCGTCCGTCAACGTCCCGTAATTTCTAATCAAATAAACGACATTACCTTATCTACAAACACCTCGTCAAAATTGCAAGCAGTTTGAGAAGTTTTGGTACGTATCCCACAAATCTCCCGCAACAATTGCGAACATTTTACGGGGTATTGCACTCTATTAGACCTTTCTGCTGCCTTTAGGGCTTGTTCACACTTGGCTAAATGTCTAACGCTCAACACTCTTATAGCGTTTGTATGGCGTTTGTATGGCGTTAGTATTGGCATCAGACAGGAGTCAATGAGCTTTAGTATGGGGCATTTTACAAGCGTTAACAACGCCCTCTAAACACCCTATGCATGGTTTTGAAGAGTTTGACGAACGTTAAAACTGCTCCACAAACATCTATTCCATTACAGCAAATAAACTAATCTTTAATGCCCTGCAACTGCCTGCCAGAGCATTTGCGAGGTGTTACCATAGATGTGAATGGGAGGCATTGAAAGGCTTCAAATGCCTTCTAACTCGACATGAGGCTTTAATTTTGAAGTGACGCGTCGCTAACGCTTAGTGTGAACAGCACTGTGTGCTGTCTGTTGCATCTTGTGCATAGGCATTTTTAACGCCTCTCAAATGCCTGCTTTTAATGCCAGTGTGAACTTAGCCTTAATACAGTTGACCCTGAAAACCTCCACTCCCTTGGCCTCCAAAAGTATTAGCCGTTCATGGCTCTAAATACAAAAAGGAATAGGTGTGTTTATTTTAATTTTGACGTTGTTTGCGGAAATTCCCTCAGATCTGTGCAGTAATCCAATGTGAAGCCTTCTCTTTGTGCAGGGTCTTCCTGTAATGAAGTCTATTCGCTGCAGCTCCCACCTGGTGCAGGGCGCTCTGTCTTGTACCTGCCCTTCATCTCAGGTTTACTGCAGGCAGTCTTTGTAGTGGGTATAATTGTTGGGTCCCTTCTACCGCTCTGCATAGGACTATGTACAGCACAGTGATAATGTCACTGCCTAATTTTACAAGGTTTTAGCTCAGTCTGTAACGGCATTTTGTGCAATGTTGATTTTTATCGTTTTTGGCTATTGAAGGTCAAGTGCAAGTTCACTTTTTCACAGAAAACTACCTTCCAGGTCCAGGTATTTGAAATCCCCATTCTCTTCTTCCTTTTCCTTTCTGCAGGGCCTCCAGCACAGAGCAAAGCAATAATTCTAAATGGTCAGCGCTGACGCATGACTGTTTTGACCAATCAGATTCCCCTGATACTTCTGAATGGAGGAGCTAGATGGAAAGGGTGAGCATAGTTGAGCACTCTTGATGAGAGTCTGTGAGATCCAACAGTTCTATTAACCCCGCAACACCAGAAGATTACGGCAGAATGTCTTGGGGTGGGGCCTTGGCAGCCCCACTGCAAGAGAGGAATTTGACTTTTCCCAGGGTCCAGCTTTAACGGGCAATATCCTTTTTTAGTCATAAGAACATGCACATTATAGAAAAATTACTGAATATTGCAGAAAAAAAAATGTCCATATAACGTCCAGTGTAGGAAAACAGTATTTCTTTATACTGCAGCCAACATTTACACAGCAGCAAACTGGAATCTGAGTTTGGAAAGTGTCGACTTCCTCTTGAAAAAGAGGGTCAGAGCTACAGTATGCTTTTAATGCTCAACAGAAGGTCATACGTATTTTAAATATTTTATTAACCAGAACTCCCCTGCTGACATACATAGAGCAGCTCAGACTGTAAATTCAACAACATGAAAGCCAGCAACAGATCACTATCTCCATTCTTTACAGATCCCTAATTCTTCAACTACGCTTGATGATCCAAGACTAGATAAATATACAACAGGAGTTTTAACATCTTCTATGCTGTACAAGCTAAGAATCAATATTAGGTGGCATGATTTACAGTGAAAAAAAAAAAACAAAACAAAAAAGCCCACCACTATTCCACATGAGCAAACCGCATGATTGCATACTGCAGGTAAACTACATGTTCTCATGTATGAGAGCCACAGTAATTAGCAAGACTTTGCTATAACCAGTACATTATTAACCCCTTAAAGTAAACATGTGCTCCCATTTAAACCTTCTTGACTTCAGGTCTAAAGCCTAGTACACACAACTTAAAAAAAGAAAAAAAAAAAACCTGACAGCTCAGATCAGAGCTGCTGTAATAACAATCCGTTATTAGTACAGCAATCTACCCAACTGAACTATTGTTTGCTGACAGGGGGGCGGCCCTGCTGCCAGAATACTCCAGTCGGGGGTCATTGGCTGACAGCGCTGATCGGCTGTTGGCTTTCCAGCATGCTCGTTCTTCAGAAGCCGGTCAAAACGGCTGGCTTCTGTCGGACTGGCTGCCATACACAGGCCGAATGATGGCTGGTTTTTATTGAACCGGCCGATGTCATCCAACATTTGGCCTGTGTGTACTAGGCTTTAGTCTTACCATTGCTAATGGACTATTCTCAGAGGCTTGGAAAGGTACTCTCTTTGAACAGTGGAATGGTGGATGACCTTGCATTACCATGAAGTCAGGGGCCAGTAACAAAGGAAACCTAAATCAGAAAGGCACACAAAATGAAGCTTTTCTCGCTATTAAAATGGTTGTAAAGTCAGAAGGTTTTTTTTTTTTTATCCTAAAGTGTTACTAAACTTACAACAGTAAGATCAGTCTGTATATGCAGTAAAGCATGCTTGTTATACTCGCTGTGAAACTTAAGGGGTTAATCCTCTGCATTGCGTAAAAAGGCTGTTTGATCCTGTCTTCTCCGATCCTCCCCTTCTTCCACTGTCCTCAATCCAAATTCTCATAAGACAGAGCCTTTAGAGTCACTCTGCACATGCTCAGTTTGGTGTGTATTGTCCGTTTTTTTTTTTTTCTTGGGAGGGTGCACGTGATCAACACAGGGCCAATCAGCACTGTCCAGACAGAGGGTCAGGGGTCCTGCAGCCTTATAGGACAGTCAAGAGAGAATGAAAACTCCTCCTACAAGCTTTAACCAAACACAGATTGAAATCTCAAGACTGCTATGAAAAGGTATTTAGCAGTTTATATTTACTAAAATAATTGCATTTCCATGTTCTGTGTACTGTGGGAGACCAGATATAGTGAATGCAGGGTCCTGGGTTTAGTAACACTTTACAACTGAAGTTGAACCAGCAATTTATTTTGTAGCCCAAACAGCACCTTCAAGCTCTGATGAAGGAGCAGTGTTCAAACCTCAGAAACGCGTTGGCTCTTTTACACTGGCTCCACCTTAGCTGAGCTATTGTGCTTTATTGCCACCTGGTGATCAAAGAATGTGGTGCTACACAAGACGATGATCGCTTCTCCAGAACCACGGACTGTCAGGGTGCTGGCATATCCAAATATCGCTCCAGGAGACTAACTCATGTCATTAGACATGTAGACAAGAGTGAAAGGCGGCCTCCACACTCCCTGACGTGTTTCGCCCCGTCCATCGTAGATCTTAGTCATAGACTACGTCCTGTGGGCATGGCAAAATGCGTCAGTGGGGCGTGATTTTGATGGAGACACGAAGGCCGAGGCCGACTTTCACTATTATCTACATAGCTGATCGAGAGAGCAGCAATCCTTTCTATTATGCTTTAAAACACAGACTCCATTCTGCGCTGTAAGATTAGGCTAACAGCTGATCCAGAACCTCCTGTCCTCACCCTCTGAAATGGATGGGTCTTAATGGAGAGGCAAAGAGTGATTATATCATATACATTTGTTCCATCATTCTCAGGCTTGTGACCGTTTTACTTTAACCTACAG
The DNA here is from genome assembly GCA_018402905.1 of Glandirana rugosa. Taxonomy (NCBI): domain Eukaryota; kingdom Metazoa; phylum Chordata; class Amphibia; order Anura; family Ranidae; genus Glandirana; species Glandirana rugosa. Next base: position 1,195,293 of record BLSH010334420.1, on the reverse strand, counting down.
GATAGGTTTGTTTCCAAGGACTCCAGTGGCCAATGGAGAGCGTATAAAAAAATAAAAAATGTGTAAATACCAAAAATACTTTAAGTGGTACTCTGGTTCAATGGTGGTTAAAAAAAAAACGAACATACATATAACAATTATGGAACACAGGCGTACTATAAGGCTCCATGCACACTGTATCTCAAAAACGACCGTTTTTGGTAGTTTTGGCGGTTTTTTTAACAGCTCAAAAACGCCACTTTATTTTATCCTATGTGTCCATGCACACATGGTCGTTTATTGTCTTTTATCAGCAGTGGCGTTTTTGGGCTGTTATCTGAACGCCCTGAATTGGCTTTCAAAAGTCGTTCTCCTGACCACAAAAAACGCCAGACGCTGGTAAACGCTGGTATATCGGCGCCTGGCGTTTTTTGCAGTCAATGGAAGCCAATGAAGAAAAAAACCGCAGACGCTGAAAAACGCCGGTAAACGCCGCTAAACGCCGGTTTATCGGCATCTGGCGTTTTTTGTAGTCCTCAATGGAAGCCAATGAAGAGAAAAAAAAATGCCAAAAAACGCAGACAAACGCCGCTAAACGCTGCTTACAAAACGCTGCAAATAGAACGTTTTGTTAGCAGCGTCTCCTGCCCGATGCTGAAAGAGCCCTATAGCGTCCAGTGTGCATGGAGCCCAAAATTGCTCTGCAGTACGCCAACACTGAATATTTACCACAAAATTGAATTATCCTTTATCAAATTTATATATAGATTCTTAGATTTGTGACGGTCTAGTCTAACCCGCAAATTATATATTTATTTACAAAGACTCCAGTAGCCAAAATGGAGCATGTAAATAATATAAATTTGTAGATGCTAAATATTAGACGTATTACTCTGGGCCAATGGTGGGAAAATACGTCCCTTCCTAACCAATGAAACCACAAAACTCCCGATTCCCTCCCTGGTCATCTCTCATCTCGACTACTGCAACTCCCTCCTCGTTGGATTACCTCTACATAGGCTATCCCCCCTTCAGTTAATCATGAATGCTGCTGCCAGGCTCATTCACCTTACAAACAACTGAGTGTCTGCCACCCCTCACTGCCAATCCCTCCATTGGTTGCCACTCAGCTAACGAATGAAATTCAAAATACTAACAAGAAGTTACAAAGCCATCCACAACTCTGCCCCCAGCTACATCACCAGCCTACTCTCAAAATACCAACCTAATCATCCTCATCGCTCCTCCCAAGACCTCCTGCTCTCTAGTTCCATCACCTCCTCCCATAGTCGCCTCCAGGACTTCTCCCGAGCCTCTCCCATCCTCTGGAATCCCCTACCCCAATCTGTCAGACTGTCTCCAACTCTATCCACTTTTAGACAATTCCTTCCCATCATGCTTCTAACAACTAAAACTACTTTTATTTTCTTCATCAGCTCATCCCCTCAGTTATTACTCTTTTGTATCACTTGACCCTCCCTCCTAGATTGTAAGCTCTAATGAGTAGGGCCCTCGGATTCCTTCTGTATTGAATTGTATTGTAACTGAACTGTCTGCCCATATATTGTAAAGTGTCACGCAAACTGTTGGCGCTATATAAATCCTGAATAATAAATAATAATAGTAGTAATAAAATAAATAAAAATGTGATCATTCCCTTTACTGGTGAATAATCATCTTTGGTGCTACAAAAGAGGTGGATAAGGAGGACAGAATTTTGATTTGGTAGATTTTGACAGGACAATCCTAATTTATTGACCAGTGGAGTCCACCCACCTTATCTATTAGGCCACGCCCCTTGGTGTTAAGCTCCACCCTCTCATAACAGTGAACTGGGTTGTAGACAAGACATTTTAAGGAGTCAAAATAAAAGTGCATGAACCAGTGAACTGATCAGTTTATATAGTCAGACTGTACAGAAAATAACAGTTAAAGCAGTGGTCCTCAACTCCTGTCCTCAGGACCCACTCACAGGCCAGATTTTAAGTATTACCTTGGGGAGATGCAGACTAGAATACTGCAATCACTGAGCAGCAAATTATATCACCTGTGATGTATTTCAGTTATCCTGCAAACCTGGCCTGTTAGTGGGTCCCGAGGACCGGAGTTGAGAACCACTGAGTTAAAGGGATTTACCAAGCCTGGCAGGGAGGTCAAAAGACGAATGCCAGGATAAAATTAGCTGCGTCTGGTCAATTTTCATAATTCATTAAACCAACCCGCACAGCCATTCATAGGTAACCCAATGAAAAGCAAGATTACCTGAAGTCCCAGATCAGCAAAAAGTTACATCAACATTTCGAGAGCATGGTAGTCCTCACAGAATCTCTTCTGTCACCTTGAAAAAGAGGACCACCAAGAAGTTGGTGTAACTTTTTGCCAATATGGAACATTAGTAAATCCTGCTTCAGAATCAACTTCTCGTGTGCTGGTTTTCTCTTCCTTGCTGTTAACTTTTCACATCTGGCATGAAGATTGGATTTGCTCACCTAAATGGAAATCTGCCATAATCTCACAAGGCATAGAATAAGATCCGGACACACCAATGCTTTACAAACCATTCCCACTATACATCTCTTAAAGAAATATTTTCTAACATGATAATTATCTAGACACGTGAAGGCGCAGTCATTCCTGAACACAATGACATCATCTCAGAGCGGAGAAAACTGAATTGGCAGCAATTAACTCTAGAACTGCAAATGTTGACATATTGGACTCCAATCAAATATATTTATGGAATTAGTTCCAAGAAATTGAATTAACTACTGATCATGTACATTCATGCCATGTTTAGGATTAACAGCAGCAGCTCATATGTAAATGTGCTTTGCTTTAGGAGCTTCCATGGGCTCCAAGTACTTTAGCATCAAAGGTTTACACAAACATTCTCAAAAACTGTGTTTTCAATAAAAACACTATTCTGATAGGATGCCCTTAAGTGGTTGTAAATGGTTAAGGTTTTTTACCTTTGTGCATTCTATGCATGAAGGTAAAAAACCTTCAGTGTCCAACTCCCCCCTCAGCCCCCCCCCCCCCCCATTACTAACCTGAGCCCCATCTCGATCCAGCAATGTGCATGAGAGCATCAGCTCTCCTGGATCTCTCCCTCCTAATTTGCTGAGACACAGCAGCGGAAGTAATTGGCTCCTGCTGCTGACAATCACAGCCAGTGAAGAGGGAGCGGGGAACGAGCATGCACGAGTGCCCCCAAAGCAAGCAGCTTGCTATGGGGGCACGGGCCAGGAGCTCTGACGGGGGACCCGAGGAGAGGGGGATCCTGAATGCTCTGCACACAACCATTGCACATAACAGGTAAGTATGACATGTTTAAAAAATCCAAACCTTTAGTAACACTTTATTTATTTAAAACAAAAGAAAATTCCCAGCTCAACTTACTGACCAGCCTGCAACCCAACCGACCAAATTGTCCTAACAGTATGCGTTAAACACAGGGGTTTCGTTTGCACAGATTTGCACGTGTGCAAACTATACCCCTGTTTTTAACATCTACTGTTAGACAGAATAATTTGGTTGGTTGCAGGCTGGTCGGTGAGTTGAGCTGGGAATTTTCTTTGGCTTTGTTTGACAAGCGTCGCCCTTCCATGTGCACCTTTCTGCAAAGGCCAGTTATAGGTGTGGGCAGTGGCCATTTTAATATATTTGGATGTTGTTGAGATTGACACAATATTGCCTCTAGCATTAACCATTTCAGCTCTTTTACCCTTATAATTCCTATGGACCAGAGCATTTTTTACATTTCTACTATGGGTCGTTTTATTTGGAGACAGCTTTGTCTTTAATTATTAAAGCAATACATTCAAATTATTTTTAGTGACGTTTTTTGCCCGTCTAGTAAAAATTACTTTTTTCCTATGTAATCTATAGACAAAAAAAAGCTCACATTTTTTTAAATTGACTTTTTTTTTCTATTTTTGACCAGAGTTCAAACCTAAAAAAAAAAGTTTTACATTTTATTCCATGATTTATTACACCAAAATGATGTAGGAGTAGAAAGCCTAGCAAGATTATTTGCAATTGTTTATCAATTATGTGCATTGTATGCAACACTGAAAAGAAATAAATAAATAAAATATATATAAAAAAAACTGTATCATAAACAATTGTCTTCTTTTAATGAAATATGTGGTTTCACCTTTTTTATATCTCTGTGCTGATGACCTCCTGCAGCCTATCTATATACACTCCAGTGATGCCACTTTTCAGGGTGGATTTCCCTATGGCAGAGATGGCGAACCTTGGCACTCCAGAGGTTTTGGAACTACATTTCCCATGATGCTCACCTACACTGCAGAGTGCATGAGTCTCATGGGAAATGAAGTTCCAAAACATCTGGGGTGCCAAGGTTCGCCATCACTGCCCTATGGTAACAGTGAACCATGCCTGCAGAACGTGTGTTAAAAAGCAGACACTTGTAATCTCCACGTGACAATAAGCAGAGTAACTGGAAGACATGCAGGGACAGAGCATTGTCACCCTGTAATATGAAGGACTGGTATTAGCACCGTAATGGTAGGATCACATAAAAGCTGCATGTTTAAAAAATGAAAAAAAAAAAAAAAATTATAAAATTGAAAATATTTTTTTTTAAATTGCTATGGAAAGGACATTAACACTTTGCTCTACCCCCCATAATACTTTTGCTTATGCGGAGTTGGGATTTAAAGCTTATATACGATTTTAGTGACTGGGTTCACTTTCCTGCAGATGCATTGCATATAAAGCCGCTTGTAATGCAAACAGAATTGGCTGGTTTCAGAAAGCAGTGCCTGGTAATCACAGCTACATAGAAGCTAATTGTATCACACAAGTAATTATATTAGGAGCTCTCGCTGTAATTCATCCGGACAGCTGGCTCACAGTTATCATATCTGCCTTTATAAACTAAACACAAGGTTTGCTTGCCGCTGCCAAATCCACCCGAATTTAACCTTCCACGTTTCAATTTGACAAAGCCGCTGTTACACATAATTAAAGGATACAGCAAGATGTGGAAGCTTGCCATTTGTATGGAATTTTTGCCAAGACTTATTCCCTTGATAAGGGGTGGCAAATTCATGGAAAATTCTGAAATCATTTTTTTTTTTTTCAGTTTCCCACAGGTGTGAAAATCGATGGGACTGAGGAATATGCACCAATACCATTCCTGGTAGCATTCACATCCATTTTTATGTGTAGGAGTTATGAATTGTATCTACACCTGAAAAAAGAATGAAAATGTAATATATTGCAGCTTGCCTTACCAGTCCTTAGATGTGTTGCCTGCAAGTCACAATGAAGTGATATTCTGCATTACAAAAACAATTAATGCACAGGCTTTTTTTGGTGCATTTTTGAGGCGTTTTAATTGAATGGGCAGCCTAATGGAACACTTATAGATGTGGCATTACGAGCATGCATCACAGTGTGAATCCAGTTTAAGTGCTCAATTTTTCCCTTTATTTGAATATAATATTTATAGTTAATATAATATTAAGTGAAGGTGCACTAGTCCAAAAAGGTGCATGGCATCTCCTGGACTTCTTTAGATCTGAAAGGTTTACTACTCTGCTGGAGAGACACTCCAGGATCTGAGAGGAGAGAAGCACACAGAGCAGTTAGGCTCTCCCCTCTTCTCTGCTGTCCATTCAGGGAAAGAAGCCTTGGTATTATGTGAATGCATTCACATAATACCAAGGCTTCTGTGACTGGGCAGGAGGAAAGGAGGGGCGGGCTTAGCAGCCTCAACAACCCTCCTGTTGAAGTTGCAGAGATCAGAAGGATCAGCATCAGGTTCCAGGAAATTCAGCGATACTAAATGCAAATATTAGAGATAAGTCCAGGAAATGCCATACACCTTGTTGGACTTAACTTGTATTGTGCCTTCACTTTTTACAAAAGAGCTGAATTCCTAGAATTCAGCTTTAGGTAAACTACTAGTCCCATCAACCCACTATGTAATGGGGATAAATAAAGGCAGATGTTTTGAAGTCCAGGTTGTGACAATCATAGCTTCTCCCATAGATGCAATGGAGAAACAAGTGTAGACATGAAGGAGCAGGAAGTGTGGGCTAGAGAGCATGGCTTTCCAAGCTGAGGTCAACATTTGCTCATTAACTGACCTCCTTGGTTTCCAAGGGTCATGAGGAGCTCAAGAAGAAATATTCAAGCGTGTATTGGTATGTCTGAGTTCTGGAATTTCACTCATGCAATCAGTCTTAAACATTTATTGTAACGAGGAGTTATATTGGACACTACCACACTACTCCTATACATTTACTATCCATAATGTGCATGGATAACAAAAGGAGCCACATGCTGCGGACCTTGTTCATTTCATCCCAGCTTGAATGGATACAAGGATTTCTCTGGTATGTCATGTGGATTGGTAAACTCTTTCTGCCCTTGGAGAAAGCACATGCTCTTTGGGAATAAAGTTCTTCCAGATGAAAAGCATGTGTGTACACAATCCTCGCTGTGCCCACCACCGCAAACTGGACATTAACTCACCATGTTAGGAGACCTCAACGAACAAAGAGCTTGAGGGTTATGGTGAGACGCACCAACAAAACAATACTTTATTACACTCTGTTGGGTGATCAACCCGTCCTACACAATGGGCGAGGTCCAGATGCCAGGAAATTTGACCTCTTCTCAAGCCAGTGTAGAGCATGATCAACAAATGATCACTAAAAAAATAAAGCTTCCATAGTTCAGATCAACCAGTAAACTTAAAGGATATCTAAAACCAAGAAAAAAAGTAATATATTGCAGATTATTATTGTTTAGATGTTAAGGCTGCATCCGTTTTTTTTCTTTTTTCAGGCTAAGGTTATTTTTGGCAAGTGCCAAAAATGGCAGAAATGCAGTGTCCTGGTCTCTTTACGTGCGCTGATCTTTCGTTCAAACTAAATTCTGTAAAATACAACCCCCCCCAACCCTCATTAAATGGAAATGAAGTGAGGAAGACGTGTTTGTGGTCCAAATCAGAAGAGCAGCATAAGTTACAACCATGGCCTCTTCTATAGATACAGTGAAGGAGTGAGCATGGCCACCCTAGGACATTTTCAAAATGCTCATGTGAAAAATAGTTACATAATTAGTTTGGTTGAAAAAAAGACATAAGTCCACCTAGTTCAACCAATAAAAGGGGAGAAAAGAAAAAAAATAAAGATTCAAACGGTCTATGGCCAGCTTTACACAAGAAATCTTAGATTCCCCCAACATGCCAACAGCATGGCAATTTTCACCCAGGACCAGGCTCCTTAGACAAAAGTTGAGTCTTTTCGCGATCTGGGTGTTGCCACCACCGAATTGGATGAAATTCAATGTGTATGGCCAAGTAACTAAAGTAAATAATGTATTTTGGGAAGAATACATTTTTGGGGGGGGGGGGGGGGGGTTTTCTGAGTTG
>BLSH010334420.1:1177436-1187890 GCA_018402905.1 Glandirana rugosa | reverse complement strand
CAAGCGACAAGAGAGAGCGTGAAAACCTGCGTCCTGCAAGACATGGGGGTTTATTTCTGAGTTATCAATAGGGTTCAAGAAGGGAGTGGATAAATCTACAAGTAATGTACAAAACCTCTTTAAGATCACGCCGTTCGAATAGATTTTCATTATAACAAGGCTTTATATTACAGCCCCTTAAAAAGTCTGACTTGATGTATCCTTAATCCAACCTTCAGCTAAATGAGTTACTTATCACAGCTAGTGGTATCATAAAGCCAAAATATCTGGAGGCTGAGCCCTTAGATGTGTCTTTGATATAAATCCCTCTGATCACTTGGATGTAGAGGAAAGCACTGAACTAGATTGTATTCCACATCTGTCTTTTGTTCCCTCCACACTGGGCTCAGAACAGTAGCGTTCCAGGTAACCCTTTCAGTGCTGCCCTGAACACGATTATTCATGATTTCTATGGCATATTTCCTAAACCATATCCAATTGCAAGAAGAACTACCATTCTGTATCTATTTAGTGTCCATGCCAGTAAGGGAACACGAAGTTTCACATCTCCACAGGCTTACCATAGATGGGTTTTTTTTTTTTTGCTTGACCCACATATGGAGGATAAAAATGACTGGCTTGTTTTAGGAAGTCCCATGGATCAGAAAAAGAGGGGGAAAAAAAAAAAAAAACTTACAATTTCTTTCAGATACATAAAAAAAAAAAAACACAACACAGATCACATCAAATCTGCAAGAAATGCCCTGAAATAAAACTGCTGATTGGCAAAGCAGACTTAAATGTTAAAGCGGACCAAGTTTCAGATTTATTCATTTCAAAGTAGAGCTCCAGGGGAAAAAAAATATTGGACCAGAAAAAAATCTAAATAAAAAAGCAGATTTTGGCTGCAATACTCGTCTTCAATCCAGAGCCATCTCCTGCAGTAATTTATTTTTGCCACTAGATACCGCCAGTTTTCTGGATTAAATAAAGGCTAGCATCATTCAACCCACTTACCCAGAGTCCTGTTATCAACACACCCAATGGGGGGAGAAGAGGAAGGAGAGAGATTTAACATTTTGTCATGTTATAACCAAAAACATAAATGTATTTTATTGGGATTTTATGTGATAGACCAACACACAGTGGCACATAAAATTGTGACGTGGAAGAAAAATTATAAATGGGTTTCAAACTTTTTTTTACAAATAAATATGTGAAAAGTGCGGCGTGCATTTGTATTCAGCCCCCCGAGTCAATACTTCGTAGAACCGCCTTTCACTGCAATTACATCTGCAAGTCTTTTTGGGGATGTCTCTACCAGCTTTGCACATTTGGACAGTGACATTTTTGCCCATTCTTCTTTGCAAAATATCTCAAGCTCTGTCAGATTGGATGGAGAGCGTCTGTGAACAGCAATTTTCAAGTCTTGCCACAGATTCTCAATTGGATTTAGGTCTGGACTTTGCCTGGGCCATTCTAACACATGAATATGCTTTGATCTAAACCATTCCATTGTAGCTCTGGCTGTATGTTTAGGGTTGTTGTCCTGCTGGAAGGTGAACCTCCGCCCCAGTCTCACGTCTTTTGCAGACTCTAACAGGTTTTCTTCTAAGATTGCCCTGTATTTGGCTCCATCCATCTTCCCATCAACTCTGATCAGCTTCCCTGCCCCTGCTCAAGAAAAGCATCCCCACAACATGATGCTGCCACCACCATGTTTCACAGTGGTGATGGTGTGTTCAGGGTGATGTGCAGTGTTAGTTTTCCGCCACACATAGTGGTTGATTTACTAAAGCTTGAAAGTGCAAAATTTAGTGCAGCTCTGCACAGAAACCAATCAGCTTCAATGTTTTATTGTCAAAGCATGATTGAACAAGCTGAGGTTAGAAGCTGATTGGCTAGCATGCACAGCTGCACCGGTTTTTGCACTCTCTAGCTTTAGTAAAGCAACCCCATAGTGTTTTCCTTTTAGGCCAAAATGTTAAATTTTGGTCTCATCTGACCAGAGCACTTTCTTCCACATGTTTGCTGTGGCCCCCACATGGCTTCTCACAAACTGCAAATGGGACTTCTTATGGCTTTCTTTCAACAATGGCTTTCTTCTTGCCACTCTTCCATAAAGGGCAGAATTGTGGAGTGCATGACTAATAGTTGTCCTGTGGACAGATTCTCCCACCTGAGCTGTGGATCTCTGCAGCTCCTCCAGGGTTACCATGGGCCTCTTGGCTGCTTCTCTGATTAATGCTCTCCTTGCTCGGCCTGTCAGTTTAGGTGGACGGCCATGTCTTGGTAGGTTTGCAGTTGTGCCATACTCTTTCCACTTTCGGATGATGGATTGAACAGTGCTCTGTGCAATGTTTAAAGTTTGGGATAATTTTTTATACCCTAACCCTGCTTTAAACTTCTCTACAACTTTATCCCTGACCTGTCTGGTGTGTTCCTTGGCCTTCATGATGCTGTTTGTTCACTAAGGTTCTCTAACAAACCTCTGAGGGCTTCGCAGAACAGCTGTATTTATACTGAGATTAAATTACACACAGGTGGACTCTATTTACTAATTAGGTGACTTCTGAATGCAATTAGTTTCACTGGATTTTAGTTAGGGGTATCAGAGTAAAGGGGCTGAATACAAATGTATGAGCGCTTTTCAGATATTTATTTGTAAAAAAATTTGAAAACCATTTATCATTTTCCTTCCACTTCACAATTATGTGCCACTTTGTGTCGGTCTATCACATAAAATCCCAATAAAATACATTTACGTTTTTGGTTGTAACATGACAAAATGTAGAAAATTTAAAGGGGTATAAATACTTTTTCAAGGCACTGTATATATTATAGTATAATAGTATAAAATATTACAATTAAATATACTATAATACTGTATTTTTATTACACTACATAATTCTTCATCGCCAAATTACCCACCAATCAGGTGAACTGTCCCCATGGCAATTGTCTACTCCACTTTCTAAGGGCCTGGAAATAATATTCCCCTAAGGATCTACCTGATCCAGTTGATCAGGCCGACCAAAATGCTAACACTATGATTAACCATTACACAAGCCTACATATGCTCAACAGTTAGAAGCCAGTATTCTGGGCTATGATCTGATACGGTTTATATTGTTCACTTTTGTTCAAGGACGAGTGATTATACGTGGAAAATCTGTAGAACATGGATATTTTACTAGTATGTTCAAATTGTTAGACATCCAATTGCTCCCAGTGGAGAATTTTATATGTTATAATATTTTACAATTTAAATTTGTTTATTTTTATTATATAAAAACCTGTAATTAATCAAATTACATTATATATATTCATTCGAGTGGGAAAGACCAGGGTTTTTGTTAAGGCTTTGTTTTGGCTTTAAATGACTTTTAGGCCTCATACACACGGGAGTTTGACGCCACTTTTTTGGGCGTTTTTTGCAGCTCTCCATGTTATTCAATGGCCCTCTAATAACGCTAACGTTTTTGAGCAGTAGAGGGCGTCGGCGTTAGTGAGCTGTTTCTAGAACGTGAGACCAGTGCGTTCTGAGGCTGTAGTGCTTTGGCGTTTTTTGACGCTAATCGGCAAAACGCTCACTAATGCCATACCGGCGTTCACTGGCGTTTTTTGATACTGATGTTTTTAGGTTGAAAAATTGCAGAGGACTGATTTTTTTTATTGACGCCGATGCTCATTAATGCCGATGCAAAATGGCGGAAAAAAAAACGCAGATTTTTCCAAAACGTCTGACCCGACGTTTTGCTTATTTTTTTTCTCAGACGCCCGTGTGCATGAGGCCTTAGTAACAAGAATAAAAGATTTGCCTAGGCTGAGATGATGCCATTAATCTGCTGCATGCAGGAGGAAGCATTTTCTTCTCCTCTCCGACAGTGATCAGAATGCAACACTGTAACTTTCTAGCAAATCACAAGGTGAAAGTGCAGCAAGGCCTGATCGGTGTCAGCCAAAAAACTGCGCAGGTACCAGTATTTGCAGTAGATTACTTTCATCTCTTAGGCTGCATTCACATCTCAGCGTATTGAATCATAGGCAGATTTGCCGCAAATCTGCACGCAATTAGACAGCGCTGATATGTGAATGGCAAAACGTGGGACGCACATTTGAGATGCCATTCATTTGAATGACACCTCAAAACGCGGTGCGTGTCTACCGCGATTGTCGGGCGATAAAGCGTGCTGAAATTGCGGCAACGCGCATCGCGGAACGCATGTCGCCCAAAAATAGTACAGGAGCTACTGTGGGGCGGCATGCGTCCTGTGATACATGTTGCTGTGATTGCAGCACGCTTTATCACCCGACAATCACAGTAGACCCGCACCGCATTTTGAGCTATCATTCAAATGAATGGCATCTCAAATATACGTCCCACGTTTTGCCATTCACATATCATCGATGTCAAAGCGCGGGCAGATTCGCTGCAAATCTGCCCGCGATTCAATACGCTGAGATGTGAATGCAGCCAAAGTTAGCATCTCATTCTAGGAAATAGATGCTAGCCCTGGGTGATATCTAAACAAAGATGGTGCTGTACTTTTGGAAGAGGGAAAAAAATTAAAGGCATTGTCAGGGGGAGTACTGTGATCTTGGAACGAGGTGATAAAAACTGTAGCTTAACATACATGCACTTAAAAGGGCACATTAAAAAATAGTTTTAAGCAAAAGGGTCCATTGTATTTTTCAAAATGCCAGGCACGCTTCTGATGATAGTTTGGAGTTGAAATAGTGAATCTAATTTGAATTTAGTATATTGTCTCAGAGGACCAGTGTACTAAGATCCCATTATGATACAGTTACTAAACTGGATTATCCTGTATATACAGTATACACAGATCAGCAATAACTTTATGACCACCCAACTAATATTGAGTAGGTCCCCCTTTTGCTGCCAAAACAGCCCTGACCTCTTAAAACATGGACTCCACTAGACCTCTGAAGGTATGATGTGGTATCTGGCACAAAGCCATCAGTAGGTGATCCTTTCAAGGGGTTGTAAAGTTTTTTGGGGTTTTTTTTTACTCAAAATAACAAACATGTTATACTTACCTGCTCTGTGGAATAGTTTTGAACAGAGTGGCCCCAATGCTCCTCCAATGCTCCTCTTCTGGGGTGCCCCGCCGGCGCATCAGGTTCCTCCCCTTTATCGGGTGCCCCCACGGAGAGCCGTTTTCTATGGGGGCACCCAAGCGGGCTCACTCCCGAGTCCCGTTGCTGCATCCATTGACACAGATAGCAGGACTCAGACTGGGCCCCGCACACCGCTCTGGTGTCACTGGATTTGAGCCAAGGGCTCCCGCTACTATCAATCTGTCCAATGAGGAAAGAGACAGCTGCTGGAGCCGTGCACATCGCTGGATCAAATCGGGCTCAGGTAAGAAAAGAGGGGGCTGGGGAAGATGCAGCAAAGAAGGATTTTGACCTTAATGCATAGAGTGCCGGTTCACACTAGCGCGATGCGTGAACCAGTGCGATTCCAGTGCCTGTTCCCGCATCACTTAGGACTCGCAGCAGTTCACACTGCTCTGTGCTAGCCATAGAAATTTAATGGCACCCCCAGATCAGTTTGTATATCACAGTGCGAACTGTGATATGTACAGGAATCGGATCGCATTGGTGTGAACACCCATGCCAGGGGCCTAACCATAGGGGTTGCAATTGCAACCAGGCCCCATGTGCCTCCCTTGTGCACCTGGATAGGAGGGATGGAGGGATGGCATTTAGAGGAACCAATCTCCTCCATTTTCCTCCTAATGCAGGAGATTGGTTCCTCTATATGCTGCCCCGCCACCCCTCCTATCCAGTTTACTTGTCTTTTGCTGTTCCCAGGGTCCCTGTGTGCTTCCCTGGCCCCCCCCCCCCCCCCTAAGACCTGCTGTCTTCCCCCCTCCTCTCTCCTGCCAGCTGCTGTAGAAGGTGTGTCATGATGGAGAGATGGGAACGGGTCGGTAAATTTGTCATTTACCGGCTCCTTCCTTTTCTGAATGGACTCAGTCAGGAGGCAGTGATTGGTACCAATTGGTTCATTCATAACTGAAGCACAGTAAATTGTTTCTGAATGAATGGGAGGCTCGGTACTCGGCTATTCCTGTCCATTCATTCTGCGCAGCTGAGGCTACACAGATGGAAATTGATGGCTAAGGTTTGTTTAGACCCCTGATATCTCATCAAAGCCCCCAACAGAGCTCCTAAAATAAATTGTAAAAAAAAAAAATGATAAAAATAAATTTGTGAAAGAAATAAAATGAAATGGTAAAAAAATAAAATGAAAATAAAAATTAAAAACTACTGACACTAGTAAGGGATCTATCAGGATTGCAAAGGTTGCTATTGGGACCGGGCCCTGGCATTTCACCACCATGGGGAGGCTCGAAGATGGCAGAAAGGGGGCCCGCTGCAGAACTTGTGAAAGGGTGCCACTGCGGTACCATAATATAGAGACCCGTGATGGGAGTAAGGGGCCCCAGGATCAGCGGGAAGGGCCTTGGCCAGGGGTCAGGGGGTCCTTCATAATTTCGGCACTGGGGCCCTGAAGGTTCTAGTTACACCTCTGACCCATGCGATCCGATTCCAGTGTGGACCAAAAAAGGGTCTTGCCCCATATTGGTCTGAATGCGATGCAAATTCAACCATACAATTGGTATGGTATCACACAGACATTGTATGTGATCTAAACAGCAATGTGGTGCGAATCACATGCGATGTCTGGCATTGCGCTAGTGTGAACTGAGACTTTACAAATCACTGTAAGATGCGAGGTGAGGCCTCTATGGATCGGACTTGCTTTTCCAGCACATTCTACAGATGCTCGAATGGATTGAGATCTGAAGAATCTGGAGGCCATGTCAAACCCATTGTTGTGTTCCTCATACCATTCTTGCAGTGTGGCAGGGCATATTATCTGCAAGCAAAAAAAAAAAAAAAATAAGAAGAAGAGGCCGCTGCGATCAGGGAATACAATTATCATGAAGGGGTGTACTTGGTTAAGAGCATTGTTTAGGTAGGTGGTATGTGTCAAACAACACCAATAGGAATGGCAGGGCCAAGGTTTCCCAGCAGATTATTTCCAAAAGAATTACACTGCCATTGCCGTCTTGCCTTCTTCCCGTCCCCATCCCGGTGCCATCTCTCAAGGTAAGTGATATACATGCATCCGGCCATCCACATAATGTAAAAGAAAATGTGATTCATCAGAGCAGGCCACCTTCTTCCATTGCTCTGTGGTCCAGTTCTGATGCTCACTTGCCCCTTGTAGGCACATTTGGCTGTGGACACGGGTTAGCATGGGCACTCTGACTGGTCTGTAGCTATGCAGCCCCATACACAACAAACTGTGATGCCCAATTTTTCTGCTTTCAACACATCAACTTTAGGGACAACATGTTTACTTGCTACCCAATATATCCTACCGGCTTTCAAATACCATTGCAACGAGATAATCAATTTTATTCACTTAACCTGTCAGCTGGTCATAAAGTTTTGGCTGGTCGGTGTTAAATCATATATTAGAATGAAAAAGAGTATATGTGATCGGTGCATAGTAGCCAAATGACTGAGGATCTGTGCCTGGTGAATAGAACACAAACAACTATTCTAAAGCTCTGTCGGAATACTAGTCACATGACCAAGGTCTAATTATTGGTCAAATGACCTTTAGCTAGCGTGGCGGCTTCTTCAAGAAGACCTATAGATCTTGTTTTTATACATAGTCCTTCTATATGTACATTGGAATATCCATATTTGCCAATTACAAAGCAGACTTCCTGCTGATCCTCTAATCTCACCGATAAGATCTGTAAACACGATAAACTCAGCAGTCTCCAAAGATGTCAAATGCCCACAATGCACCTGTTGCCACAGATGTGTACATTTTCCCATACATAGTTCAGCAGGGCTTGGCCAAGTTACGATCTATGTATGCCTCTGGGTGTCATGTTTGTGGCTGTCAGAGTCTTGCTATGCCTCATGGGACTTGTAGTTCTGCAACAGCTGGAGGTCCGCTAATTACATATCCCTGCAGTATAGCGGAAAGATTTCCCCATCCACCTCGAATGTATGGATGGGGGAATCAGATGATTTTTTTCCATCCAACCTGTTAAATGAAACAGAAAATAATCAATGCACTGGCTGCTTAAAATGTGACGTTATGAACCTCAGAACAAGGTTTTTCCAGTGGACCTTCAATCAAACATGGAGGTTTACTGCACTTCAAGCCCACATTGTGCCCCCCTCCACCCAATACAAAGCCATACAAAAAAAAATAAAATAAAACAATAAGCTTGGTCCTGGCTTTCGACACTTTCAAGGGGCACGAGTGTCACCGTGCCTCACAGCTGCTTCCTGGGAAATCTGGGCACCCAAAATTCCACACACAATGTGCTCCAACCTACTACAAGGGCATAAATGCCAAGTGTTCCAGGTTTACAGGGACAATCCTGGATATTGAAGCTTAGTCCCAGCAGTGGTGGGTTTCAGAAATATTTGAGTTACTGCACATGCACAGAACCTCATTAAAGCGGTAGTAAAAGCATCCATTTAACAGTTTAACCACTTCAGCCCCGCAAGAATTTCCCAGTTTAGGACCAGAGCACTTTTTGCGATTCGGCACTGCGTCGCTTTAACTGACAATTGCTTTCTTTTGGTGGTATTTGATCCCCTCTGCGTCATTTCTGATCACCGCTATAAACAAAAGAAGAGCGACCATTTTGCAAAAAAACCCCAAATTTCTTACTTTTTGCTAAAATACAAATCCAAAAAAATATATAAAAAAACATTTTTTTTTTCACCGTTTTTGGCCAATTTATATTCTTCCTCATATTTGTGATAAAAAAAAAAAAAAAAAATCGCAATCGGCGTTTATTGATTGGTTTGCGCAAAGTGGCCACGTTTACGGATGGTGAGAATTAATTTCTGGGGGTTTTTTTTTACTAGTAATTGCGGCGATCTGCGATTTTTAGCGGTACTGCGATATTGCAGCGGACAGGTCGGACATTTTTGACACTTTTTTGGGACCACTGACATTTATACAGCGATCAGAAATTTAAATATCCACTGATTATTGTATAAATGTCATTGGCAGTGAAGGGGTTAACCTGCAGGGGGAGATCTAGGGGTTAACTGTGTTCCCTGGGTGTGTTCTAACTGTGTGGGGACTGGGCTACCATGAGCATGAGAGATCTAACTGATCCCAGTGACAGGAATCAGTAGATCTCCTATGCCCCCACTAACAGAGCGGGGAACCGCCGTGTTTACATCGGCGGTTCCCCGTTCTTTGCCTGTGGCCGCTCATCGTGGCTCGCCGGTAGACAGACATCGGGTCTGCCTGAGCCGCGGGCACACTCCTCAGGAGTGCGGCGTGCCGCCGGCACGCGTACACCCCCGCCCCTAGCAGCCATTCGCAGATCGCTGCTTTTTTACGGCGATTCGTGCCCAGCTTCCACACTGCCGTCGTAAATAGACGGTAGGCAGTGTGGAACTGGTTAAAAACCAGTTACATTTCCGGCACATACCGGAAATGTAACGCTCCCATTGGTTGTGCTCTAAACCAAACTGTCAAACCATCCAATGGCTGGTGTCATAGCTGATCACATGTGCAGCATCATGGCAGTTGTAGATTAAACAGAGGCCAAGATGGCAGCTTTCTTGGCTGAAAATGATAGGAGGGTTTACTACCACTTTAAAGGCAATGATTATGGTGATGGGGCCACCTACACATAACAGAAGTGGGCTGCCTGGTCACTGAACCTGAGGTAGATTATGGGCAGGGTTAACTGTGTCCCAGGGACCAGGACTGACATTTTGGTAAGCATCCAAGAATACATTCTTGGGGGATTGTGAGTTCTGGTAATGTTGCGGTTTTGTTACCTGAGCCGCTTGTTTTGACCACTTTCTGCCACTATATTTTGGGGGGGGCTGTAATTAAGCAAGAAAGGTCTGCTTTAAATATGGCTAAGAAGCAAATACTTTTTTATTGCAAAAAAGTGTGCTATTTATATGTGCAATGTACCCTATTCTTATGAAGTTTGATTTTAACCACTTCCTTACTGGGCACTTAAACCCCCCTCCTGCCCGGACCAATTTTCAGTTTTCAGCGCTGTCGCTCTTTGAATGACAATTGCGCGGTCGTGCGACGTTGTACCCAAACAAAATTGGCGTCCTTTTTTTCCCACAAATAGAGCTTTCTTTTGGTGGTATTTGATCGCCTCTGTGTCATTTCTGATCGCCGCTATAAACAAAAAAAGAGCAACAATTTTGAAAAAAAAAACAATATTTTTTTACTTTTTGCTATAATAAATATCCAAAAATAAAAAATAAAAAACAAATTTATTCATCAGTTTTGGCCGACATATATTCTTCTACATATTTTTGGTTAAAAAAATCGCAATCGGCGTTTATTGATTGGGTTGCGCAAAAGTTATAGCGCCTACAAACTATGGACATTGATTTATGGCGTTTTTATTATT
>BLSH010334420.1:1106118-1117261 GCA_018402905.1 Glandirana rugosa | reverse complement strand
TGGAAATCTCTCGATTTTTATCGTGTCACGTACGACCTCAGTCTTTACATATGTAACAGGTATCTCTCCCTTTTACCACAATAATACCCGACGTGACTACAGAGTATAAATGAAAATAATATAATATTTTCACACTATGGGTCAGGAAGGGTATCTCCCGCGTTACTTCAACAAAGGTTCAATACCCTGACCTGAGTACAGTCAATTACAGTACCGTTGCATTGGTCCGTGAGTCGTCACCCACCTCAGTACACACTACAGTATCGCAATCTTGGGAAATGGTCCTTAGAGGATCGTCAACTTCGAGTCTGACACTCCCACTGCTGAGTGCCTGGTTACGTTGCCATGACATTAACTGACATGAGTCCAGTCCCATAACTTGGAAACAACTTCATTGCGCCCTCTATGGGAAGGACTGGGTATCACACTTTTATAATATAATAAAAGTAAATATGAGACATCAGTGCAGCCCATAATAACACCATTTTCCCTCTCTATGGACAATGTATACATTTCTGACTCCAGCATGCACTGTGCTATTTTTAGCTCTCTAAAGGTCAAAGCTGCCGGCTGCACACAGAAAATAACTGACGTTTTTTGAAATTTGAATTTCTTGGCTGCTGGAAGAAAAAAAAAGTCTGTTTATTGGGTATATATAGTATATATCCTACACCTACATTTTATATAATTGTATAATGCCAGATGGAGCTTTCTCATGGGAGGGATTTGTTTTCTTTTATTATTTATTTCTATATAGAGGAAGAAAACTGAATAAAAAAAATTCTCTTGACTTTTTATGATGAAATATTGTAAATAAATCATCATTCTCCATAGATATAGTATATATAACATTCTTTATAGATATAATGTATATAATATTCTCCATAGATATAATTTATATAATATTCTTTATAGATATAATGTATATAGTATGCTCCATAGATATAATGTATATAATATTCTTTATAAATACAATGTACATAATATTCTACATAGATATAATGTATATAATATTCGCCATAGATATAATGTATATAATATTCTTTATAAATATAATGTATATAATATTCTTTATAAATATAATGTATATAATATTCTCCATAGATATAATGTATATAATATTGTTTATAGATATAATGTATATAATATTCTCCATAGATATAATGTATATAATATGTTCCATAGATATAATTTATATAATATTCTTCATAGATATAATTTATATAATATTCTCCATAGATATAATGTATATAATATTTTCCATAGATATAATGTATATCATATTTTCCATAGATATAATGTATATAATATTCTTTATAAATGTAATGTATATAATATTCTTTATAGATATAATGTATATAATATTCTCCATAGATATAATGTATATAATATTTTCCATAGATATAATGTATATAATATTCTCCACAGATATAATGTATATAATATTATTTATAGAAACAACGTATAGGGCTGGATCTAATGATTATTTTCATAATCGATTAGTTGGCCAATTATTGTTTCGATTAATCGGATAAAATAAAAATGTGTTGAATAAATTAGATATTATATAAAGTTTAAAAAAAGATGTATTCTTGAATATCTCTTTGCAGTGGTAAATATAAATATCCGACTATATGGACGGGGGAACAAAATCTTTCATCCACTCTGAGAATCACAGACAGAAGAGATCTATGTATTATTAGAGGATGAATCTGGAACAAATCATCAGACTCCCAAGATCAAAATGTTTATTAAAAAACACCTTAAAATGCTGTTTTGCAGATTTTCAGACAGGACGGTAATATAATAATATGTAAACTGACTCCCCTGTCATAGGTAGGTAGCCAGATACAACCTTTGTTTGCTGTCCCTTATACTGTCCATACATGAACAATTGATTTCTTAGAACATCTTCATTTTAACCACTTCAGCCCTGGAAGATTTACCCCCTTAATGACCAGACCATTTTTTGCGATATGTCACTGTGTCTCTTTTACTGACAATTGCGCAGTTGTGCGATGCTGTACCCAAACAAAATTGATGTCCTTTTTTTTCCACAAATAGAGCTTTCTTTTGGTGGGATTTGATCATCTCTGCGGTCTTTATTTTTTGCGCTGTAAACAAAAAAAGGGTGACAATTTTGAAAAAAAAAAAAACAATATCTTTTACTTTCTGCTATAATAACTATCCCCCCAAAAAATTAAAAAAACAAAACCGATTTATTCATCAGTTTAGGCCGATATATATTCTTCTACATATTTTTGGTAAAAAAAAAAATCACAATACGCGTATATTGATTGATTGTTATAGCGTCTACAAAATAGGGGATAGATTTAGGGACTTTTAATAGTTTCTATTGTTTTTACTGGTAAAGGCGGCGATCTGTGATTTTTAGCGGGACTGCGACATTGCAGCGGACAAATCTTACCCTTAGTGACACTTTTTGGGGGCCAGTGACATTATTACAGTGCTAAAAAAAATGCAGTGATCAATGTATAAATGACACTGGCAGGGAAGGGGTTAACACTAGGAGGTGATCAATGGTTTAACTGTGTTCTAGGGGCTCATGCACACTGTCGCTGATAAACTACCACTTTTGGTCGTTTGGGCGCTTTTTTTAACAGCCCAATAATGCCCCTTTATGTTATCCTATGTGTCCATGCACACATGGACGTTTATTGTCATTTAACAGCAGTGGCGTTTTTGGGCTGTTATCTGAACGCCCTAAATTGACGTTCAGGAGTCATTCTTCTGACCACAAAAAACGCTGGATGCCGATAAACGCCCGTGAACGGGCGTTTATCGGCATCCGGCATTTTTGTGACAGCGGCTGCGATAACTAGCGCTGTGAGCGTGCACGCGCCGTCGGGGCGCGCTCGCGCACTCACTGTGTCCGGGGGGAGCGGGTAGGGCGGACTCGATCGCCGCTGGCTACCCGCGATGGCCCCCCCCCTGCAGTGAGAGAACGGAGGTCCATGTATGTAAACACGGATCTCTGTTCTCATAGAGGGGGAAGGGCGATGATCACAGGCTTCCCCTATATGGAAGCCGTGATCATCCCCTTTCCCCAGCCAGGGCAGCCCACATACAGTTAGAACACGCCCAGGGAACACAGTTAACCCTTAGAGCACCCCCCTGCAGGTTAACCCCTTCACTGCCAATGGCATTTACACAGTAATCAGTGCATTTTTATAGCACTGATCGCTGTATAAATGCCAATGGTCCAAAAAAGTGTCAAAATGGTCCGACATGTCCGCAATATCGCAGTACCGCTAAAAATCGCAGACCGCTGCCATTACTAGTAAAAATAGAAAACATTAAAAACCCCAGAAATTAATTCTCATTGTCCATAAACGCGGCAACTTTTGCGCAAACCAATCAATAAACACTGAATGCGATTTTTTTTACCAAAAATATGAGGAATAATATAAATCAGCCAAAACCGATGGAAAAAAATGTTTTTTTGGGATTTGTATTTTAGCAAAAAGTAAGAAATGTGGTTTTTTTTTGCAAAATTGACGCTCTTCTTTTGTTTATAGCGGCGATCAGAAATGACGCAGAGGGGATCAAATACCACCAAAAGAAAGCTCTGTTTGTGGGAAAAAAAGGAAGCAAATTTAGTTTGGGTACAACGTCGCATGATTGCGCAATTGTCAGTTAAAGCGACGCAGTGCCGAATCGCAAAAAGTGCTCTGGTCCTAAAGTGTGAAATCCTTCCGGGGCTGAAGTGGTTAAGAGGTTAAAGAGGAAGTAAACTCTGTTTGTTTTTTTGCATTCTTCTTAACTGAAAAGTAAAGGCATAATGTGATAGTATGCATCGCATACTAGCGCATTGTGTGACACTTACATGCCACATAAGCCTCTGTTGTCCCCGCTGGAGGCCGCATCCATCTTCAGCCGGCCTGCAGACTCCGGCTCTGTGACGTCCTTCAGAGTGCATTCCCCAATGACATCATTGGTGGCACGTTTAGGAGATATTCACAGTACCTATAGGTAAGCCTTATTATAGACTTATCTACTATAAGTCTTATTACTGTATAGACTTACCTACTATAAGTCTTATTATAGACTTATCTACTATAAGTCTTATTACTGTATAGATTTACCTACTATAAGTCTTATTATAGACTTCCTACTATAAGTCTTATCATAGGCTTACCTACTATAGGTCTTATCATAGACTTACCTACTATAAGTCTTATCATAGACTTACCTACTATAGGTTTTATTATAGACTTACCTACTATAAGTCTTATTATAGACTTACCTACTACAGGTCTTATTATAGACTTACCTACTATAGGTCTTATTATAGACTTACCTACTACAGGCGGTCCCCTAGTTACAAACATCCGACTTACAAACGACTCCTACTTACAAACGGAGGGAGACAACAGGAAGTGAGAGGAAATCTCCCCCTAGGAAGGGAAATTCACTCCTGTAAGAGTTATTATGGGGAAAAATGGGTCTCCACTGAAGCTTTATCACCAAGATTTGTTTCCACAACAACCCAAAATTTTCAAAATCCAATTATCATTGGGACAGGAAGTGAGGTGAAATCTTCTGAACAGAAACATAGACAGCAAATCAAACATTACAGGGGTGTTACCCCTTCCCTATACTATCCAAAAAGCTTAAAAATAGTTATTTTGCCTGAAGCTACACTTAAAAAATGTACATGTTCTGACTTACAAACAAATTCAACTTAAGAACAAACCTACAGTCCCTATCTTGTTTGTAACCCGGGGACCACCTGTATAGGTTTTATTATAGACTTACCTACTATAAGTCTTATTATAGACTTACCTACTACAGGTCTTATTATAGACTTGCCTACTATAGGTCTTATTATAGACTTACCTACTATAAGTCTTATTATAGACTTACCTACTATAAGTCTTATCATAGGCTTACCTACTATGTCTTATTATAGACTTACATACTACAGGTCTTATTATAGACTTACCTACTATGTCTTATTATAGACTTACCTACTACAGGTCTTATTATAGACTTACCTTCTATAGGTCTTATTATAGACTTACCTACTATAAGTCTTATTATAGACTTACCTACTATAAGTCGTATTATAGACTTACCTACTATAAGTCTTATTATAGACTTACCTACTATAAGTCTTATCATAGACTTGCCTACTATAGGTCTTATTATAGACTTACCTACTATTAATCTTATTATAGACTTACCTACTATAGGTCTTATTATAGACTTACCTACTATAAGTCTTATTATAGACTTACCTACTATAGGCCTCATTATAGACTTACCTACTACAAGTCTTTTTATAGACTAACCTACCATAGGCCTCTTTATAGACTTACCAACTATAGGCTTTATTATAGACTTGCCTACTATAGGCTGCATTATAGACTTACCTACTATAGGCCCTATTATAGACTCACCTACTATAAGTCTTATTATAGACTTTATAGGCCTTATTATAGACTTACCTACTATAAGTATTATTATAGACCTAGCTACTATAGGCCTTATTATAGACTTACCTACTATAAGTCTTAATATAGACTTACTTATTATAGGCCTCATTATAGACTTACTTACTATAGACCTACTGTAGGCCTCATTATAGACTTACCTACTATAGACCTACTGTAGGCCTCATTATAGACTTACCTACTATAGGCTGCATTATAGACTTACATACTATAGGTCTCATTATAGATTTACCTACTATAAGCCTATAAGCCTTTGATCACCCCTGGTGTTAACCCCTTCCCAGCCAGTGTCATTAGTACAGTGACAGTGCATATTGTTTAGCACTGATCACTGTATTGGGGTCACTGGTCCCCAAAAATTGTTAAAAAGTGTCCGATTAGTCCACATCAATATCGCAGTCCCGCTATAAGTCGCAGACCGGCACCATTACTAGTAAATAAATAAATAAATAAATAAAAATTTCATAAATATAATCCATGGTTTGTAGATACTATAACTTTTGCGCAAACCAATCAATATACGCTTATTGGGATTTTTTTTTTACCAATAGCAGAATACATATTGGGATAAATTGATGAAGAAATTCGATTTTTAAAGAAATTTTATCAGATCTTTTATATCAGACAGTAAGAAATATCGTTCTTTTCACAAAAAACAATCTGCTTCAGATCGGTTCCAGATTTGCAGATGGCTCATGGAAGCTCAGAATTGACTGGGAAGCAGTGGGGGGGTTTGGGGGAGGGGCTTCAGGCACGTCTTCTGCCGCCTCTAAAAGTGATCTTGCATTGAATCCGCCGCTGGAACCACTTTTATCTGAAAGCTGACCGCCTGACTGAAAAAAACATACCGGAGTTATGAAAGCAAGCTGCAGCCAAACCCCAGTACATATTGGCGTATATATACAGTGATGGTGGTCGCAGGAGCGAGTATTGTGGGAACGCACGCCGCTGGAGTCGCGCTCACGCGATGGTGGGGGAACCAGTGAGGTGTCCGCCGACCACCTGCGATCGCTCCCCGGCAGTGACAGAACAGGGATCTATCTGTCTATGTAAGCAAGCGGATCCCCGTTCTGACAGGGGAGAGGAGAGTGATCATATGTTTCCTGTATATGGGAGCAGCGATCACTCTCCTCCCCCAGTCATCCCAGCCCCCACACAGTTAGAGACATCTAGCAGGGAACACAGTTAACCCTTTGATCCCCCCCGTGTTAACCCCTTCCCTGCCAGTGACATTTACACAGTAATCAGTGCATTTTCATAGCATTTCATTTCAAATGCCAATGGTCCCAAAAAAGTGTCCGATCTGTCCGCCGCCATTACTAGTAAAAAAAATAAAATAAATAAGAACGGCATAAATTAATTCTCATTGTTTATAAACGCTATAACTTTTGCGCAAACCAATCTATATTGCAAATTTTTTTACCAAAAATATGAAGAAGAATATATATATCGGCCTAAGCTGATGAATACATTTTTTTTTTATTTTTTTTTTTGGATATGTATTATAGCAAAAAGTAAGAAATATTGTGCTTTTTTCAAAATTGTCACTGTTGTCATTGTTTGTTTATAGCGCAAAAAATAAAAACCGCAGAGGTGATCAAATACCACCAAAAGAAAGCTCTATTTGTGGAAAAAAAAGGACGTCAATTTTGTTTGGGTACAACGTTGCACGACCGTGCAATTATCAGTTGAAGCGACGCAGTGCCGAATCGCAAAAAGTGCTCTGGTCAGGAAGGGGATATATCATTCCAGCGCTGAAGTGGTTAAATAATAAAGTGTGCCCTGCAATATAAAGTGCCAGTCTATATATGTGCATCTGGAAAGTATTCACAGCACTTCACTTTTCCCACATTTTGTTATGTTACAGCCTTATTCCAAAATGGATTAAATTCATTATTTTCCTCCAAATTCTACAAACAATACCTCATAATGACAAAGTGAAAGACATTTGTTTGAAATATTTGCAAATTTATTAAAAGTAAAAAAGGATAAAATCCCATGTGCATACCGTAAGTATCACAGCCTTTGCTCAATACTTTGATGAAGCTCCTTTGGCTCCAATTACAGCCTCAAGTCTTTTTGAGTATGATGCTGCAAGCCTGCCACACCTATTTTGGGCAGTTTCTCCTATTCTTCTTTGCAGAACCTCTCAACCTCCATCAGGTTGGTTGGTGCACAGCCATTTTCAGATCTCTCCAGAGATGTTCAATCGGGTTCAAGTCTAGGCTCTAGCTGGGCTACTCAAGGACATTCCCAGAGTTGTCCTGTAGCCACTCCTTTGTTATCTTAGCTGTGTGCGTAGAGTCGTTGTCCAGTTGAAAGATGAACCTTCTCCCCAGTCTGAGGTCCAGAGTGCTCTGGAGCAGGTTTTCATCAAGGATGTCTCTGTACATTGCTGCATTCATCTTTCCCTCGATCCTGACTAGTCTCCCGTTTCCTGCCGCTAAGCAACATCCCCACAGTGTGATACTGCCACCACCCTGCTTCACTGTAGGGATGGTATTGGACAGGTGATGAGCAGTGCCTGGTTTCCTCCAGACATGACGCTTGCCATTCAGGCCAAAGAGTTCAATCTTTGTTTCATCAGACCAGAGAATTTTATTTCTCATGGTCTGAGAGCAGGGGAGGGCTGGCAGCCTTAGGCCTGGGGGGCAAGTCCAGTCAAGTGGCCCATTGAACCACCGAATCAGCTCACCATCCATGCCCACCAGGTTTTATAATGGATATTGATGTTATGAAGCAAGACAAATATGATACAACGTGGTAACATAATTTAATTTTAATAGCAACAAAGGAGGTTTAACAAAAATAATGCATCAATACAGCCTCATCAATGCAGCCTAATCAGTGCCCATCATTGCAGCCTCATCAGTGCCCAACAATGCAGCCTCATCAGTGCCCATCAATGCAGCCTCAGTGCATATCAGCTTAGCCTCACCAGTGCTTATCAATGCAGCCTCACCAGTGTCCATCACTGCAGCCTCACCAGTACACATCAGCTAAACCTCATCAGTGCCCATCAATGCAACCTTGCCAGTGCCCATCGGCGCAGCCTGATCAGTGCCCATCAATGCAGCCTGATCAGTGTCCATCAATGCAGCCTCACCAGTGCCCATCCAATGCAGCCTGCAATGCAGAGAGAGGAGAGCTGCCGGATTACAAAGAGCGGGGATCTCCTACTTACCTGGTGCGGATGCTGTCATACGCAGTCCCGGCTCCTGGACCGGCTCCTATAATAGACATCATCCATGGTAGGGCCAGCCCTGGGCCCCCCCCCCCCTGCTTGCAGTTAGTTGGCGGATGCGCCCCTGGCCCCTACTTCCTCCACAAAAAGAAAATATTGTCAGCGGGCAATGGGCAACGGCCTTTTCGAATGTAAGTTGGGGTGGTCTGGGGGGCAATTGCCACCCTGCCACCTAGCCCAGCCCTCCCCTGTCTGAGAGTCTTTCAGGTGCCTTTTGGCAAACTCCAGGTGGGCTTTCATGTTCCTTTAACTGAGGAGTGGCTTACGTCTGGCCACTCTACCAAACACTGGAGCTCTGTCAGAGTGACTATGAGGTTCTTGGTCACCTCCCTGACTAGGGCCCTTCTCCCCCGATCACTCTGTTTGGCCGGGTGGCCCGCTCTAGGAAGAATCTTGGTGGTACCACACTTCTTCCATTTACAGATGATGGAAGCCACTGTGCTCATTGGGACCTTCAATGCTGCAGAAATGTTTCTGTACCCTTCCCAGGATCTGCACCTCCATACAATACTGTCTCAGAGGTCTACAGACAATTCCTTGGACTTCATGGCTTGGTTTGTGCTCTGACATGCACTGTTACCTGTGGGACCTTATATAGACAGGGGTGTGCCTCTCGAAATAATGTCCAATCAACTGAATTTATCACAGGTGGACTCCAATCAAGTTGTAAATAAATCTCAAGGATGATCTGTGGAAACATGATGCACCTGAGCTCAATTATGAGTGCCATGGCAAAGGCTGTGAATACTTATGTACATGGGATTTTTTCCTTTTTTATTTTTAATAAATTTGCAAAGATTTCAAACTTCTTTAATGTTATCAATATGGGGAATTGTTTGTAGAATTTTGAAGAAAATAATAAATTGAATCCTTTTTGAATAAGGCTGTAATATAACAAAATGCGGAAGAAGTGAAGCGCTGTGAATACTTTCCAGATGCACTGTATGGCCAATATAAGGTGCCAGTCTGTATAAGTGCAATCTTCCCGATAACACAATCCGTGACAAGAGTCACTCATTCTTACACCATAAATCTCATCTCCTCTGTAAGAAGTATATTCCTCCCTACAATGTGCATCAATCCTCCAATAACGTGCAATACCTGCACAACACATAGATGGGAACGTTTTTTAAGATAAAACTCCATATAAAAAATAATAAACATATTCTGAAAAATAGAAAATTGTTCAGTATGACGCGTCCATTTATTTATCCATGTTTTCCCCTGTGGTAAGAATGTAATCCCTTCCAGCAGTCAATATTGTAGAGTTGCTTGTATCTGTAGTGCTTCCAGCCCAGCATCAGAGTTATACCGCTCTCACTTTACAAGATGGACCCAATATACACTATATTACCAAAAGTATTGGGACACCTGCCTTTACATGCACATGAACTTTAATGGCATCCCAGTCTTAGTCCGTAGGGCTCAATGAAGGGGGCTTGTACTAGGGGAAGGCATGGATCCTGTGTTTCTGCTTTGCAGAGACACAGGATCCATGCCTTCCCTCCTGACAAAACCGCGATCTGCCTTGCTTGCATTAACTGCCATTCTACTTCTGTCCTGAATGATCAGCGGGTCCTAGCAGACATTGAGTCCGCCGGACCCGCTGATTGGCACCCACTGTGTCCAATAACAGCGGGAACGGGTTGCTGGCATCATGTGTGCACGCCCCAGACCTGGAAGTGCAGGATCACCTACTAGATACGTGATCCTGCACAGGAGTGCTGCCTTGCCACCGTATATATACAATATGAGGTCTGCAAGTGGTCAATCATGGGATTCCTGCATTCCTTTATACGCCTCCTTCATGGTCATCCATTGACATCCCACGCAGTATTTTCTTGGAGGTGGCAGCATAAAACAGTGCACAGCCAGCCAACAAATCCCCCCTGCCCCAGTAAGGTCATCCGCAACACCCCCCCGCCCCCCGGTCGGGGTCGGTCACCCACAACACTTACCCCGGGCAGTGCTTCCCTCCGGACGACAGCTTCCCCGTGTTACCTTCTCGGCATCACGGCAGTGTCCTCGCTGTGCTTCTCCTCGGCATTACGGCAGTGTCCTTGCTGTGCTTCTCCTCCTTGGCATCACGGCAGTGTCCTCGCTGTGCTTCTCCTCCTCGGCATCACGGCAGTGTCTTCGCTGTGCTTCTCCTCCTCGGCATCACGGCAGTGTCCTCGCTGGGCTTCTCCTCCTCAGCATCACGGCAGTGTCTTCCCTGTGCTTCTCCTCCTCGGCATCACGGCAGTGTCCTCGCTGTGCTTCTCCTCCTCGGCATCATGGCAGTGTCCTCGTTGTGCTTCTCCTCCTCGGCATCACGGTAGTGTCCTCGCTGTGCTTCTCCTCCTCGGCATCATGGCAGTGTCCTCGCTGTGCTTCTTCTCCTCTGCATCACGGCAATGTCCTCACTTCCTCACTGTCCTTC
>BLSH010334420.1:1088337-1105670 GCA_018402905.1 Glandirana rugosa | reverse complement strand
GTCGCTCCTGTGACGGTACTACGACTCCTATTCGTGTCACTCCTGTGATGGCACTACGCCTCCTCCTCCTGTGCTTCTCCTCAGCATCACGGCAGTGTCCTCGCTGTGCTTCTCCTCCTCGGCACCACGGCAGTGTCCTCGCTGTGCTTTTCCTCCTCTGCATCACGGCAGTGTCCTCACTGTGCTTCTCGTCCTCGGCATCATGGCAGTGTCCTCCCTGTGCTTCTCCTCCTCTGCATCACGGCAGTGTCCTCACTGTGCTTCTCCTCCTCTGCATCACGGCAGTGTCCTTGCTGTGCTTCTCCTCCTCCGCATCACGGTAGTGTCCTCACTGTGCTTATCCTCAGCATCATGGCAGTGTCCTCGCTGTGCTTCTCCTCCTCGGCATCACGGCAGTGTCCTCGCTGTGCTTCTCCTCCTCGGCATCACGGCAGTGTCCTCCCTGTGCTTCTCCTCCTCTGCATCACGTCAGTGTCCTCACTGTGCTCCTCCACCTTAGCATCACGGCAGTGTCCTCGCTGTGCTTCTCCTCCTCGGCATCACGGCAGTGTCCTCCCTGTGCTTCTCCTCCTCTGCATCACGCCAGTGTCCTCACTGTGCTCCTCCTCCTCGGCATCACGGCAGTGTCCTTGCTGTGCTCCTCCTCCTCGGCATCACGGCAGTGTCCTTGCTGTGCTTCTCCTCCTCGGCATCATGGCAGTGTCTTCACTGTATGTAACATGGAGCCGCGCTAAAGCTCAAAATTAAAGTCTCTATTCAAGGACCAGAATCCTGGATAATTTGAGAAATGGATGAAGCAAAAATCCTGAGTATCCGAATAGGAGGCTTACCCCAATGAAATGATAAAAGCGCTTATATCATAAGCTTCAGGTGAATTCTCAGGTCTGCAGCTGGTCGGTCCTCCCGTCTCATCAGGCACGTCAAATGGTCACCAACTCTAAATAGGTATGACACTTGAGATGGGCACCCTTCCGGATCCTGTATTTCCTGCTCACTAGGTCCAACACCGCCAGACACTCAGACAAATGTGGTCAGGAGATCAGCATGTCATGAAACGAAGGGAACACCACATCGTACAGTACCGTTTTGCAAGGTTTATTGATATCTTAAAAAGCTACTCACAAGCATGGAAGGATAAAAAACACAGCCGGCTGTATGGAGGTGACGTCAGCGCGCCCGGTCCGACGTACGTTTCATCCAAAAGGACGTCTTCACTGTGCTTCTCCTCAGCATCACGGCAGTGTCCTCGCTGTGCTTCTCCTCCTCGGCATCACGGCAGTGTCCTCCCTGTGCTTCTCCTCCTCTGCATCACGGCAGTGTCCTCACTGTGCTCCTCCTCCTCAGCATCACGACAGTGTCCTCGCTGTGCTTCTCCTCCTCGGCATCACGGCAGTGTCCTCACTGTGCTTCTCCTCCTTGGCATCACGGCAGTGTCCTCACTGTGCTTCTCCTCCTCGGCATCACTGCAGTGTCCTCACTGTGCTTCTCCTCCTCGGCATCACGGCAGTGTCCTCACTGTGCTTCTCCTCCTTGGCATCACGGCAGTGACCTCACTGTGCTTCTCCTCCTCGGCATCACGGCAGTGTCCTCACTGGATAGATGTGTATTCTGCAACCAAAGACCAGAATTGCGGTTTTATCGCAGATTTATTGATGACCTGTTCCTGATTTGGGAAGGTTCTCCTGAATCTTTGGAACAGTTCATCAAAGATCGAAATAATAACCGTCACAATATTAGGTTGGAACACCAATATAGCCAGACGGAGATTAATTTCTTGGACCTGACTATATATAGGAGAGATGATGCCCTAGCCACTAAGGTTTATTTCAAACCTACAGATTGCAATAGTTATCTGGCAATTGGCAGTGGGCATCATCCCTCCTGGTTACGTAACATTCCAAGAGGTCAGTTCACACGGGTGAGCAGGAATTGCACCTCAATTGAACATTTCTTGGAACAATCAGAAATAGTGAAAAATAGATTTTTACAAAAGGGGTATAAGGCCCAGCAACTAGATGCTGAAATTCAAAGAATGTTGGCGATTCCAAGGGATGAGCTATTGGGGAACCAACCTAAATCAGGAACAGATAGTACTAATAATGAATGGAGTTTCATATCAAATTACCATGATCAGTATAAGGAGGTAGAAAGTATTATCTCCAGACATTGGCATCTTTTGAAAATGGACAGATCCCTAGGACCAGTCCTTCCCTTTAGACCGAATTTCGTTTACAGGAGATCCCCTAATTTTGGAGACACTTTAGTGCAAAAAATTTTAGATCCCCCAATGGGAAACAGAGGGATATCTCTCTGGCCAGATAGGAAGGGTTTCAGGGCTTGTGGGTAGTGTAGAGCTTGTTGAATGACGGGCAATGATATTAGAACACGTACTAGCTTCTGTTCTACTAGCACGGGCAGACAACATATCATAAATCAGTTTAGAACGTGTGATACTACACACGTTGTATACGTACTAATGTGCCCATGCGGACTGATGTACGTTGGACGCATGAAACGCCCATTAAAAGTCAGAATAGGGGAATGTGTCAAATATAGTAAAAGGTTTCAAGTTCCACAGTGTCTCTTTACATTATAGACACATGCATAATAGGGACCCCTCCAGTTTACAATTTTGGGGAGTGGAAAAACTGGTCCCCAACTTAAGTAAGGGAAATATCTAAGAAAGAAACCCGATGGATCCATCTTTTAAAAACTTTAAATCCGGATGGGTTGAATATTGATTTAGACCTGAACTGTTTTCTGAGCAATTCTTAATGTACTAGTGAAATTCTACATTATTAGGGAGGTATACATATAAGGAGTAGTGGTGAGACTCTCCCTGCTAGTGGGTCACAGTGAGCGAGGGAGATATTATGCTCCCACCTCTAACTATGGGCCCATGTGTTTTAACCTCATCCCAAGAAACAGTGAGATAGTGGTGGGATTAGAGCTAATTCACTTATTAGATTTACATCGGGAAAATTCTATTATATTCTATTTTCTCCTAATGTTGTTTTTTTCCAATTTTTTCCTATATATATATTTTTTTTCAGAATTATTTGAATTAATTTTAATTTTAACCTTTTTAGAAATATCTGTCATTATTTTATTAATTATATTTTATTAATTGAATTTTAATCCTAGTGGTCAAGTATGATCTGATAATCACATGCAGGTCAATGAGTCTACTTGATAAGCTCTATTTGTGTAATGGTAGCTGCTTAAACCTATTATTATTAATTGTAATTTATCAAGCTATTCGGTTATAAATATACAATTAGTTTTTAGTGTATTTAATTTGATTCATTGTATACTTGTAGATGGGGGGTTGTGCAGTGGGAGTGTATGCCTTTCATCTGTATTCCCCTCTAAAGTATGGCTTATAAGGTGTCTAGGCAAAGTGGCTGAATTAGAAATATAATATGTACCTGTTCAGTGCACACAAATTATTCCTAAACCACCTTGGGTCTATCATGACCGGTGAATACAGGGTTAATGGTATGGACAGACAATTTGGCCATAGTGTGACAATGTGAATAAGACGCCTCTGCCATCTAGCGGTTGATTATAGCCGTTACTTAAGCAGGGTTGGATCGTCGTATGGCCAGCCCTTGTGACCAAGTCGGAAGTGACGAAACGCGTCAGCCGCGTGGCCATACGACGACCCAGATGGAGTGTGTGTGATCCGACAGTGACGGTGACGGTGGTGAGAAGCGGTGCCCAGTTGCGGTCACGGATCGGTAACAACAACTCCGATGTTTTGACACTAATGATCTATTGTTTCAAGCGCATTTTTTTTAGAATTAAAAACTGAGTTTTAAGTGATATACTATGAGAGTTTTTCTTTGCTTGCCCTTTGCATGAGTAACTATTATTGGTGGAGATATACGGATACAGCAGGAGCTTTGTATTCTGGCTGAGCTGACCATCTCTAATGCCTTTGTGATTGACATCGGAGGGGATGCACGGATACAGCAGGAGTTCTGTTTTCTGGATGGGCTGATTAACTCTTATGTTTCTGGTGAGCCTCAGTGTGATTGATTTGTTCACGTGGTGGCACAGGTGGAGGACTGTATAATTGGAGCTACTTCACAAACTGATTGAAGATTGCACTGTGATGGACTTTGATAGCACTAGCACTTTATAAATTCACAATATTTAATTATATGTGTCACGTTTTGCACGTTATATGTGAATATTTATTTTTTTGCGCTTCTAGAAATTATGAATTGTAGGTTCTCATGTTTTTTATTGTCCTCACTGTGCTTCTCCTTCTTGGCACCGCGGCAGTGTCCTCACTGTGCATCTCCTCCTCGGCACCACAGCAGAGTCCTCACTGTGCATGCCTTCCTTGGCACCACGGCAGTGTCCCCGCCGTACGTCTGCTCCCTCCTCCTCCCTTGGCCAGTAGGGTAGTTTCTCATCTTGGCCAATTGGGAAACTTGTCTCAGGACCCACTTCCTGTTTGGCTGGAAGGCAGAATCAGTGTTACAATAGCGACTATTTATTCACTATCGTCACACAACTGGGCAGGACTGCGCCCTGAGCCCACCCCCCCCATTGGAATCCATGCATCCAGCACCCTGCATGTAGATTAGGGGGCTGGACACGTGGATGGGGGGCAGCAATGGTGCACCCCTTATGGACGGGCCCGTGCACATACTTTTATGTGATGTTTGAGAAGGAAAATGAAATAAATTGAGTATTTTGTGAGTATCTGTATATCTTGTGGCTGATATAGGCTGATGTGGTGAGAATAAAGCAAAATCCTCCAACTTTATACATTGTATACTCCCCACTGAACTATCAATAAGTTCTTCTTCTGCACTGACACGGCTTTTCTTTCTTTTTCCTTCTTCAAATAGATGGAAGGTTAGCAGTCTTCCCTGGATGTCATACATTCCCCCCAGACCACATACAGTAGGTACACATGCATAATATTGGTGTAGTATTCATACCGTATTATGACACGGCTTCACACATTTGCTTGGCATCTAGGAGCTGAAAAATTTAAAAGCCAGTTTTTTTAATAACAAAGCTTACAGGTTGAACAATGTAGCATGTTCCCGAAGGTGAACTTATCTTTTATCAAAGGGGTGCCCAACCTTTTGAAGAGCGAGGGCCACTTTATCGACTTGGTAAGCGGTCATGGGGCATGCAGATAACATGAGTGGAGCAGGCAGATAACAGGTCTGTGTCCACTCTCCATATGCAGACACAGCCTGCTCTACTCCATGGGCCCTCCGATCTGATCTGCCCATACAGAAGAGGATGGATCGGATTGGAGATAGGCGGGTGTAAGGACTCAGGTCCGTTTACATCTGCCACTCTATAGAGGTGAATGGAGGGTCCGCCTGAAAAACAGACAGATTGACCTGATCGGACCGATCGCGTGAAGGGGGCCTAAGGCTGCTTTCACACTGAAGCACTGCAGTTTACCTGCACCTCAACTGACCTCAATCTTCACTTCTTTCTCAGGATCCCTGCAGGCATCTCTGGCTGCTGCTGTCCCTCAGGCGGGTATGGCTGATGACTGCTGCTGTCTCTCCCCCAGGGCTGGTATGGCTAGTGCCTGCTGCTGGCTGTCCTCCAGGGCTGGTTCTGCTTACTGCTGGTGGGTACTGCTGGCTGGTCCTGCTTGTGGGTACTGCTGGCGGGTTCTGCTGGTGGGTACTGCTGGTAGGCACTGGGGGCGGGTACTGCTGGTGGGTACTGCTGGTGGATCCTGCTGACGGGTACTGCTGGTGGGTACTGCTAATGGGTCCTGCTGGTGGGTACTGTTGGGTGGTACTACTAGTGGGTCCTGCTGGTGGGTACTGCTGGTGGATACTGCTGGCTGGTACTGTTGGTGGGTACTGCTGGCTGATACTGTTGGTGGGTACTGCTAGTGGGTACTGCTGGCTTGTGCTGCTGGTGGATACTGCTAGCAGGTACTGTTGGCTGGCACTGCTGGTGGGTACTGTTAGTGGGTACTGCTGGTTGATCCTGCTGGCGGGTACTGCTGGTGGGTATTGATGATGGATACTGCTGGTGGGTACTGATGACTGGTACTGTTGGTGGGTACTGCTGGCTGGTGCTGCTGGTGGGTACTGCTGGCTGGTACTGTTGGTGGGTACTGCTGGCTGGTACTGTTGGTGGGTCCTGCTGGTGGGTACTGCTGGTGGATACTGCTGGCGGGTACCGATGGCTAGTATTGTTGGTGGGTCCTGCTGGCGGGTACTGTTGGTGGGTAATAATGGTTGGTACTGTTGGTGGGTACTGCTGGCTGGTACTGTTGTTGGGTACTGCTGGCTGGTACTGTTTGTGGGTACTGCTGGCTGGTA
This sequence comes from Glandirana rugosa, assembly GCA_018402905.1. Taxonomy (NCBI): domain Eukaryota; kingdom Metazoa; phylum Chordata; class Amphibia; order Anura; family Ranidae; genus Glandirana; species Glandirana rugosa. Next base: position 1,099,347 of record BLSH010334420.1, on the reverse strand, counting down.
CTGTTGGTGGGTGCTGCTGTCCCCCCCTTACCGACCATTACTGTGACAGGAGACGGTGCTGGAGGAAGCATGTGGCCGCAGTAGAGAGCAGAGCCGATGCTTTCGGTATCTCTCCTGTCACAGACAGTACATTTGGTATCACTCCGTCTGTTGCAGGAGCCGGCGCTATACAGGAATCATCGGCTCTGCTTCCTCTAGTGCCTTCTCCATTCTTCACACTGATGCTGGGGGATGGAGGGTCGAGAACCCGCAATTTGGGCTTGCCGTCCCACCATCACAGAGCATGAGATGGCGGGCCACATCAAAAGGGTGTGGCCAGCAGACTAGCGGTTAGGCATCCCTGCTTTAACCCTTTCGCTGCCAGAGATGTTTTTGTGGGGTTTTTTTGCACGCGTTTAGATAAAACCTCAGTGGTGGATGACTGGAGTGTGACTGCTGCAATTGTTTAGTGGTGGATGGTGAGACACACACATGCCCCTATCCATGTGTCCAGCCCCCTGATCTACATACAGGGTGCCGGACTATGGATTCCAATGGGGGGTGGTGTTTTTTTGAAGCACGTGATTAGAGCCAGAGGCTCTAATAGGCTTCAAAAAAGGGTGGGCTCGGGGTGTGTGACAATAGCGAATGAATAGCCTATTTGCCTATGAGGAGCAGACGGATCCCGTGACACAGAAAAACTGCGGGGTGAAGCCGCCGCACAGGGTGAGTGAGCTGGCGATGGGGGGGGGGGGTGTGTGGGCTGGCGATTGGGGGGGGTCAGGGCCGTCTGCCGCACCCCCCCCCCGACTGATCCAGCCACCACTGATTCATATCATTTGCATAACTGGAATGCAGTGCAGCATACAGAAGAACACAATTCTTAAAGCCTTCCCAAGAAAAGATAGGAAGAGAGCCATCACCAGTATTGCCTGTGGTCTTCCTACAGTTGATTTTTTCTTATTATTCATCTATAATGCCTTTTCTGCAGCATGTGTGAAGGTGGCCATTTTAGTACAGACAGGACTTTACCAGATTTTTTCCTTCATTAATAAAGTGCAGGGCTTTGTGGGGGCATGCCCAGGGCATCAACGGTTGATGTCCTGGGGTATTTCCTCCCAAATATGGACCAGGTCATCATTGAGCTCCTGAACAGACTGAGGTGCAACCTGGCGACGTCTGATGGACCAAAACAAAATGTCCCAGATGTGTTCTATAGGATTTAGGTCAGACAAACATGGGGGCCATTCAATGGTATCAATTCCTCCATCCTCCAGGAACTGGCTGCATACTCTCGCCACATGAGGATGGGCATTGTCGTGCACCAGGAGGAACCCAGGACCCACTGCACCGGCGTAGGGTCTGACAATGGGTCCAAGGATTTCATCCTGATACCTAATGGCAGTCAGGGTGCCATTGTCTAGCCTGTAGAGGTCTGTGCATCCCTCCATGGATATTCCCAGGGTCTGGGCCTCCCCAAACCATCACTGACCCACCACCTCATGCTGAACGATGTTATAGGCAGCATAGCATTCTCCACGGCTTCTCCAGACCCTTTTACATCTGTTACATATGCTCAGGGTGAACCTGCTCCCATCTGTGAAAAGCACATGCCTGCCAATTCTGGTATTCAATGCAGATGCCAATTGAGCTCCACAGTGCCGGGCAGTGAGCACAGGGCCCACTAGAGGAGGTTGGGCCCTCTGGTCACCCTCATGAAATCTGTTTCTGATTGTTTGGTCAGAGACATTCACACCAGTGCCTGCTGGAGGTCATTTTGTAGGGCTCTGGCAGTGCTCATCCTTTTCCTCCTTGCACAAAGGAGCAGATACCAGTCCTGCTGATGGGTTAAGGACCTTCTATGGCCCTGTCCAGCTCTCCTAGAGTAACTGCCTGTCTCTGGGAATCTCCTCCATGAAAGTACTGGGAGACACAGCAAACCTGGCAATGGCACGTATTAATGTGCCTTCCTGGAGGAGCTGGACTGCCTGTGCAACCTCTATAGGGTCCAGGTATCGCCTCATGCCACCAGTAGTGACACTGACCCTAGCCAAATGCAAAACTAGTGAAAAACAGAAAAGAAGAGTAGGGAAAAAAATGTCAGTGGCCTCCACCTGTAGAACCATTCCTGTTCTGGAGGTCGTCTTATTGTTGCCAATCTAGTCCACCTGTTGTTAATTTCATTAACGCCAAAGCAGCTGAAACTGATTAACAACCCCCTCTGCTACTTAACTGACCAGATCAATATCCCAGGAGTTTAATTCACTTAATGCTATACTCTGATTAAAAAGTGTTCCTGTAATTGTTTTGAGCAGTGTATATGTACAATACATTTTAATATAGCTTGCTGCAAGTATTTAATTGATTTGTAAGGGCTCGTTCACACCACAACACGGTACAGCAAACCTGTGATCCAGGTACATTTCCCACACCTAGGTTTGCCACCTCATCCCTTTAAAACTGGACACATATTAATTGCACAGGTTCTGTGGCTGATTAATGTGGTAATTAAATTCACTTAGTGCCTTACCTGCATTAAATTAGCCCCAGAACCTGTGTAATTAATGTGTGTTTGGTTTTAAAGGGATGAGATGGCAACCCTACCTGCACCGTGTTCAAAATGCACTGGGTGTGTGATCTGCTGCAGGTGTCAATACAATTCTAATGACACCCCAAATGCAGTGCATTTGCCTGCACCAGATCACATGATCCCGCAGTGTCATGTGATCCAGTGCAGCACTACTGCTTTGGTGCGATTCTGGTGCATTATAAGTAATACTCCATATTCCCATCACACACATTCCTGGATAAGCTCTAAAAGATGTGGGTGCTGCAAGCAATAACCAGCTGAAAACTGGCTCAGAAATCACAATGGAGAAATTTGCCAGCACACTATGGATCGACAAGGTAGCATCCAAACGGATTTTTATTGCATGATCACAACACAAAGCAGTGCTACGCAGGGCCCCTTCATCAGGCATGTGACAAAGGGGCCCTGTGTGGCTCCGAAACGATGCACTGTTTTGTGTTGTGATCATCCAATAAAAATCAGTTTGGATGCTACCTTGTCGATCCATGGTATGCTGGCAAATATCTCCATTCTGGTGCACTATACTGACATGTTTATTAGTATGCTGCATGAGTATCAGTCATGCTCAGGGCCCTGGCTACCGCCAGGCAAACTAGGCGGCCACCTAGGGTGGACTGCTGTCCAGGGGCACCCGGCTCCTGGTTTCCCTCCGCGTCTGCATGCTCTGCAGGCTGCAGCATGTAACTAACTCAGTCTCAGGCAGCTGCTCTGTTCGACCAGTAGTGTAATTAGAGGCACAGCACTGGAGCCAGCGCTAGAGGAAGCAGAGCCGATGCTTCCTTTTTAGTGCTGCCTCCTGTCACATGAGCAGGGCAAAGGGGGTGGAGTCAGGAATGGAGCCAATGGGGGTGTAAAAATGAGGTTTTGCCCAGGGTGTCAAAAATCCTTGCACCAGCCCTGGTCATGCTGATGAAACATGTCTCAAAGCAAGCAGCGTGGTGGATGACTGGAGCGCGACGGCTGCAATTGTTTAGTGGTGGATGGCGAGACGCAGGCACCGACCCTGCAGCGCGGTTCCCTTTTGTCTTTTTAACATTGATGCTTGTGATATTCTACTTTTGTGAGTGCATATAGTTTGTTTTTATAAACAGAGTGACACTGTGAGCACTATGCAATCTCTCTGTTTTTCTTGGAGTTATACTGTATATGTCTAAAAAGAGGTTTTGTGTGAACCCTTTTCTCAGTGATTCTTCTCAAAAAATCCTTTTAATGAGATGCCTGATGTTCATTTCCTCCATCTGCCATTATATTTGTCCTGGGATTAAAAGGTGCAGTTTTTTTTTTAATTTTATAGTGAGGGTCATGAGAGCACACCTGAATAGGGTTGGTGAAGATGCACATACAGTAAGAAGGGGTTATTGTGGTACATCGCAAAGATATCAGGTTATTTTCTATGGTTCTTTTTTTGAACTTAAGACCAGTGGCGACCCGTCCATTAGGGGCGCACAGGTGATGCCCCCCCATCCATGCGTTCAGCCCCTTGATCTACATACAGGGCGCCGAACTATGGATTCCAATGGGGGAGAGTGTTTTTTTTGAAGCACATGATTAGAGCCAGAGGCTCTAATAGGCTTCAAAAAAGGGTGGGCTCGGGGGGGGGGCGCAGAGCACCGCACCCTTATCCCACCCACTTTTGTGATGATAGCGAATGAATATTTGCTATTTTCACACTAAATCTCCTCCCTGCCAATCAGGAAGCGAGTTGTGAGACCCGTTTCCTGACTGGCCAAAACATCAGGCGATCCTATTGGACGCTTAGCGTCTAGAAGGAGGAGAGAGGGGACGCACGGCAGAAGCCATTGAGGAAGCTAATGGAGGATAGGACACTGGAGCCGCTGCTTGCAGCCCACCGCCTGCCACCCACCATGTTAAAGGACGCCGGAGCCGCCTCCCGCCATCTGCCACCTAGATGGGGTAGTGCCACGCCGCACCAGCCGCCACTACTTAAGACTATATATGTACATGTTTGAATTTGAGCACATTTGTTCATTTTTTTCACATTGTATTCGCATTGTTATTGCAGTGTATCCAATTCTGTTGATAAGTGCAGCACATATGCTTTCACACTTTTCTTGATTAAGGCTTCATGTATTCAGGGCGTTAAAAAAAAACACACGCTTTTAGAAGCATTTTGCATTGGCGTTAATGTGCGTATAGCAAAAAACGCCAAAAAACGTTGGCATCAATAAACGTCCGTGTGTATGAGGCCTTATATTCACCAATATTGCCTGTGGTCTCCTTGCAACTCCCATTACAGTCTTACCATGCCTTGTTTCATGCCATGTCTAGGTGTGGTGGTATCTATCTTGGCAGAAACAGAGCTTTTCTAAAACCAAAGCAACACAGTAATAACACCACAAAATCCCACAAATCAAAAGAAGTGCAAAAAAAGTATTTTTTTACTAACCCCCCCCCCCCCCAAATGTAAGTGTAAACTAAGCCCACAGTTCAATTCCACTATAACGCTAGGTTCACACATATGCGTTTTTGCGTGTGAACCTAGCCTTAAGCCCAACCAAACTTTCGGTTGAAATCAGTTAGGCTGGGTTCACACTTATGCTGGATGCAGCTCTCAGCAGGGGGTCCGGTGCCTGAATTCGGACCTGAAAGTCAAAGACGCACATGCCTCCTGTGCAATCCGCTCCGCAGCTGCCCCGGAGATTTGTGAACCGGCTCCATTGAGAGACGGTCACAATCTCCTGACATGCGAATTGGATGCGGTGAAACCCACATCCAATTCGCACTAGTGTGAAACCAGCCTCAAATACATTCCAGGTGCATCGAAACAAAAGATGTGCAAAATCAGGTGAATGGACTCGGGTCTAGATGGTCAGTATTACACTGCATGTTATCATCTAGTGGGCAAAGTGGCTAATGGTGTTACATTATTAAATATGGTTATTTGGACAACAACACAGTTTGAAGCAATATTTTAGTGCTTACATGGATGATTTGAATCTCATGCTACTGAAGCATGAGTGTGGCAGTCACCACATTTATAACATATTGAAATCAATGTGCAACTAATTAGGTAGTTGCAAACAAGTGTTTATTTTGCTTGGTAACAGAAGTTTAAAAACATTGTTCAAAATAACCCTTAAAAAAACCCTTTTTAGACTTTCAATGTCAAAAAGCAGTGAACAGAAATCACCATACAGAACAGGTGGCAGGTTCACTTTGGTAGTTCATTAAAGCTGATCACTTCTGTGACTCTGGTCTACAGCCAGCCCCTCTACATGTCCCAGGGCATTCTAGCAGAATATCAAAATGTGGACCTCCTAACATAGGATTAGGCTCTAAAGCAGAGATATGCAATTAGCAGACCCCCAGATGTTGCAGAACTACAAATCCCATGAGGCATAGCAAGACGCTGACAGCCACAAGCATGACACCCAGAGACAGAAGCATAATGGGACTTGTAGTTTTGCAACAGCTGGAGGTCCGCTAATTGTTTATCCCTGCTCTAAAGTGTATTGCTAGGCAAAGCATTTTTATTGTGGATTGTGTGGCAAATGGTTAGACCCCCTGTTAGGTTTTTCTGTTTAAAACATATTTTTGATTTTGCATGGAAAGTACAACTAGGTACAAGATAACATGGTAGCAAGGCTGTCAATGAAGCATACAAAACAGGGAAATGCCAAATAGATACATAAGGCTGAGGAGCAGCAGAGTTGAGAGTTTACACATGGCATGTACCAATACCACTGCCAAAGCTGAACCACCCTAAATTGCATGATGGTAAAAATTACAAATATTAGGCACCTTTGGTATCCAGGAGAATAGGACCTCTGTACCTATGAGGAAAAATTAGAAGGAAAGAAAAGAGAAATCAATAATAATAGAGAAGAGAATAGAAAAGAGGATAGGTGGAAAGTGCAGAGGACAAGAGTCGGAGGGGAGAACGGGGAGCCAAAGCAAGGTGGTCTGTGTTTAGGAAGGGAGTACAGCTCAATGCCCTAAATTGTTTTATACCTTCCTCTGGATAAATTGGCAATTTGGGACTTCTGTTGATTTTTCATTCTATATAGATATGTATCATATTGTTTTCTTACCATTCCTATGGGTGCATTATGACTTCCGCCAATATATAATACTTACCTACATACCAAGGCTGGCTTTTTATGGTGGTTTTCAATGGACTATTAGCGCACCTCAGCAGACCTCAAACTGTTCCTGACCTTTTTTGCCAATGGACCACACAGTTGAATTAAACCAGCCATTCTTAACTAGGGTTCTAGTTAGGAGAGGCAAAGGTGGTCTGTGTTTAGGAAGGGAGTACAGCTCAATGCCCTAAATTGTTTTCTACCTTCCTCTGGATTAAATTGCCAGTTTGGGACTTCTGCGGATTTTTCATTCTATATAGCTATGTATCATATTGTTTTCTTACCATTCCTATGGGTGCATTATGACTTCCGCCAATATATAATACTTACCTACATACCAAGGCTGGCTTTTTATGGTGGTTTTCAATGGACTATTAGCGCACCTCAGCAGACCTCAAACTGTTCCTGACCTTTTTTGCCAATGGACCACACAGTTGAATTAAACCAGCCATTCTTAACTAGGGTTCTAGTTAGGAGAGGCAAAGGTGGTCTGTGTTTAGGAAGGGAGTACAGCTCAATGCCCTAAATTGTTTTCTACCTTCCTCTGGATTAAATTGCCAGTTTGGGACTTCTGCGGATTTTTCATTCTATATAGCTATGTATCATATTGTTTTCTTACCATTCCTATGGGTGCATTATGACTTCCGCCAATATATAATACTTACCTACATACCAAGGCTGGCTTTTTATGGTGGTTTTCAATGGACTATTAGCGCACCTCAGCAGACCTCAAACTGTTCCTGACCTTTTTTGCCAATGGACCACACAGTTGAATTAAACCAGCCATTCTTAACTAGGGTTCTAGTTAGGAGAGGCAAAGGTGGTCTGTGTTTAGGAAGGGAGTACAGCTCAATGCCCTAAATTGTTTTCTACCTTCCTCTGGATTAAATTGCCAGTTTGGGACTTCTGCGGATTTTTCATTCTATATAGCTATGTATCATATTGTTTTCTTTCCATTCCTATGGGTGCATTATGATTTTCGCCAATATATAATACTTTCCTACATACCAAGGCTGGCTTTTTATGGTGGTTTTCAATGGACTATTAGCGCACCTCAGCAGACCTCAAACTGTTCCTGACCTTTTTTGCCAATGGACCACACAGTAGACTTAAGCCAGCCATTCTCAACTAGGGTTCTATGGAACCCTAAAGTTCTGCCAGAGGTTGCTAGGAGTTCCTCAAGCTGTGGCTGATTGGATTGACCTTCTATTTGATGATGCTTGTATAGCTCCAGGGCCATCGGTACTGGGCAAAGCCAGCTGCGTGACAACACTTATATTTTTAGCTGTCTGTAAGGGTGGCACTCTTACCACCACCATAATGGTTGCTGTTTTCCTGCTGCCCACCAATGTAAGGGGCATTTTACCATGAACCCCAATGAATTGGTTTTAGTAATGGTTTCACGAGCGCTAAAACATATTTTAGGGGTTCCTTTGGGGTGAGAAGGTTGAGAAAGACTACACTAAACAGTGTAGGGGCATGCTACAATGCAGGTTTGTTGCTTTAGTGTATTGGGAAGCCAAAATGAATGGCACCTGTGTATACATTACCACAAAGGTATGAAGCCAGCCAGAGACGGTACAAGTTTCTTTCCCGTGGTTGCAGGAAATAAATTAGCTTGATTCCCCCATCGACACAATGCTGACAGGGGAATCCCTCCCGCAAGCCATTATGTTCTCCAGAGGGGTGAGGAAAGCTGTCCCGGCCAGGAAGACATAGTGATTATTGCTAGCGGCTATAAAAACTGGTTGTACACAAGTTGATTGATCGATAAACTTGGGTACATTCAGTCTACCCATACATAGTACAAGTCTCAGCCGGTTCAGCAGGAACCGTCTATGGCTGGCCTATGGCTATGGTTCTTCCTTTCATTGTTTTTAGTTTTTCTTTTTTTTTTAATGAATGCAAGGTCATCTTGTCATTACGTTAATGACTTCTAAGAAGGCTAAGATGAATGACTTGTGTTAGCAGAAGTCAAATTGTACATGTTTCGCTTGTTCCAGATTCTGTAAATAGACTCGATTCATGACATCACACAAACAGACCAAGGATGGTGATGAAATCTCTGCACTGCATCCTTCTACTTCACACATGTTTAAACAAATATGGTAAGCAGGAGTTTAGAGATAATGCATTCAAGCTGCTTGCCTGGGACATCTCACCAGCCCATTAACTGATTTGATTTTTCCCTTAGTTGCGCCGATTCATAACGAAGCCTTTGCTTGTTTGTGTATCTGGACGGTGTGGTTATTTTTCAACGAGGATTTGCAAGAATTAGGAAAACGTTGTTTGTAAATCTAAAGTTTGGGAGGCTCTAAACAAATGCTGAACCGTCAAATCAACTTGTTTATAAGCAGGTTTTAAGCACACCATCTGTTATTTGTGCGTACACGCTGTACCCAACCAGTGCAGCTAATTGGAAAATGAAGTTCAAGTGTGCGTGTATGGCTGGAGGAAATAGTGTTATACAAGCAGATGCCTGGTTTATCCGCCATCGAGACATTTCTCTGAATAAGTTTTCAAATCTCCAAACTGATGTCATTTTATAAATTGCATTGTTCAAAAATACATAAATGAACAAACAGTAGCCAGATGCAATAATCCCTTTGAAAAGTTAATAATCAATTACACACCTGGTCTGTACAACGTGGATCTTATGGTGCTTATGTGTCTGGAGATGCCAGGTGCTGCAGACAAGCAGTCCATGTAAGTCTATGGGGGAAACAGCGGCTTCATCTAAATTGACAGCGGAACTTCACTCTCTCAATCATTATTGATTATTTGTAATCCTTATGCTGCTGGCATTAGTACAGTAAGAGAAAAAAGTATTTGATCCCCTGTTGATTTTGTATGTTTGCCCACTGACAAAGAAATGATCAGTCTATAATTTTAATGGTAGGTTTATTTTAACAGTGAGAGACAGAACAACAACAAAAATCCAGAAAAACACATTTCAAAAAAGTTATACATTGAGTTGAATTTTAATAAGTGAAATAAGTATTTGATCCCCTATCAATCAGCAAAATTTCTGTTTCCCAGGTGTCTTCTATAGAGGTAACAAACTGAGATTAGGAGCATTCTCTTAAAGGGAGTGCTCTAAATCTCAGCTTGTTACCAGAATAAAAGACACCTGTCCACAGAAGCAATCAATGTATCAGATTCCAATCTCTCCACCATGGACAAGACCAAAGAGCTGTCCAAGGATGTCAGGGACAGGATTGTAGACCTACATAAGGCTGGAATGGGCTACAAGACCATTGCTAAGCAGCTTGGTGAGAGGGTGACAACAGTTGGTGTGATTATTTGCAATTGCAAGAAACACAAAATAACTGTCAATCTCCCTCGGTCGGGGGCTCCATGCAAGGTCTCACCTCGTGAAGTTTCATTGATCATGAGTGAGGAATCACTCGGTGAGGAATCAGCCCAGAACTACACAGGAGAATCTTGTTGTGATCTCAAGGCAGTTGGGACCATAGTCACATAGAAAACAATTGGTAACACATTACACCATGAAGGACTGAAATCCTGCAGCTCCCGCAAGGTACCCCTGCTCAAGAAAGCACAGGCCCGTCTAAGTTTGCTAGTGAACATCTGAATGATTCAGAGGAGAACTGGGTGAAAGTGTTGTGGTCAGATGAGACCAAAATCAAGCTCTTTGGCATCAACTCAGCCAGGGCCGTAGATAATTTTTTGTTCTGGGGGGGGTTCAGCAGCAGATCCTAAGTAAAAGTCTTTTTAAATAAAATACATTGTGCCAAATTTATAAAGATTGGAAAAAGGATCGCATGGTTGTTTTGTACCTTAATCATTCCAGCCTGGCTCTGGCAGCCATGTTGTAGCGCTCACCGCTAAGTCAGAGACCTGAGGGTTAACACAGTGAGCACCACAGCATGGCTGCCAGTGCTAGGCTGGACTGTCAGTAACACAACAGCAATGGAAAACTCAGCCCAGTCTCAGTCAATGTTATTAACCAATTGAATGACTAGGCTTATTCTGACATTCTCTCTTACATGTAAAAATCTGTATTTTTATGCTAGACCCCCAAACATTATATATTTTTTAGCAGGGACCCTAGAAAATAAAATGGTGGTCATTGCAATTTTTGTATGTCATACGGTGTTTGCACAGCGGGTTTTCTAAACACAATTTTTGGGGAGAAATTACACTCCAGTGAATTTTAATGGGGAAACACTGTAGCCAAATTTTTGGGAAAAATATAAAAGATGATGTTGTGCTGAGAAAATAGATACGTAACATGTCACGCTTTAAAATTGCACACGTTCATGGAATGGCAATAAACTACGATACCTAAAAATCTCCATAGGCGGCGCTTTAATG
>BLSH010334420.1:1069861-1085975 GCA_018402905.1 Glandirana rugosa | reverse complement strand
GCCCAGCCATCGATCGACCGCCACGTCATGTCTCCCTCGTCCGTCTTCTTACCAGCCCGTGTCCGTCTCAAGCAGTTGCCCGACCGTCGTTTCCATGTTCCGTCGTCCGTCCTCTCACCAGCACCCATCGGCTCCAGTCACGTCCGCCTCTAGTTCGTCCCAGCCCTGTTCAGCCCAGTGTCCTTGTCCTTAGTCTGTTGTCCTTCGAGACCTTGTGTGTGTGGTTTGCGACATCTAGTCTGTCGTCTAATACACACGACGATTCGACAAATTTATTCCGTTGAACCGAGGTTAGCTAAAGTGGACTTTCTGCACCTATGCACGCGTGTCATGGATCTGCTAGCCAGCGCAGGGGTCACTAAGGGTTAACAATTGTGCAGGGTGATTTCATTGATTGGAGCCAAGTTGCCTTATTTAAACAGCTTAGCAGCACACATAATCTGCTGTCTGATCTACAGCGTTTGGTGTGTGTGTTCCAGAGCTTCCTGTTGTCTGATTCCTGTTCCTGTGACCCGACTTGTCCCGACCCTGCTTGATCTCCGCCTGCACTGACCTCGGCTACCCACGACCACTCTCCTGCCTGCTGCCTTGTACCTTTGCTGCCAGCCCGTTGACGAACTCTGCCTGTGCCCGACCATTCTTCTGCCTGCTCCCTCTGTACTGCACCGCCAGCTAGCTACCGACCCGGCTTGTACCACCACTCTATTCAACCAGCACGAGACCGGAAGCACCTCTTCAGTTGTCACCAGTGACCATCTCAACCCTCGTGCCATCCTCACTCCTAAGCCTCCTGTCTGCTCTACCAGGGGTTCACGAATCAGGGTCACAAGAGAGGTTACTCCTGCATAAGCCAGACTCATCCACCAGGTACGTGACACAAAGGAGTGGCTCAAGAAGAAGCACATTAAGGTCCTGGAGTGGCCTAGCCAGTCTCCAGACCTTAATCCCATAGAAAATATTGGGGGGGGAGCTGAAGGTTTGAGTTGCCAAACGTCACCCTCGAAACCTTAATGAGTTGGAGAGGATCTGCAAAGAGGAGTATGACAAAATCCCTCCTGAGATGTGTGCAAACCTGGTGGCCAACTACAAGAAATGTATGAGCTCTGTGATCGCCAATAAGGGTTTTGCCACCAAGTACTAAGTCATGTTTTGTGAAGGGGTCAAATACTTATTTTACTCATTAAAATGCAAATCAATTTATAACTTTTTTGAAATGCCCTTTTCTGGATATTTTTGTTGTTATTCTGTCTCTTGTTGTTAAAATAAACCTACTTAAAATTATAGACTGATCATTTCCTTGTTAGTGGGCAAACGTATAAAATCAGCAGGGGATCACATGCTTTTTTCCCTCACTGTAAATAGATAGGAAAGTAATGTGTATCATATTTACTTGTTTTAATCTTTTTTTTACATTTCTTCAGTTACTTCCTAGTTTCCAGGCCTAGGCAAATTATGTCATACATCCCAGGAGTCTTTTGGAGGGAAGAAGGGGTTTGTTGAGCTAAGCTCACCCTCCTGCTTGTATGCCTGAGATAAGGGCAGATGGAAGTAATTGCTAAATATATCATCTGCCCTTACTCAAGATGGCTGCAGCCAGAAATGCTAGGGGGTGTTTTTAAAAGTGATTTCACAGCAAATAAAGCATAGAGATATGGATAGATGAGTTTACTTTGAATAACAAAAATGTATAAAATAGCGTTTTTTTTTTGTGATGCTCAGATGCAGTGTAAATCTACCTACGCCCACATGCCTTTTATATTAGGACGAGTAACTGTATCTGTGTTTCCCTATATTTTATTTATTCATTTATTTCAGGCACTTATATAGTGCTGTCAATTTACGCAGCGCTTTACATATATATTGTACATTCACATCAGTCCCTACCCTCAAGGAGCTTACAATCTAAGGTCCCTAACTCACATTCATACATATACTAGGCATATACATGGGCAACACCTGGCAGCCCATATGCATAAACAAATTTCACAGTGTATGTCCCCAGCGCCAGTAGCAATGAGGTTTAATTGTTTCAGAAATTATAATGTTATTCTAATGTTCTAATAATATATTTGGCTCAAAGTTTGCCCCAGTGCTGCAAAACCTGACTTGTCACCATACAACACATAAGATGTTTAAGGCTCGAGTCACATCTATGCATTTTTCTTTTCAGCATTTTTGCAGTGCTTTCCGTGTTTTTTTTACAGCGTTTTTAACGCGATTTTGCCGCGATTTGCGCTTTTAAAAAAAAATTTGGGGAAATTTTGTTGCTAGGCAGATTTAAAAATGCAAAACACAAATCGTGGCAAAATTGCGTCAAAAACGCAGCACTTGTGTTTTTCTTACATGCCCATTGAAGTCTATTACATGCAAAATGTTGCCTTTTGCAGGAAAAAAGTCCCCAACCCTAAATAACTCTTGTTGTTATAAAAGGATTTCAGCCGCCATGGTAGATAGAATTTGCCACCAGTTTTATTCCTTGGTTGATGAGGCTAGACAACAAGGAATCCTTACTGTCCAACAGTGGGAATTTGTACGTACCAGATATCCACGCATTCCAACTTTCTATGCTCTTCCAAAAGTGCATAAGAATCTACATAACCCTCCGGGGCGGCCAATTGTCTCCGGAAATGGTTGCATTACGGAGGCAATGGGCCAATTCATTGACTGGCATTTAAGACCACATGTTTTGGAACTGGCCTCATACACCAAGGATACAATCCATTTGTTACAAATTTTGGAAAATATGGAGATTCCGGAAACAGCAATATTAGTAGCTGTTGATGTGGAGTCCCTCTACGGCAGCATCCCCCACCATCTTGGGGTTGTTGCCGTGGAGAGAATCTTACATCAAAACTCGACCCATGAGTGGAAATTCAACTCCTTTATTCTAACTATGTTAGATTTTGTATTACAACACAATGTCTTCATGTTTAAGGGTTCCCACTAGCTCCAGGTACAGGGTGTGGCAATGGGGCTTCTTGTGCCCCATCTTATGCTAACCTGTACCTGGGGGAGTGAGAAAAAGAACTCCTCTCACGCGATGACCTAACTCATTACACCGAGCACGTCGTCGTATGGCAAAGATACATCGACGACGTGTTCATGGTATGGGATGGCCCGGTAGATTTACTGAAAAAATATTTGGAAGAAATGAATAGGAATGCACTTAATCTATTTTTTACCATGACTTATCATGAAAGCAGGATTAGCTTTTTGGACATTTATATCCAAAAAGATAGTAGGGGTAGATTGAGTAGTACCCTATACAGAAAGGAGACTGCAGGCAACACTTTGCTGCATGCAAATAGTTTCCATCCTGAACCCTTGAAAAAAATCCATACCCTATAGTCAATTCCTACGATTAAAACAAAATTGTACCACCTACAAGGATTTTAAAATAGAGGCTGACTCTCTATATGAAAGGTTGCATGATTGAGGATATACCAAGACAACATTGAGGAAGGCATTCAATAGGGTCAAAGATCTTGACAGACATAAACTAATATTTAAATCTAAAAATAATAAGAAAAAACTTCAAATTGAAACTATAAGACTGATTACACGCTTTTCAAGAGAACACAACTACATACGTAAAATACTGAGCAAACATTGGTCCTTATTGACGGAAGATCCTATCTTGGGAAAATTAGTAGGAACCCATCCTCAGATCACCTACAAAAAGGCATGATCTTTACGAGACTATTTGGTCAGTAGCGAATACAGGGGCAGCACTCGAGGTGATCCATGCAGAGAGAGGGGTACCTTCTCCTGCGGATCATGCTCCTGCTGCCCTTTATTGGCGGAAAAGGATCTACAATATTACCAAATGGTGAGAGGCTAGTTCCCAGACACTTTGTTAACTGCCACACTAGGGGGGTTGTATATTTAGCACACTGCCAATGTGGTTCCTTTTATATAGGTAAAACTAAACAAGAATTTCAAGCACGAGTTAATAAGCATGTACAAGGCATGCGAATGGGTAATTTATATCTCCCCTTGGGAAGACATGTAGCCAAATTTCATCATCGTATGCCAAAAATTTTATTTACTGCATTGGATAGAATACACATTCCGGCCGGGGGGGGGGGGGGATTGGAACAAGACTCTCCTCCAGCGCGAGATGCGCTGAATCAGACATCTTAGGGCCACCACCCCCCCCTGGCCTGAATGAAGCTGAAAGCTATAGGCCCTTTTTGGAGGGCTACAGTTCGGGTAAAGCTGATTGAATTCAAATAATGTGTGGTTTCCTTTCCTTTTCTCTTTCTCCCTCGCTTTCATTCTCCTCTTCGCTCTCCTTGGGCTCTTTTACCTGTATTGGACCATCAGGCCTCATCTTAGGGGAATTTATTCCCTTTATTCCACGTTGGTTTGGGGTCTCCTGTCCTCGGGAGACCCTCCCTCAGACATGCTAACAACTAACCTGGAGATTTTAAAATAATTTTAAATAATTATTATAATAATTTAGATGTTTTGCAATTTTTGGTTTTGTACTGATGTCATTGTTGTCACATATAGTTCAGCCCAATGGGTAAGCTAATCTTTAATTTATGCACAATAGTATTCTTGATGGTTGATCCCTGGGTGCAGATCCATTTTCCGCCTATTGGTTCCCATTGTGTCCAGCACTAGAAAGGCCCCTGTGGCTTGGCTAGGTGCCGCCCTGGGGCTTGGTTAGACAGCGCCCTATGAAAGGGCAACTTTGTTTCTCTCCATTAGATGGCGCTGTCTCTTCTTGCGCTGTCGGTTATAGTCCATGGCCTTCTGTCTACCTTCCTCCTGACGTACGTTCGGGAGGTCGGAAATGATGGAGTACGCGATGACGCACTTCCCGTCGTGGGGCGGCGCATGCGCGTTTCCAGGGCGAACCCTCTTCTTCAGAGCCTCTGTTCGCCCTGGTAACGCGTTAGCCTTGCGAATGATGCCATCTGATCCTCCATAGCTGTGGTGGTGATAGACTGATGTCACTGTATATTACTTACGTGCCTTTGACACTGCTCCGCTTGTGAGTATATTTTATGCTGGATTTTAAATTTTAATAAATGGTTTTATGGTGTAGCACGAGGTCGGTGCGCCCCTCTCTTTTTTGTATCCTTCTCTAGTAAATATGTAGTTTACCATGTGACACCCTCTGGAGTGATTTGTGGTGCAATTCATTTACAATAGAGGCTGATGGAATTGCACTGAACACACCACAATGCACAATTGTGAGTAAATGGCCTGAAATGCATAAACAACGCATGTGAAAATTCGGTAGGCTGCATTTTATTGCAGTGCAACACAGGACACCATACGTTCTGCCACATCGTATAGCACACACGTTTTAGAGGTGTACTGGGGGACATCCACAATCGATGGCATTGCAGTACACCAACACATGTAATGCAGTGCAATGGTGTGACGTGGCCTGTGTAGCCCTTGGCGTAGGGACATTAAACCCGTCGTCACATTGGTATATTACAATAACATGCATTTTACCGTGCGTTACTGAAACACACAGCAATGCCTGTATAGCAGTGCATTGCAGGTCCATCTATTTTTTTTTTTTTTTAACAACAGGTCCATTTATTTTGAATGGCATGCCAATGTACCTGCAGCACACCATCTTTTGAGTTGCAGTGCAATGCTTTAAAAAAGTTAAATGCACATTATTTATCAGTGTTTAATTAATAATACATAATGAATGGGCTATTTTAAGGCAGGGCATCGCAATGGGTGGTACCTATTGCATGGGACAGTACAAAGGATTAAAGTTAACCTGAAATAAAGAGACAAACACAACTTTTATTTCATGGGCTATAATGGACAAGCGTTTATTAAGAGGTAACCAAATAAATTATAATAATCCATAAATCTTCAGCAATAAATTTGAACTTTTAGACCCCTTTCACACTTGTGCGACCCGATTTTACTGAAATTTTTTTCTGCGATTTTAATGTGATTTTGCAGCGATTTTACCACGATTTTGACGCGATTTGTGATCAGTGCGACTTTGGCCCGACTTTGTTGCAACTTGGCTCAATTAAAACATATTACCAAGTCATTTGTAATGACCCTGGAACCCCTGTTGGAGAAGATACGAAGAAATAAGGCGATTAGGGGGATAAGAGTCGGGGAGGGGGAACACAAAGTAGCGGCATACGCGGATGATGTTTTGCTATACATAAAGGAGCCGGGTAACACAATACCCAAAATTATGCAAGAATTGGAAGGGTATGGGAAACTATCAAATTTCAAAGTAAACACGGCAAAAGCAGAGATATTAAATATCTCTTGCCCAAGAAAAGAGAAGGAAGAGATTCAAAAAAAAAAAAAAAATACCCCTTTAAATGGCAACAGAAAGAAATGAAATACTTAGGAGTAGAACTGACTGTCCGGGAGAGAGAATTATATGTAGCAAATTATGTGCCATAAATAAACTAAAAGAACAGATAAAGAAATTGGGAAGGGCAGGTCTGACGTGGATAGGAAGGATAACGGCAGTGAAAATGTATATACTACCTAGATTAATATATATATTCCAGATGATCCCTATTGCAGTACCGGAAGATTTTTTCAAAAAATTAAGAACAATTACCCTAAAATATATATGGGGCAGGAAACATTATAGGATTTTCACATGTTTATTATTTAAATACACTATCTGGTAGCGCCTTCACTAAGTCACGGTTTCATTTTATAAACATTTTTTACTCTCCTCCTGAGAGGTGTGGCAGGGCAGCAACCAGTTTTACTTTTAATTTTAAGAAAATCAGTTTCACCTGATCCATTCAGTATCCCAACAGCACTTGAACACTCCTAACTCATTTTTTCATTCAGTGAATAGCACACAGCACTTACACACATAACACACACACACACACTTCCCCGGCAGCGCCAGAATTGTCTTTTTTAAAAAACCTCACATTATAGGATTGCCTACACAACACTAACGAGAGGTAGAGAAGAGGGGGTTTAGCAGTCCCGGATTTTAAAAGATACTACCAAGCAGTAACAATAGCACGAATTGCAGAGTGGATTCACAATAAGAGGAATAAAAGATGGGTAAATATTGAGAAAACACAAAGTAAGGTAGACCTAGGGAAAATTTCAGGCCTTTTTGAAAGTGAAAAAAATAATAAATGAATTTCATACAATAAACGTGTGCGTAAAAAATGTAAAAAACGTGTGTTATAATTCAAAAAACGTGTGTTAAAATTCATAAAAAATAAATATATATATATATATATATATATAGGAAATTAATAGTCCACAGTGTCTTTTATATTGTGCAGAAAGAGCAATGCTTGAGATATTACTACAGAAGAATTTTGATGAAGAAATCACACAAGTCTTCGTGCATTCAATAAAGTGACTTTCCTTTCTTAGTGCTGTGAGTATGAGTGAAATCTACAGGTGACTTTTCTCTCCACAGTATTATTTTTTTCACTTTCAAAAAGGCCTGAAATTTTTAGTATATAACTCTATGGTGAAAGATTCTAGTGTTTGTTATTTATCAATTTAAAAGTCACTCTTAGATAACACATATTTTAATTGCTTATATATTTCTTTATTTATGTATATAGAATTCACAAGCTGATATATATTTTTTATTATTTTTTGTGGAAGCACAGTCACTTTATGCCAGCAATGAGTTGGTAACACCATTTGTCTGTCACGAATACATAACACTGGTTATCACTATAAAATATTACAATAGTTACTATCTCTATAGAGGAACATGCCCTAGATAAATATCAAAATAAATGGGGAAGATGGGAGAAATTTAAGGAAGAGAAAAAGAAGGAAGTAAACATAGAATAAAAGAAAGAAAGAGGGAAAATAGGGAAGGGAAAGAAGGAGGGGGGAGGGTGTAAGACGAGGGAAAGTCTAAAACCTCAGAAGATGGGCTGTCGGGGTGTTTCTTATTTATCTTTTTAGCAACCGTGACGTTAAAAAATAAAAAAGTTTAAAAAGAAAGAGAATACCACAATGATGAGACAAAGCCAAAACCTGCCGGGTTTCTCTTTTTCTCGAAGGATAAAGTGAGAGAAAATTAGGAAAAGAGAACAAGATAAAGGGAGAGGCAGTCTCTGAGGGGAAGGAAAAAAATATAAAAAAAAAAAAAAAAAAAATAAACCTATTACCAAGTCATACAGAAGTAGTACAGAAATCGCATCTATATTATTCAGGTGCGATTTGCATGAGACTTTGAGGGTTTAACATTGAAGTCTATGGACCTTAAGTTGCATTAAAGTTGGACCAAAGTAATGCAGGGACTACTTTGAAGTCGCACAGATAAGAATGGTACTCATTGGAAATAATGGGGAATGACTTGTCATGAGACTTTGCAGTCCCAAATCGCAGGACAACTCGCAGAAGTGTGTAAGGGGTCAAAAGTTACATCACGACCATAACTAATTTTATTTACCAAGGCTCCTTTCACACTGAGGCGTTTTACAGACGCTATTTAGCTAAAAAAAAGCATCTGTCAAGCACCTCAAAAATCCCCCCCAATCCACCCCAATGTGAAAGCCGGGATGTTACAAAAAGTCCTGCAAGCAACATCTTTGGGGCAGTGAGGGGAGCGGTAATATACCGCTCCTTTACCGCCCCTGCCATTGAAATGAATGGCAAGTGCTTCCGAAGCGGCCGCACACCACCTCCGTACTTTCAACCCCGTTGTAACCCCTTGTGGGGGGTTAAAAGCGCAGCGCTCCCGCCCGCATAGCGAAGCCATATCGCTGGTAAAACTCTGCTAAAACTAGCAGGGTTTTACCGCTTCAGTGTGAAAGTAGTCTAATAGTATCACATAGTCCATCCAGAAATGAACCGGATGACAAACCCCACTAACAAACGGCATGTCAAACATACTGAAAGAAGGGTGGGTACTGCTCACACCCGAGCAGCAGAGGCGCTCTGTCTTCCAAAGGGCTCTCCTCAGGCGGCTGATAGAATGGGAAAACCGTGGCTCTTATACCCTCTGTTTTAGCCCGCCTGATTTAGTCAATGAGGGCACTGTTGCTAAGCCCTCCAGACTTGTGCCATCTCCCCTACCAACCTGTAAGAGAAGAGGGCAAGGAGAGAGAACAGGAGTCCCTTGAACTGTCCCACGGAGCCCCATTTGAGCGCTAGGGGCTCAGTTATTAACACAAGGCAGTGCAACGCAAATCCAATTTGCAGGCCTAAAATCGAGTTAGGCCTAATGAATACTGGGTGTTTAGCACCTGTGCATGAGATCCTGGTTAGCAGCCTGTAAAGCTCTATGGAAGGCTGAAAGCTGGTGGGGCTGAATGATGTACCTAATGTTTAGGGCCGTATGCACCCTGCGGCAAATGCCTGGAACACAACTTTTTTAGTAGAGCGAGTCTACACTTTCCTGCTTGGGTGATAACCGCCCTCCTCATCTTGTACAGGCATTACAGAGACAGGAGGACGGAAAATCTCCCACATCCAGAAGTAAAACCCTAAGAGGAATTTAGAAACTTTGAGCCTGCATTCACATAGGGGCGACCCGACTTTGCTAGGCGATTTCAGCGCGACTTCCAGCACGACTTGCCAGGCGACTTTGCCTTGACCAATCAGAGAAGGGAGGGAGGGGGCTGCCTAAAAATAAATTCTATTCTTTTAACTGTAAAGTCGCTTCCATGTAGATGGGGATGCGACTTCTATTGAATCCTATGGGCACAAGTCGGATAGAAGTCGCCTAGAAGTAGTACAGGAACCTTTTCAGGAGTCGCCTTGAAGTTGGAGCGACTTCAGTCATGTATATTAAGATGGCTCCCATTCATTTCAATGGGATTTCAAATGTCAAGCAACTTGAGGCAACTCAAGTCGAATCTCAAGTTGCCCCTGTGTGAACGGGCACCAAAGCTTCATGCACACAGGACGTTAAAAAAAATCCTAAAAATGTCAGTAGCTTATCAGTGTTTTTTTCCAGCTTTTACCAGCGTTATATTACTGGTGTTTTTGCATGTTTTTTCACGTTTTTTTTTAACCACTCCAGGTCCGCGCTATTGCCGAAATACGGCTCCAGCGCGGACCTGAAATGCCGGGTGGACGTCCTCCACTGTGCGCCCCCTGGCGGCGGCGTGCGCGCGCGCGCGCCGCACGCTGCGCGAGCGTGCCTGTGGGTCGGGCGGACTCGATGTCCGCCCGAGACCCGCCGATCACTTTCAGGAGCCTCAGAACGGGGAACCGCCGTTGTAAACACGGCGGTTCCCCGTTTTGTGACAGGGGACATAACAGATCTACTGATCCCTTTCACTGGGATCAGTTAGATCTGTTATGTCCCGGCCAGCCCTGCCCCCCCACAGTTAGAACACACCCAGGGAACATATTTAACCCCTTCACTGCCCCCTGCTGGTTAACCCCTTCACTGCCAATGACATTTATACAGTAATCAGTGGACATTTAAATTTCTGATCGCTGTATAAATGTCATTGGTCCCAAAAATGTGTAAAAAATGTCCGACATTTCCGCCCCAATATCGCAGTCCCGATAAAAATCGCAGATCGCCGCCATTACTAGTAAAAAAAAAAATAATAATAAAAACGCCATAAATCAATTCCCAGTTTGTAGACGCGATAACTTTTGCGCAAACCAATCAATATACGCCGATTGCGATTTTTTTTTTTTACCAAAAATATGTAGAAGAATATATATCGGCCAAAACTGATGAATAATTTTTTTAATGGATTTGTACTTTAGCAAAAAGTAAAAAATATTGCAAAATTGTCGCTCATTTTTTGTTTATAGCGGCGATCAGAAATGACGCAGAGGGGATAAAATACCACCAAAAGAAAGCTCTATTTGTGGGAAAAAAAGGACGCAAATTTTATTTGGGTACAACGCCGCACGACCGCGCAATTGTCATTCAAAATGCGACAGCGCTGAAAGCCAAAAATTGGTCTGGGCAGGAGGGGGGTTTAAGTGCCCGGTAAGGAAGGGGTTAAAGGGCCAGCGTTTTTTTTCCCCAATTGATCTAAAATGTCCAAAAACCTTGGGGATGGACGATTTTGGGTGTTTTTGAGCATTTTTACAGCTGAAAAACGTCTCTCAGAACCCTCTGATCTTGGGTTTTTTTTACAGCTCAAAAACGTCACTGCTAAAAACAGTTGATAACAGCCTGTGTGTGCATGAATACATAGGATAACATGATGGAGGGTTAATTGACTGTAGAAAAAACCGTCTGCAGCTAAAAACAGCTGCTGTAAAAACGTACAAAAAATGTCCTGTGTGCATGAGGCCTTACACTTTTGCTGTCTAAAAACCACCTATCTCCCAAAACCCCATGTAATGACGATGAACAATGGCAAACAAAGGCAGATATGTCTGTAATCCAGATTAGGGGGCAACTGTGGCTCCCTTTAGTCCTGGTTCACACCTATGCATGTTGCAGTTTGCATATTCAAGGTGCATTTTGCATTTTTCAATACACATTTTTGATCCAGTGAAGTCTATGGAACCAAAAACCAGGAAAAAGTCCCTGGCCCTTTCCATAACATGCAAAGATGTGAACAAGACCCATAGGAAACCACGTTAAATGTGTTTCTGCAAAATTGAAAACACACTAAAAATGCATAGGTGTGAACCAGGCCTTATAGATATGGTAGACTAGAGGATGTATGTGATTTGCAGGATTAAAATAAAAAAACTTAAGCACTGGTGAACTGCAATATATTCGATTTTTGTTTTGTAGAAGTTTATCTATACTTTATTTTTACTTGATGACAGATTCCCTGCCAAGAGGCCATTCGTCATGGAAGGGCTTCTTAGAGAAAAAATTAAAAAAAATTGTTGCCAAGATTATTTGATGTTATTGCAGATTCTGCAGAACAAAGCATGGTAAACTTGATGTATTTAGCTGCAATTACAACTTATAATTACAGGGAAAGGGCTATGACTCAACAGAGTTGGCTGAAACATATTATGTAAAGGCACAATAAAAGATCTCAGACAATTTCTTAGTATTATAATTATCAGTCATAAATGGGGAGACGGGTTAACGAAAATAATGAGTAAAGTGCAGGTCTTTCCCTGGACTGTTCGCTAGAAAGAAGCTGATTATGACCGACGCCTAAGCTGTGTCCATCAGACAGTCAAATAGATCAGTGACCATAAAGAGGCCACTCAGACACCTCTCCTCTTCATTCATGTCCGCTCAAGCATGCCTGGTGAAGTGGCTGCTGTTTTGTGATCTTTTAGATGTATGTCTCCACTTTAGAAAAACATCAGGATGAAGAGGTCAAAGGTTTGCCCTTTGAATGGCAGGGTCAGTGGAATCTCTTCAGGGATTAAGTATGTGTCCCTCCAACAAAGCAGGAACAAAATATACATGCATCCATACTAGGCTAATTATTGGGGAGGCAGGAAGGGTCCCTGAGGTACCAGAGTCATTTTTTTAGGGCTACAGCAGTAAAGCGCAAGATAGGTGGGTTAAACAGCTTTTGTATTGAAAAAAAAGAGGTTTTTGTTGCATATGCAAATATAAGTGAGGCCTCACTGCAAGGTATCTCTTCAATGTGTGGTTCCTAACTCATCTATCAGAGCCCAAAACTTCTATAAAAATGAACCTAAAAATGCCTAGTATTTGCCTGTGCAAGGTTTGCTTTAAATGCTATCTCTATCCAAAATGATTCTTTTCCTAGATTTTATTAAATTAAACGTGTATCAAGAGGGTTATAGAGACCTCCATTGCTGACCTGCTGACCTTCTTTGGGAAAATGGAAGTTTGTTAGTCAAATACTTCCCTTAATTTTCCTGCACTCCACAGCAGCATACGATTGGATGTCTCTTTCCCCTCCCTCATACCTCAAAGGACACCACTGTCATAAATTTGAGGCTGATGCAGGACGCACATTCCATAAGTAGCATACTCATTAAATAAGGAGAGTCTTTCTATCCGTTGAAACCACTAAGCAACTTATTCACTCCCTTGTTATCTCTCACCTTGACTATTGTAACTCCCTCCTCATTGGCCTACCTCTCCGCAAGCTATCTCCTCTTCAGTCTATCATGAATTCCGCTGCCAGACTCATCCACCTTGCCAACCGCTCAGTGTCTGCCACCCCTCTCTGCCAATCCCTCCACTGGCTTGCCATTGTCCAACAAATAAAATTCAAAACACTAAAAATAACATATAAAGCCATTTACAACTCTTTCCCGAGCTACATTACCAATCTTGTCTCCAAATATCACCCAAACCGCCCTCTCCGCTCCTCCCATGACTTCCAAAGTTCCAAAGAATGGGAAAAGCTCTGGAGAAATCCTGGAGGCGAGCATGGG
Organism: Glandirana rugosa; assembly: GCA_018402905.1. NCBI lineage: Eukaryota > Metazoa > Chordata > Amphibia > Anura > Ranidae > Glandirana > Glandirana rugosa. The sequence continues at coordinate 1,072,712 of BLSH010334420.1, read as the reverse complement.
AGGAGGTGACAAGGGAGCTAGAGAGCAGGAGGTCTTGGGAGGACCAAAGAGGGCAGCTTGGTTGGTATTTTGAGACTAGGTTAGAGATGTAGCTGGGGGCAGAGTTGTGGATGGCTTAGTAAATTATTGTTAGTACTTTGAATTTTATCCGTTGGGTGAGTGGAAGCCAGTGAAGAGATTGGCAGAGAGGGGTGGAGGACACTGAGCGGTTGGTAAGGTGGATAAGTCTTGCAGCAGCATTCATTATGGACTGAAGAGGGGATAATGTATGCAAAGGTAATCCAATGAGTAGAGAGTTGCAGTAGTTGAGACAAGAGATAACCAGAGAGTGAATTAGAAGCTTGGTGGTGTCATTGGTTAAAAGGGGGCGTATTATAGAGATGTTGTGGAGGCTGAGGTGGCATGATTTGGACAGGGATTGGATGTGGTCCTGAAAGGACAGTTCAGGGTTACCCCAAGCACCCTGGCATGTGGGGACGCACTAATAGCTGTGCCATTGATCTTAACAGAGTAGTCAGGGGAAGGGGCACATGGGGAGGAAATATCATGAGCTCAGTTTTAGATTCAGTTTGAGGAAGTGCTGTGACATCCAGGCTGATATGTCTGTTAGTAAAGCAGTGATCTGTGAGGGAACTTATGGAGTGAGCTGGAGGGTAGAGAGATAGATTTGGGTGTCATTGGCATATAAATGATAGCGGAAGCCATGGGAGGTTATCATCTGACCCAGGGAGGACATGTAGATCGAGAATAGTAGGGGTCCAAGGACAGAACCTTGGGGGACCCCAAAAGTAAGAGGAGTTGGAGAGGAGGAAGTGGAGTTGTAAGTGACACTAAAGGTGCAGTGAGATAGTTAATATTCAAACCAATGAAGAGCACAGCCATGGAGACCAAGCAAATTGAGTTTTTGAGGAGGAGGGGGTGATAAACTGTATTAAAGGCAGCGGAGAGGTCCAAGAGTAAGAGTACGGAATAGCTAGTTTTAGCTGTCAGTAAGTCGTTTGTGAGTTTTAGGAGGGCAGTTTCTGTGGAGTGCTGTGGACAAAATCCAGACTGAAGGGGATCAAGAATGTTATTTTCAGGGAGGCAAAGGGGAGTAAGGAGTCTTAGGTTGTTAAGATTGGTGGGGTCCAGTGTGGCCTTTTTTGGTATGGGAGTGACTAGTGCATGTTTTAGAGGGTTGGGGAAGATGCCAGTAGAGAGGGAGAGGTTGAAGATATGAGTTAAAGAGTGTAGGACAGAGTCAGAGGGTGACTGTACTATTTGAGAAGGAACAGGGTCCATGGATCAGGAGGTTAGGTGGGCATTAGAGAGATGTTTAGTGACTTCCTCTATGGTAGTTGGGTTAAACGAGAGTATTGATTGTGCAGGAGGACAAAGAGTGTGAGGGGAGTGAGAAATCTGTAGAGTGGAGATCTCGAGATGAATTGTAGCAATCTTATTTTTAAAGTGATTAGCAATCTCCTGGGCAGTGAGTAAGTTGGTGGGTGGAGGTAATGGAGGACGAAGTAGAGCTTTAAAGGTAGAAAAGAGTTGACGGGTGCTCCTTGAGAGGTTGTTAATAAGAGTGATAAAGTAGGTCTGTTTGGCAGTGTGGAGGCAGGAATGGTATTTTTGGAGGGCAGATTTATATTGGCTGAAACCCTGCTGTGACTTGGTCTTACGCCACAGATGCTCGAGAGCGCGGCTCTTTTTTTTTAGGCTACTGGTATCGTTTGTCTGCCAGGGTTGTAGCGGTTGAGGCCTGATTCTGTGTGTAGTAAGGGGGGCCAAGGTATCTAGGGTGGATGACAGTGAGCTGTTGTCTATAGAAGTGGCTAGGTTGGGGCAGGACAAGGATGAGATTTTGTCGTAGAGACAATCTGTAGCAAAAAAAAGAAGAGAAGGGTTAAGATGGTGAAGGTTTCTACCTTATTACCTTTTGCTTAACCAGCCCCTCCCTATTAGATTGTAAGCTCGCAGGAGCAGGACCCTCTTGTATTGAATTGCATTGTTGCTGTATTGTCTCCCTTTATATTGCTAAACACTGCGCAAACTGTTGGCACTATATAAAACCTGTATAATGATATTGATAATAATAAATCAGACACATGGAGGACCTTATCACATTGGCTAGGGGAACCCATGACAAACATTTGAAGTTTTAGTTTGCTTGAAATAAGTTCTTAGCTACACAGAAATACAAAGACCTTATGAATATTGACTCCCATGAATGATTGTAAAATATTCCAGGATGCAGGAATTATGATTAGGCAGGGGATTGTAATGGAAGAGAGACACCTTTTCTGACCCCTTGTTCTTTCTACCTGCTTTCTTTCTGACTTTCTTTTCTCACTTCCATACTTACCTTTCCCTTAAAGTGTATGTTACCCCAACATTTCAAATTCCTGATATGTTTCTGCTGTACCATGTACTTGTGTTAAAAAGTATCCTGTTCTCTTTGCATTACTTCCTGTGGGAAATGCCCGGTGATCCTACCAGTTGACCTGCTTTCCTATTTCAAACTGACCATACCAGAGCATGGAAGCACATCCATCCCAGTGTGGTCAGTTTTCTTCTTTACATCCTATTTGGGAGTACAGCCTCCAATGGTCAGACTTGTGCTGACACACCCCCTCCCTGCATAGCAAATCTCTGTGAAGATCAGTGTACAGTACTATGGTTTCTCTGCTTCCTGCTTTGCACAGTTTAACACTCCCACTCAGGGTCGGGACAAGGGGTAGGCAGGAGGGGCGGCTGCCCTGGCACTGTGGTATCATGTGAAATGGGGGTGCCACAAGGAGATTGGGGGGAGGGGATTTGTGTTAGGTGGGGGACGGGGGGTAAGATTTGTTCTAGAAGGGGAAATTTGTGT
>BLSH010334420.1:1034020-1069524 GCA_018402905.1 Glandirana rugosa | reverse complement strand
CCCCCCCCCCCCCCCCCCCCCCCCCCCCCCCCCCCCCCCCCCCCCCCCCCCCCCCCCCCCCCCCCCCCCCCCGCAGTTTGGCACGTTCGCCCTGGGCTCTGGAAGGCCTTGTCCCACTGGAACCCCTCCGTCAAAGCATAAAGCATTCCCAAATTGCCAATCTCCTGGTTTTAAAATTGGAACAGCTGTGAGCTATAGAAAGGGGGGAACAAATGAATAAAATGTGCCATTCTACATCTACAAAGGTTATATTTCAATCAGGGAAAATACAGTTGTCTGAGTCGAGATAACAGAACACCTGTGTGAATCGGACCTTTGGGCCACAGACTTCTCTGCCTTTGTTCATTCCATGGACACTTCTCTGCACAGAGGACAGACTGAGGCATCCAATTAAGTCATTAGAACTGCCTGCAAGACAATAGGGCAAAACATCAAAGCAATTAATAAAATTGCTCCTTTCTCTGAATAGCACCACAGGCCTGTAATTATCGAGGACTATGAGAAAACCACAATTAGATGGAACTCTACAAATCATGTTTCGGTTCTAGGAGAGCAAAGTTGTTTTTTCAGTAGTTGAGTTCTGGAACATAAAATTAAAATAATTAAACTTGAAATGGGGAATACAGGGCTGCTGTGAATGGTTGTGTTGTAAACAGTAAAAACACAAAGGAATGTATTTAATAAAGACCTATGCACAGTAACCCAGACAAGCCAATTACAAATGATATTTGCATTGTTTTAACTACATTAAAATGGAAACAGAGGCAAACCCAAATGATTCCAGCCTGATTGTGAGGAAATGTGGCAGTATACAGAGCGAAAACAGCCACAGCCCATGTCTATAGAACATGTCATTTACATAATTCATATTGTTTCCTTTTGTCTTCTGTGCACAGACAAGTCAGGGCTTTGGATTAAAGTAGACCCAATTGGCCAGGTATGGAACATACATACTTAAAGTGGTAGTAAACCCTCCTGTCATTTTCAGCCAAGGAAGCTGCCATCTTGGCCTCTGTTTCACCTACAACTGCCATGATGCTGCACATGTGATCAGCTATGACCCCAGCCATTGGATGGTTTGATTGTTTGGTTTAGAGCACAACCAATTGGAATGTTACATTTCTGGCACCTGCCGGAAATGTAACTGGTTTTTAAACTGTTAAATGGATGGGTTTATTACCGCTTTAAGCCTCGTACACACGATGGGAATTTCGGACGTCCAATTTTTGTTGGGTGCTAATATCATGTCGAAAGTGAAGAGCATACTAACAATACGAATATTTTCATACGATCGAATTCACATCAGATTTTTTTTATACGAAAACCGTACTAATGATACAAAAATCGGAGGTTGAGTTGCCGTGTGAAAATTTTTTTATAGCCTGCACAACCAGCTTTTGTCTTACGAAAAATCTAAATTGGCTGTAGAAAGGAGCATACTAACAGTAAGAATTTCAGACAATCGGCCATTGAACAAAAATTCTCGTCTGAAATTTGCATCGTGTGTACGGGCCTTAACACTGGTCCAAGGTGGACTAAGGTTCCATTCACACCAATGCGTTTCTTCATGCCTTTTGGTAAAACGCAGGTTTTTAAAATGGGTTCCTATTGAACACGTTCACATCAGTGCATTTTTGTGCCTCTGCATTTTTGGAAAGGATCAGAGACTTTTTAAACGCAAAATGCTGCTTTTTTTGCTTTTTTGGTTCAAGCTGCAGAAAATCACCAAAAAAAAAACTTGCTTAGAATCTAGGAACCTGCTAAAAAAGTTAGGAGCCAGTTTTTTAAATTAGTTGCCCAGCACCCAGAACTGCATGTCCTTAGCAACGGGCAATAAGAATTTCTTACGCATGGTGCCAAGTGAAAAAAAAAACTAAAGTTAAATTAAACTTTTTTTTTGTTTGTTATAAAATTTTGCAAATAAGTCGTTTTTCTCCTTCACTGATGTGCGCTGATGAGGCTGCACTGATGGGTACTGATAGGCTGCACTAATGGGCAGCGAAGAGGTGGCACTGAAGAGGCAGCACTGACAGGCTGCACTGATGGGCATTGATGAGGTGGTACTAATAGGCGGCACTCATGACGATGCACTGATGGCCACTGATGAGGTGGCACTGATCGGCACTGATGAGCACTGATAGCCAACACTGATGAGGCGGCACTGATAAGCACTCATGAGGTGACACTGAAAGGCAGTGCTGATGGGCACTGATGGACACTGATAGGCTGCACTGATGAGGTGGTACTGATAGGCAGCACTGATGAGCACTTATGGGCGGCACTGATGGATACTGACAGGCAGCACTGATAAGCACTGATGAGATGGCACTGATAAGTGACACTCCCCGTCCATTCAGGGGTGGTAAGGAAAGGGCGACAGATCAAGCCTGCAACCCTCAACCCACGCTCAACCTGGGAAGGAGATGTCGGATGTGGACAGGCAGTGAGAACAAGCAAGCCAAGCCCTCAGCCGTGCTCATCACAGCACCGCCCACCAGAGGAAAGCACTGGTTCTCACAAAGGAGAGTGTGTCCCACTCCAGAAGGCCGCAATTACCGGCCAGACCGTTGCTGCAGTGTATCCCGGTTGCCAGGATGCAATTTCCAGTCCCCATTGCGACCTGGTGCCTGGGTTTTGTAGAGCCCTGGACTAATGTAACCATACAAAATAGTCCATAACTAGGCGGTACATTAAATTGAATATACAACTTTTATTAACCACTTCCTTACTGGGCACTTAAACCCCCCTCCTGCCCAGACCAATTTTTGGCTTTCAGCGCTGTCGCATTTTGAATGACAATTGCGCGGTCGTGCGACGTTGTACCCAAATAAAATTTGCGTCCTTTTTTTTCCCACAAATAGAGCTTTCTTTTGGTGGTATTTGATCCCCTCTGCGTCATTTCTGATCGCCGCTATAAACAAAAAATGAGCGACAATTTTGCAAAAAAGAACAATATTTTTTACTTTTTGCTAAAGTACAAATCCATTAAAAAAATTATTCATTGGTTTTGGCCGATATATATTCTTCTACATATTTTTGGGAAAAAAAAAAATCGCAATCGGCGTATATTGATTGGTTTGCGCAAAAGTTATCGCGTCTGCAAACTGGGAATTGATTTATGGCGTTTTTATTATTTTTTTTTTTTTTTACTAGTAATGGCGGCGATCTGTGATTTTTAGCGGTAATGCGATATTGGGGGGGACATGTCGGAACATTTTGACACTTTTTTGGGACCAATGACATTTATTCAGCGATCAGAAATTTAAATGTCCACTGATTACTGTATAAATGTCATTGGCAGGGAAGGGGTTAACCTGCAGGGGGCAGTGTAGGGGTTAAATATGTTCCCTGGCTGTGTTCTAACTGTGGGGGGGCATGGCTGGTCGGGACATAACAGATCTAACTGATCCCAGTGACAGGGATCAGTAGATCTGCTATGTCCCCTGTCAAAGAACGGGGAACCGCCGTGTTTACAACGGCGGTTCCCCGTTCTGAGGCTCCTGAAAGTGATCGCGGGTCTCGGGCGGACATCGAGTCTGCCCGACCCGCGGGCACGCTCGCGCCGCCGCTGCCTCCAGGGGGCGCGCGGGAGCATGCGCAGTGGGAGGACGTCCATGGACGTCCTCCCGGCATTTCAGGTCCGCGCTGGAGCCGTATTTCGGCAATAGCGCGGACCTGGAGGGGTTAAACTAATATTTGGTAATGTTCATGCTCTTCTTGCTAAAGGGTAATTCCGGCCATAGACAGAGCTAATTTCTTTCTAGCAACCTGTGAAAGAATTTCGCTTGATTCCCACATCAATACAGGCAGCAGGAAAATCCCTCCCATAGATCTATTGTGTTCTCTTGGCCTTGGGGGGGGGGGACTATAATTGTCCTTATACAATACTTTATGCAGGCATCCTCCACTTTTGTCACCATCAAGAGACCCACCCTGAGAGTTGCAGCCATCACTAGAATAGACAGGAAGTAGTTTCAAAGAGGATGAAGGAGATCAGTAGAACCAGGATGCAACAACGTAGTAGAAATTTAAGAAAAATGCAGCTTGTTTTGTGATATATAGTGCAATAAACTGTCATTTGGTTTAGCTTTATATCTGCTTTAAAATGCCTTAAAGGCTCAACCTAACACCTGATACAAAATCAATTAACACAACCACAGTAATAAATCTGACCTGTGCTCAAATTAATCTGAATATTTAAAGTAAGGTTGCCAGCTAGCAATGATTGAGTGAATTCACAACACTCAATAATGACATAATGACTACAACAAATGTGAATATTCTGTACAACAAAAATGATGTTCACATTCCAAAATTGTGTGAAATCTAACTTTAAAGTCCAATTAATAAATAGTGTTATCACCATTGTGTCACTGTTATCCAACTTTAGACCCCTTTCACACCAGAGCGCTGCTGAAACAGCACTAAAGCGGCGGTTGTTTTTGCCGTGCTTTAGTGGTGCTTTTTGTGTAAAAAAACCCTGAAAAAGTCCCATTTTGCAGCGCATCCGAATCATATTTCAGGCGCTTTGGAAGCACTGCCCATTCATTGCAATGGGCAGGGGCGTGTTGGGAGCACTATTTACAACGCTCCCAACCCGCCCCAAAGATACTGCTTGCAGGACTTTTTATAACGTCCCACAAGCGGCACCGCCCCAGTGTGAAAAGACTCATTGCAAAGAATGAAAGGCAGTTTCCAGGCGTTTTTCAGAGGCTATTTCTAGCGCTAAAACGCCTGAAAGCTGCCACAGTGTAAAAGGGGTCTTAAAGTCCAATCACTTATATGGTGGTGGAGATGCAGAGCACTTTTACTTGTATAACCGTGGCACAGTGGTGATTGCACTATTTATTGATTGGACTTTAAAGTTTGATTTGACACAATTTTGGCATGTTGTACTCTGTATAATTTGAGTTTATTGGAGTATTCACATTTTTTGTAGTATAGGTTTTTAGTATATTGTAGATTTTGGTTGCTCTACACTGCTTTTTTATGAATTTATGTCAACCTAACACGCTTAATCTGAACCCCAACACTAATCCACTCCTAATGTGCACAATTACCTCTTTCTATGTTGGAAGTCTCTCTGCCCAAAAGCATGCAGGTGCTGCCCTGAAACAACACAGTGCCAAGATCCTGGCGCCAGGACAAACTGATCCGCCTGCCAGGCTAGTTTTATATCAGTAATGAATGGACACTGCATATTATCTAAGTGATTTTACTGCCTCATAAAGCAATCATATAACAATGTTACACATACAGATCCTTCAAGAGAGGAAACAGTTACAACTACAAAGGCTAAATTGTATCTAAATGCAAAAATGTAACCTATTGCAATTCACCATTTCTTAAAGTGATTGTAAAGGCAGAAGTTTTTTTTTTTTTTTATCTTAATGCATTCTAGAAAAAACCTGTGTGCAGCAGCCCCCCTAATACTTATCTAAGCCCCATCTCTATCCAGTGATGTTGCACCGAGACTCGACTGCCTGGGACTCTCCCTCCTCATTGGCTGAGATTGCAGCGGAGCGCCATTGGCTCCTGCTGCTGTCAATCAAAGTCAGTCAGCTAATGACGAGATAGATGGGGCGGGGCCTAGCTGGGGCTCCATGAGTCTGAATGGACACACGGAGCTGCGTCTCGGCTCGGGTGCCCCCATAGCAAGCTGCTTCCTGTGGGGGCACTCATCAGGAGAGAGGAGAGAGGGAAGGGACCCGAGAAGAGGAGTAGCAGGGGTTCTCTATGCAAAGCCAACTGCACAGAGCAGGTAAGTATAACATGTTTGTTATTTTTAAGTGAAAAATAGGAGACTTTAGTATCACTTTAAGGTTTGGTTTTCCCCTAAACGTAGTAAAGCGCCACAGTACCATGCGATTTGGTGCAGCGGGATTTTTTTTAAAGTAGCTCAGGCACAATTTTGTTCATATTCCAATGCGATTTCAAAGGAATGGGCTGCAAAATTGCACCATATGGGAATGCGCTAGAATCGCATCGGAACATGACACGTGAGTGAGCCAGGCCTTCATGTGGTGGTTGCATTAGTTTTATTTTTTTTTAGACTTATTTTTCAATTTCCTTTAACCACTTCAGCCCTGGAAGGATTTACCCCCTTCCTGCCCAGGCCATTTTTTGCGATACAGCACTGCGTCAATTTAATTGGCAATTGCGTGGTTATGCGACACCGTACCCAAACAACGTCCTTTTCCCCCCACAAATAAAGCTTTCTTTTGGTGGTATTTGATCACCTCTGCGGTTTTTATTTTTTGCGCTATAGGCAAAAAAAGAGCGACAATGTTGAAAAAAAAATATTTTTTACTTTTTGCTATAATAAATATCCCCAAAAAATATAAAAAAAACTAATTTCTTCCTCAGTTTAGGCTAATATGTATTCTACATATGTTTGGTAAAAAACAATTGCAATAAGCATATACTGATTGGTTTGCGCAAAAGTTATAGCGTCTACAAAATAGGGGTAGATTATGGCATTTTTATTATTATTATTTTTTTTTTACTAGTAATGGCAATTATCTGCAATTTTTAGCGGGATTGCGACAGACAGATAGGACACTTTGACACTTTTTTGGGACCAGTGACATTTATACAGCGATCAGTGCTATAAAAATGTACTGATTACTGTATAAATGACACTGGCAAGGGAGGGGTTAACACTAGTGGTGATCAAAGGGTTAAGTGTCCCCTTGGGGGGGTGCTTTCTAACTGTGGGGGGGGGGGGGGTGTACTGACTGGGAGAATAGAGAGATCGCTGTTCCTGATCACTAGGAACAGATGATCACTCTGAACTCCCCTGACAGAATGGGGATCCGCCTTGTTTACATAGGCAAATCCCCGCTCTGCCTCTCTGTGGAGTGATTGTGGGTGGTCGGTGGACATTGTGGCCGCTGGCCATGTGCACTGGCTCCGGTGACGTCCGCTATATCTGATACACAGAGCGCCGTACCGGTACAGTGATTCGCGTAATATAGCCGCCTTGCCGCAGTATTACTGCGGCGGGCGGTCGGGAAGTGCTTAAAGGATAAGTTCACCTTCAGCAACATGTTGCATGTTCCATCCATTTTTATGGTGGAACATGTAACATGTTACCGATCCTGCAGCCACTCCCTGATCCCCACCCTCCCTGTGACAGCAGGCTGGGGATCTTCTCCCCATACCTGCTGTCACTATTTGAAAAGAGCACAGCCGTGCGGGACTCCACCCACACAGCCGCGTCACTGATTCACAGAGCCCTGTGATTTAATGAACTACAAATACCGACAGCCTTTGCGGCTTGTAGTTCTCAATGAACTACCAGGGCGCTGTTCATTAAATCGCTCATTGAGCAAGTAATTCATTGAGTCTTCCTCTCTTTGTGAAACTGCCTGTCCATATGATGGACAGGCAGAAAGTTCACACTGACAGTCTGTAGGGGTCCTGCATGGCACCCACGATCTGCTGATCGTGGGTGCAATGCTTTCCTGGCTTCTACAAAAAAAAATTGTAAATGCATATTTTTTACCTGCAAAAAATGTGCGTTTATTTAAAAAAAAAACTAAAAACGTATCATCTACCAGACCAAGCTATCCAGTAAAAGTGTCAGAGGGTTGAGACAAACCATATAACGTTGACAGGGGTGATTCCAGCTTTTATTCACTTATTTAAAACTTTTTTCCAAAAGGAAAAAAAACTGTTTGTGCAACTGCGTATAAAGTATTAGCTGGAGTTTGGCTTTAATTTGTTAGTCACTTATGAAAAGTCCATCTAAATGTGCTAGATCATCCAACACTCCCTCTCCAGACAGTGCTGTTGTCCAAGGGTGACTCTGTTACCCCTGCTAGATAGGAGATACCCTAAGAAGTTTGTTACCAGACAGATCACCTGGATGAGAAAAGGCCTAACAGAATACGAATAAAGCCGCCATATATAATGCAGACCATACATGGATCGAATTCCCAACAATTTGTCGATCAAAAATCGAAATGTATGCATTTTGTAATCCGATGGTGCCACCGTTGATTTCGTAATTCAACCAACCAAGCCTTCAATTTCACCTCATTAGTGGCTGGGAATCTTCTTTTCATTCCAGGTCACAGCTCATGCGCTTTTCTTTTTCGATTATATTTTTCTCCCATCATTGATTCGTTAGTTTTCAAAAAAAAAAATCCAACATGCCTGATCACTCAAATTCAATGTTCGCACGTAAATTGGCAATTGTTGAAAATTGAACGATTATTCAAAGGTGTGCGTTTTATGAATGAAAAATCATTTGGAATTAGATGTGTATGGCCGGCATAAGAACTGGTAAGCTGCAATATATTACACTTTTGTTTCTGGATTTAGATACAATTTTAATTCCACACAAAGCCAATTTTAGTATATATATATATATATATATATACAGTCAGGTCCATAAAAATTGGGACATCAACACAATTCTAATCTTTTTGGCTCTATACCCCGCCACAATGGATTTGAAATGAAAAAAACAAGATGTGCTGTAACTGCAGACTTTCAGCTTTAATTTGAGGGTATTTCCATCCAAATCAGGTGAACGGTGTAGGAATTACAACAGTTTGTATATGTGCCTCCCACTTTTTAAGGGACCAAAAGTAATAGGACAATTGGCTGCTCAGCTGTTCCATGGCCGGGTGTGTGTTATTCCCTCATTATCCCATTTACAAGGAGCAGATAAAAGGTCCAGAGTTAATTTCAAGTGTGCTATTTGCATATGGAATCTGTTGCTGTCAACTCTCAATTTGAGATCCAAAGAGCTGTCACTATCAGTGAAGCAAGCCTTCATTAGGCTGAAAAAACAAACAAACCCATCCGAGAGATAGCAAAAACATTAGGTGTGGCCAAATCAACTGTTTGGAACATCCCTAAAAAGAAAGAACGCACCGGTGAGCTCAGCAACACCAATACACCGGAAGACCACGGAAAACAACTGTGGTGGATGACCGAAGAATTCTTTCCCTGGTGAAGAAAACACCTTTCACAACAGTTGGCCAGATCAAGAACACTCTCCAGGAGGTAGGTGTATGTGTGTCAAAGTCAACAATCAAGAGAAGACTTCACCAGAGTGAATACAGAGGGTTCACCACAAGATGTAAACCATTGGTGAGCCTCAAAAACAGGAAGGCCAGATTATAGTTTGCCAAACAACATCTAAAAAAGCCTTCACAGTTCTGGAACAACATCCTATGGACAGATGAGACCAAGATCAACTTGTACCAGAGTGATGGGAAGAGAAGAGCATGGAGAAGGAAAGGAACTGCTCATGATCCAAAGCATACCACCTCATCAGCGAAGCATGTTGGTGGTAGTGTCATGGCGTGGGCATGTATGGCTGCCAATGGACCTGGTTCTCTTGTATTATCTGCTCATATTCAGCCAAATGCTTCAGAGCTCATTGGACGGCACTTCACAGTGTAGATGGACAATGACCCGAAGCATACTGCAAAAGCAACCAACAAGTTTTTTAAGGGAAAGAAGTGGAATGTTATGCAATGGCCAAGTCAATCACCTGACCTGAATCCGATTGAGCATGCATTTCACTTGCTGAAGACAAAACTGAAGGGAAAATGCCCCAAGAACAAGCAGGAACTGAAGACAGTTGCAGTAGAGGCCTGGCAGAGCATCACCAGGGATCAAACCCAGCGTCTGGTAATGTCTATGCATTCCAGACTTCAGGCTGTAATTGACTGCAAAGGATTTGCAACCAAGTATTAAAAAGTGAAAGTTTGATTTATGATTGTTAATCTGTCCCATTACTTTTGGACCCTTAAAAAGTGGGAGGCACATATACAAACTGTTGTAATTCCTACACCGTTCACCTGATTTGGATGTAAATACCCTCAAATTAAAGCTGAAAGTCTGCAGTTAAAGCACATCTTGTTCGTTTCATTTCAAATCCATTGTGTTGGTGTATAGAGCCAAAAAGATTAGAATTGTGTCGATGTCCCAATATTTATGGACTTGAATATATATATATATATAAAATTATATATTTTTTTTTTTTCAGGGGAAAAAAGAAGGTGGTATAATTCACCTGGATACACTAAGTGGTGGTGATGTACAGTTTTACTAACACATGCCAAAGTTGCAAAACTGCGTTCAGGCGTTAAGCTTTGTTTTACCTTCAGGCATTAAGTGGTTAGGATTCTGAGAAAACTAGAAGTTTGTTTTCTCTACATCATCCATAAACCCTGGAGCTCCTCTCTATGTGTATGTAAGGAACCTACATAGGTGACACATATGATCCTACCAGTCAGTGTCTCACAGGAGCTTGGAACAGTGCAATATACACTATATTACCAAAAGTATTGGTACACCTGCCTTTACACACACGTGAGCTTTAATGGCATCCCAGTCTTTGTCCATAAGGTTCACTATTGGGTTGGCCCACCCTTAACAGCTATAACACCTTGAACTCTTCTGGGAAGGTTGTCCACAAGGTCTAGGAGTGTGTCTATGGGAATGTTTGACCATTCTTCCAGAAGCGCATTTGTGAGGTCAGGCACTGATGTTGGACGAGAAGGCCTGGCTTGCAGTCTCCACTCTAATTCATCCCAAAGGTGTTCTATCGCGTTGAGGTCGGGACTCTATGTAGGCCAGTCAAGTTCCTGCACCCCAAACTCGCTCATCCACGTCTTTATGGACCTTGCTTTGTGCACTGGTCCAAATCATTTGGTGGAGTGGGGATTATGGTGTGGGGATGTTTTTCAGGGTTTGGGCTTGGCCCCTTAGTTCCAGGGAAGGGAAGGGAAGGGAACTCTTAAGGCATCAGCATACCAAGACATTTTGGACAATTTCATGCATCCAACTTTGTGGAAACAGTTTGGGGATGGCCCCTTCCTGTTCCAAGATGATTGTGCACCAGTGCACAAAGCAAGGTCCAGAAAGACATGGATGAGCGAGTTTGGGGTGGAGGAACTTGACTGGCCTACATAGAGTCCTGACCTCAACCCAATAGAACACCTTTGGGATGAATTAGAGTGGAGAATGTGATCCAGGCCTTTTTATCCAATATCAGTGCCTGACCTCACAAATGTGTTTCTGGAAGAATGGTCAAACATTCCCATAGACACACTCCTAAACCTTGTGGACAGCCTTACCCAAAGAGTTGAAGCTGCTATAGCTGAAAAGGGTGGGCCAACTCAATATTGAACCTTATGGACTAAGACTGGGATGCCATTAAAGTTCATGTGCATGTAAAGGCAGACGTCCCAATACTTTTGGTAACAGTGCACATACAGGGATATGCAATTAGTGGACATCCAGCTGTTGCAAAACTACAAGTCCCATCATGCCTTTGCCTCTGGGTGTCATGCTTGTTGCTGTCAGAGTCTTGCTATGCCTTATGGGATTTGTAGTTCTGCAACATCTGGAGGTCCGCTAATTGCACTATAGGACAATATATATTGGTAGGATATTTTAAATTAACTTTTTTAATGTCACATTTCCCCTTCTATATTTAATGGCACAAGGAAAGCCCCTAGGCACAGGCCAGCTCTAGATCTGGCTCAGAAGTTGCCCAGCAATACATTATGTGATTGCCAGGTGGAAGATTTATTGCTGGGGAATCTTCTTGTAAAGACACATTATCCTGCCAAAGATTTACAATCCTACTCTGCCCGGTAATTAGAGATCTGGAAAACAGCAATACATAGAACTGGTTACATTTACAGGTGATCCGCTTTATAACGTTACAGCTTTTGGCTTGCATTCAAGTGAAATTCTTTACATCCACTTTTCATTTGATAGTAAATATAAATCTTTGGAATAGGAACTAGGGATGGCAGACTCCGTTCTCCAAAAATGAAATGGATTTTAAAGGGAAACTTTAATGGGTTTTTAATTCATTTCATTTTAGTTGTTTAAATTGATAAGGTTTTAAACATACAGTACTGTATATATAAAATGGAGACACTACAGTTACAATACAACTGAAGACACAAGGGTTACGGGGGCAACAATCTAAAGGGTGGATGAAGTGATGCAAAAGGTAGCTGGGTGGGGATGAGCTGATCGAGAAAGTAAAATTCAGTTGGTATTTATAGATGGGATAGACCCACCAAAGAGATGAGTTTTCAGGGACTGCTTAAAGGCAGAGTAGGAAATAGCTGGACAGATTGGAGTAGGGTGTTACAATGGAAAGCCGGCCATACATGGATCGAAATTCAATCGGTTTAACCACTTTAGCCCCGGAAGGATTTGCCCCCTTAGGGCCGTACATACGGTACAATTATTGGCCGAAAATTGTCGTACGACAGCCTGTCTTGTGATAATCCGGCCATTGGTGCGCACCTTTCGACAGCCGATCTTCAATTACCGTCCAACAGAAGTTGTATGAGGAAACTTGAAAAGTTTTGTCTGCCGATAAGGCGTCATCTGATTTTTGGATCGTGTGTACAGAAGTTGGACAAACAAACGTTGTAAGTACAAACGCTCATGCTCGGAATCCAGGAAGTGTTCGGTCGTGTATACTTGCATCCGTAATTCACATTCATCTGAACTTCCTCTTTATACGATCGTAACACGTCACTACGTTCGGCTTTGTCAAATGATAATTCGACTACCGTCAGTACGCTAGACAAAATCATGGACAGCCGCTTTGATGACCAGGCCATTTTTTGCGATACGGCACTGCGTCCCTTTAACTGACAATTGCGCGGTTGTCCAACGCTGTATCCTAACAAAATTGACGTCTTTTTTTCCCCACAAATAGGGCTTTCTTTTGGTGATATTTAATCACCTCTGCGGTTTTTATTTTTTGCGCTATAAACAAAAAAAGCTAAATTTTTGCTATAATACATATCAAAAAAAAAAAGATAAAAAAACAAATTTATTCATCAGTTTATGCCGACATATATTCTTCTACATATTTTTGGTAAAAAAAAAAAACGCAATAAGCGTATATCGATTGGTTTGCGCAAAAGTTATCGTGTCTACACACTATGGGATAGATTTATGGACTTTTAATTTTTTATTGTTTTTACTAGTAATGGGGGTGATCTGCGATTTTTATCGGGACTGCGGCGGACAAATCTGACCCCAAATGACACTATTTGGGGACCAGTGACATTATTACATTGATCAGTGCTATAAAAATTCAGTGATCAATGTATAAATTACACTGGCAGGGAAGGGGTTAAACACTAGGGGGCGATCAAGGGGTTAACTGTGTTCCCTATGTGTGTTCTAACTGTAGGGGGGATGGGCTGGCAGGGACATGACAGAGATCACTGTTCCCCGTCGACCCGCGGGCACGAGCCCGTCCGCAACTGTGCCTGCGTGAGTCACCGTACAGCTATGGCGATTTGCGCAGGAGAGCCATATAACGATGGTGGCTGGTCGGCAAGTGGTTAATGGGGATCGAACAAAGTTTGATCCAAAAATGGGCAGGGAGGCTGTACAGGAGTCGATCTACTGATTGACTTCTGTACAAGAGCCCTGCCTGATTTTTTCCGCTCGATCAGCAATGCAGGCTTGATTGGCTGTCATAAGATGATGTCACTCCTGCGCGCGAACGGGAGTTCAGTCATCCCAGCACACATGAATGTGCCGGAATGTCAACTAAGCTGTGCATGTGCAGCTCAATGTATATTATAAAGAAGGCTGCAAGGAGGCAGGTAGGTTTATTTTATTGCAGAAGAGACACTGCACATTTCTTCTGCAATAAAGAGCCTGCCTGTTCACAAAGTTTTAATTGGAAATTTTAGTTCTGCTTTAATATTTGATAAGATTGTTGATGTAGCTGGGGGCAGAGTTATGGATAGCTTTGTAAGTTTTTAGTATTTTAAATTTTATTCATTCCCAGTGGAGAGGTTGGCAGAGAGGGGTATTACACACTGACCAGTTGGTAAGGTGGAGTCTGGCAGCAGCGTTCATCATAGACTTAAATGAGTAAAATAAAAAATCCCCTGCAAGGCAGTGGCATAATGTGCTAGCATGCATTGCATACTAGCTCCAGTGTTAATTTTGGCAGCAAACTTCGATTTAGTTTTAGTCTTAGGACTAAAATGGCATTTTAGTTTTAACCCGGGTTCACATTAGTGCGTTCTCAGAGATCGCATGTGATTCGCACCCGCACGGCAGGTGCCAATCACATGCGATCTCTGAGCAGTGTGAGTTCAGCCATACAGTTGTATGGCTGGACTTGCATTAGATTTGCAAAAAAAAGGTGCATGTACCTTTTTTTTCCCGCACTGGAATCGCATCGCATGGGTGTTCTCACCCTTGCGATTCGATTCCTGTGCGAGTTCACAGTTTGCACTGCAATCTGTGAACCAAACTGGGGATTTCATTAACTTTGTAATGACATCTGCAGCGGTTCGCAGAAAGCAGTATGAATTGCCTGCGGGAGAGATGCGATGCGGGAACTGGCTCTGGAATCGCGTCAGTTCCCGCATCGCACATATGTTTTAGTTTTAGTCATATTTAGTAGTCTAAAATCTAATGGGTGTAGTTAAATTGTAATGCATTATTTTAGCATTTCTCTACAATTTACAAACGCATTATATACTGCTGGAGTGAAAAATCGAATATGTAATTATTTATGGTATTGAGGTATGAACATGCACTACAGACCAGTGTTAATTTTGACGGCAAATTTCAATTTAGTTTTAGTCTAAGTCTTTTGAGTAAAATGCAGTGGCGGCTGGTGATATTTTAGGATGGGGGGGGGTGCCTTGCTTTTTGACCCCTCCCACTTATTATAAGCCCCAACTCTTATAGATTCCACCCATTGTATCAGGAGTATACAGCCCAGCATCACTAGATAGGGTATACAGCGTCACCAGAGGAGTATATACAGCATCACCAGAGGAGTATATACAGCATCAACAGAGGAGTATATACAGCATCAGCAGAGGAGTATATAGCATCACCAGAGGGGTATATAGCATCACCAGAGGGGTATATAGCATCACCAGAGGGGTATATAGCATCACCAGAGGGGTATATAGTATTACCAGAGGGGTATATAGTATTACCAGAGGGGTATATAGTATCACCAGAGGGGTACCTAGCATCCATCTACCCCCCCCACCGTGGGGCTCGCGGCACTGACAGTACCCCCCCCCCCCCAGGGCAGTCGGGACATCAAAGTCCCGCACTTACCCCATCTAGGAGTGTGGAGGCTTCGGCCGCACATTCCTTCTCCTTCGAGAAAGGCATCCAATAGGATCACCTGTCTTCTCCACCAATCGGGAAACCGATAACATACCCGCGCTTCCTGATTGGAGGAGAGGCGGTTCAGTGTTAAAAAGGCAAATATTAATTTGCCTTTCTAAGGGCTCATGGCATCACGCTCTGCACCACAAGCCACACTATGTTGAAGCCTATTAGAGCCTACGGCTCTAATGAGATGCTTCAAAGAAACCCCTCGCCGTGGTTAGTCATGCGGCAGGTGTCCTGAAAGGGGCCGGCCTCATGAATAGGGGGTGGTCACGGACGGCCATCGATAGATTCATGCTATGCATGAATCTATCCATAGCATATAGGGAGGTGGCGAGGACAGAGGGGGCGGCGCCCGTGCGCCCTTAATGGACGGGGGCCGCCCCTGCTAAAATGGCACTTTAGTTTTAGTCCCATTTTAGTCTTTTGACTACAATGCCATTTTAGTTTTATTTGTATGTTAGTCATTGCAATTGTTTTAGTTATAGTCGTATTTTAGTAGACTAAAATGGTATTAAGTTAGTTGACTAAAATGTATTAGTCGGTTTTAGTCGACAAAATTAACACTGACTAGCACATTATTAAATACTTACCTTAGAATGAAGCAGTGGCAGGGCTGGTGCTCCATTTTCTTGGGGGGGGGGCAGCAAACAAACCCCCCCCCTCCTGCTGCCATATCTGCACTTACTCCATCCACGATCGCTTGCCCTCCTTCTCGGCAGAAGCAGTAGGAGAGCAGCCAGGTGGACAAAGCCAGGCTGCGGCAGGCCCCCGACAGAAATCGCCATCTTTCTTCTCCCTGCTTCAACTCTGCCTTTGCATGTCACCGCCAGTGTTTTGGTAGAACAGCGGAAAATGCACACTCATTGGCTGCTGCCAGGTCCCCCCACCTCCACTCCTTTACTCCTCCTCTCTGCTCCAACCACTGCCGCGCACATCACACAAGAGGGTGAGCTCAGGGCGCCCACCCACATTTTTTGAAGCCAATTAGAGCCTCAGGCTCTAATCATGTGCTTCAAAAAAAGAAAAGAAAAAAACCCCATTGAGATCCATGCGTCCGGCGCCCTGTGTGCATTGGGGGGGGGGGCTGGGGTCGCGCCCCTGCACCCCTAATGAGTGGCCACCACTGGAATGAAGCCCTCCAATGCTGCATTGTCAATGCTGACAAGGCTTTCATCTTTCCCTGGTCTTCCTTCCAGGTTTGCTAGCTCTGGCCCTTTGAACGGCTAAGCCACGATGACATCACTCCTGTGCATGTGCACGGGAGTCATGGTTTAGCGTCCCTTCAGAGTGCATGTGCCGGTTGCATCCAAAGTGAATATCTCCTAAACACCGCAGGTTTAGGAGATATTCACTGTACTTGCAGGTAAGCCTTATTTTAGGTCTCTATCCATTGACACGCAATGCAGCTTGCCATTCCCAACCCCCCCCCCCCCCTCGGTCTGTCCTCACTGGCTATGATCAACAGGAACCAATGGATCCCACTGTTGCCTTCAAGTGAGGAGAGAGCTGAGAGAGCCACTGCTCTCGTGCACAACACTGGATCAAGATCTTGCTCAGGTAAGTATAAGGGGGGGCTGGGGAGGGAGCTGAACAGAACATTTTTTACCTTAATACCAGAATGCATTAAAGTGGTAGTAAAGTCTGTTCTACCTCTTGTACCTACAGGCAAGCCTATAGTAAGGCTTATAGTAACTAAACTTGCACAGTTTAGGAGATATTCAGAATGCATGCAGCCGGTGACGCTACCGGCAAATGCGCTCTGAAGGTCCAGAATACAGCATGCGCGGGAGTGACGTCATCATCCTGCCCCCCACTCTCATGTAGTCGGAAGTTTCAAAGGAAGACTGAGGGAAGATGTCGGCCCTCTCAGCGGTGACAGCGTGGCTCTGGAGGGCTTTGTTCTAAGGTAAGTCTCTCATAATGTGCTACTATGCAATGCATACTAGCACATTATGCCTTTGCTTTGCAGGGGATTTTTTTTTTCCATCAATGCAGTTTACTACCGCTTTAAGGTAAAAACCTTCAGCCTTTAGAAATGCTTTAAACAGGGAAAAGGATTATTACTACCTGCCAAGTTCTCAATCATAATCATATTTAACATTTATTTAAATTTAAAACCATCTTTAAAAAAACACATTCAGTATTAGGTGACTACAATTAACCCTTTGTATTATTATCTAAAGTTGAATATATGCAAACAGACTGCATGCCGATCCATGCATTGGACCAGCATAGATCTACACTCTGGGATGTGATTGGGGAGATGTGTGATGGTGACGTCACACTCTCCACCTCGTCCAATCAGAGAATATATGCAATTCTACATTCAATCAGAAGATTCAAAGCATTCTCTGAGCTGAGTGGCTGACCTCTTTTGTTCACAATGCATCAGGCTGAGAGCTTAGCACAGGACTCAGAAGGTAGCGGAGATCATTGGAGTAATGGTGCCAACACCAGCTTCCAGGGGCATTAACCAGGTATGGTATATACATAGTTACGTTGGCCCAAGGTGGACCAATATAACTATGTATAAAATATCCATACGTGGAATTCTTTTTTAAAAACGAAGCAGTCTTTTATAAAATGTAGCACTGCATATTAAAGGGGTTGTAAATTCAGAAGGTTTTTTTTCATCTTAATGAATTATATATATATATATATATATATATATATATATATACAAGATAAACCTTCAGTGTGCAGCAACCCCCCTAACTTATCTCAGCCCATCTCTATCCAGCGATGGCCACGAGTCCCTCGGCCGTCCCTCTACCTCCTGATTGGCTGAGACACAGCAGCGGTGTAATTGGCTCCTGCTACTGTCAATCAAAGTCCGTTATCCAATCAGGAGATAGAGGGCGGGGCCGAACCACAGCTCCATGTCTGAATGGACATATGGAGCTGCAGCTTGGCTTGGGTGCCACCATAGCAAGCTGCCTGCTGTGGGGGTACTCGATAGGAGAGATGGGCCAGGAACAGCGAAGAGGGGCCTGAGAAGAGGAGGATCCAATCTGCCCTGTGAAAATCCACCTGCACTGACATCTGATCTGCTTCGCTAAATCCAGACGGATGGAAACCCTTTTTTCCATCCGTCTGATGGATCAGATCGGATGAAAACAGACAGGCAGTCCGTTTTCATCCAATCCCCCATAGAGGAGGGCGGGGTTCTGACAGGTCCGTCTCTACATAGTGAGCGGAGACGGACCTCTCATCTGCCTGCTCAGTGGGGATCAACGGATCGAACAAGACTTAAGGCCTCTTTCGCACATGCTGTCTGTTTGTCCATTTTTAATTCATCCGTTGATGGCTGAAAAACGGACATCAATGCATCTCTATGGAAAAAGAGATGTAAATGGATCATCATCCATTTACATCAGTTTATGTCCGCATCCGTCATCATCTGGTTTTTGAAACTGATCAAAGCTCTATTTTAACTTCTGTTAAGGGTCCTTTCACACTAGCGGATGGGCTCCGCTGCTCAGCGGGGATCCATCCGTTGATCCCTGCTGAGCCGGCGGATGACAGAACCATCTCTGCACTCCGTGCAGAAATGGATCTGTCAGAGCTCTGCTCTCCTCTATGGGAGATCCAATCTGCCAGACGGATGGAAAATAGGGTTTCCGTCCGTCTGTATTTAGCGTATCGGAGCGGATTGGATGTCAGCGGACATGTCACCGCTGACATAGAGGGCAATGGAGCTTCCATTCAGGTCCGCCTAAAAAACTGACAGGCAGAACTGAATGGTCAAGGCGTGTGAAAGGACCCTAATGGTTAAATGGTCAGTTTTTCATCTGTTTTTGAATTGGTAGTGGAAAAACTTATGAGCACTGATGAAAAACTGATGAAAAGCCGATGAATACTTCATCCTTTTTGACGTGACTGAACAGATGAAATGAACGGTCCGTATGTATGAAAGGGACCTTACAATCAATTTAACCGCTTCCCGACTGCGTCACATACATTTACTGCTGCAGAGTGGCGCTGTCCCGGGAATTGCTGTCTATAAACGACAGCTCGCACGTGCGCTGTAGTAGGTGGGCGCTCTGGTGTCCGCCACACTCTGAAGCAGTGTGGCCTCGGCTCGGACGGACTCAATCTCCGCCGGCAAGCCGCGATTGCCTAGCAGAGAACAAAAACGGGGAACCACCGATGTAAACACAGTGGTTCCCGCTCTGTCAGACAGCATGTGAGAGATCTACTGATTCCTGTCACTGGGATCAGTTAGATCTCTTATGCCCCTGGCACCCCAACCCCCTCACAGTTAGAACATGCCTAGGGAACACAGTTACCCCCTAGATCTCCCCCTGCAGGTTAACCCCCTTCACTGCCAATGACATTTATACAGTAATCAGTGGATCTTTACATTTCTGTTCGCTGTATAAATGTCATTGGTCCCAAAAAAGTGTCAAAAATGTCCGACATGTCCGCCCCAATATCACAGTCCCGATAAAAATCGCAGATCACCATTACTAGTAAAAAAAAAATGTAGAAACGGCAGAAATGAATTCTCACAGTTCTTCGTAAATGCGGCACCTTTTGCGCAAACCAATCAATAAACGCAGATTGTGATTTTTTTTTTTACCAAAAATCTGAGGAAGAATATAAAACGGTCAAAACCAATGAATACGTTTTTTTTATATATATATCTTTTTTGATATGTATTTTAGCAAAAAGTAAGAATTTTTTTTTTTTTTTTTCTAAATTGTCGCTCTTTTTTGTTTATAGCGGTGATCAGAAATGATGCAGAGGTGATCAAATACCACCAAAAGAAATCTCTATTTGTGGGGAAAAAAAGGATGCAAATTTCGTTTGAGTACAATGTCGCACGACCGCGCAATTGTCAGTTAAAGTGACGCAGTGCCGAATCACAAAAAGTGCTCTGGTCCTAACGTGGGAAATCCGTTCTGGGGCTGAAGTGGTTAAAGTGATTGTAGAGGCTCCTTTTTAAAAAAAAACAAAAAAAAAAACTAACAAACATGTTATACTTACCTTCACTGTGCAGTTGGATTTGCACAGGGCAGCCCGGATCCTCCTCTTCTCAAGTCCCTCTTCTACTCTCCTAGCCCCTCTGTCCTATTGAGTGCCCCCTCAGCCAGCAGCTCTCCATGGGGGCGCCCAAGCCGAGTTAGAGCTCCGTGTATCCATTCAGACACAGAGCCCTGACCTGGCCCTGCCCCCTCTCTCCCCTGATTGGCTGACTGACTTTAACAGCCACGGGAGCCAATGGCGCCGCTGCTGTGTCTCAGCCAATCAGGAGGAGTGCCCTGGATGGCTGAGGGGATCGTGGACATCGCTGGAGAGAGAAGGGGCTCAGGATAAGTATTGGGGGGGGGGGGGGGTGCTGGGGAGGCCGCTACACACAGAAGCTTTTTTTATCTTAATGTATAGAATGCATTAAGAAAAAAACCTTCTGCCTTTACAACTCCTTTAACCACTTGCCGACCGCAGTCTGACGGCGACAGAGTGGCTCGTTATCGCAAACCACCGTCGTACGAAGGCGGCTGCGATAACTAGTGCTGTGAGCGCACGCGTGCCGCACTGTGTCCGGGGGGGGGGGGCCAGGGCGCGGGTGCGGTGGACTCGATCGCCACCAGCTACCCGCAGTGAGAGAACGGAGGTCCGTGTATGTAAACACTGATCTCCGTTCTCATAGAGGGGGAAGGGCGATGATCACAGGGTTCCTGTATATGGAAGCTGTGATCATCCCCTTTCCCCAGCCAGGGCAGCCCACACACAGAACACGCCCAGGGAACACAGTTAACCCTTAGAGCGCCCCCTGCAGGTTAACCCCTTCACTGCCAATGGCATTTACACAGTAATCAGTGCATTTTTATAGCACTGATCGCTGTATTGATCCCAAAAAAGTGTCAAAATGGTCCGACATGTCTGCTGCAATATTGCAGTACCGCTAAAAATCACAGATCACTGCCATTACTAGTAAAAAAAAAAAAAAAAAAAAAAACCCCAGAAATTAATTCTCATCATCCATAAACGCGGCAACTTTTGCGCAAACCAACAATAAACGCCGAATGTGATTTTTTTTTTTACCAAAAATATGAGGAAGAATATAGATCAGCCAAAACCAATGGAAGAAAATGCTTTTTTATATATTTTTTTTGGATTTGTATTTTAGCAAAAAGTAAGAAATTTGGGTTTTTTTGCAAAATTGTCGCTCTTCTTTTGTTTATAGCGGCGATCAGAAATGATGTAGAGGCGATCAAATACCACCAAAAAAAGAGCTCTATTTGTGGAACAAAAGGGACCCAAATTTTGTTTGGGTGCAACGTCGCACGACCGCGCAATTGTCAGTGAAAGCGACGCAGTGCCGAATCGCAAAAAGTGCTCTGGTCCTAAAGTGTGAAATCCTTCCGGGGCTGAAGTGGTTAATATACTGAGGATGTTGTAATATATGTTTATGATAAATGTAGTTTAAGGTGTACTAACAAGCATGCATTTTACCAGATATTAAAGCGGAGTTCCACCCTAAAGTGGAACTTCCGCTGGTTGCATTCCTCCCCCCCTCAGGTGTCACATTTGGCACCTTTCGGGGGGGAGGGGGAAGAGGACACCTGTCTTTAGACAGGTGTCCTTTTCCACACTTCCGGGAGTTCTGGCCGGCGGACGCGGCCGCTGACATCAGAAGCCTGCTCCCTCCTCCCTGCTCGCTCTGCTACTGGCCGCCTGGCCAGTAGCAGAGCGTGGCAGAGCTCGCGCATGCGCGGTAAGGTGCCCGGCGTGAAGCTGTACTGCTTACACGTCCGGGTTCCCTTACCCGCGATGGAAGCGGCTGCACCCGTCCCCCGATCCGAAGATCGGCGGCGGGTGCCGACATCGCTGGAGTCCAGGACAGGTAAGTGTCCTAATATTAAAAGTCAGCAGCTACTGTATGTGTAGCTGCTGACTTTTAATTTTTTTTTTTAGCCCGGACCTCCGCTTTAACTACCAGATATGGATAGATTCAAATAGAGCCTAAAATATGACAAAAAAAGAAGCTTTTAGACTGTAAGCTCTAATGATCAGGGGTCTACTAATCCTCTTGTATGGAAATGTATTGTAACTGTACTTCCTTTATTTTGTAAAGAGCTGTGCAAACTGTTGACGCTATATAAATCCTGTATACTAATAATAGCTTTTCATGAAAGATCATAACCAGCCTCATACGCCTAGGATAATCATAACCCCCATCAGACTTGCTTATCGCCAGCATTTTCTTTCAAGCAGAAAAGCAGTTGTTGAATTTTCTCCCGTACGTTCCATGATGTGTCTGCGTTGACAGGAGTTTTGTCTTCGCTCTGTGTCTCTGCACCTGTGGATCTATTTGATTGTTTCCCACAAATTAGACAAATGCTGAGATGGCTTGAAGCATGAGCCTGGATGAAGCTTCTAAATCCAGAAAATAAAATTAACCAGAGAGATCAAAGCAGACGCACACCAACACCAAATGCCTGTAATTGGAGCACTGATCAGTTGCCAAACATCAAAGGGTGTAACGTGAACACAAAACGGTTCCTTGCAGCTAATACCAGATTGGCTAGAAGACAAGTTCAGTTCCTTTCTGATTATTTATTTACCAATCTGGAAACACTAAACACTTTCTTTACATTGCTTTTCCTGTATGAGAAGACATTTCTTTCAAGGGCCCAGGCTGCATCAGATCTTTTCAGAGTTCTACAAACTGAATGCAAGATTATGTTTTGGATTCTTGCCTAGTGCCAGCGGGTTTCACTTAATCCTTTTCATCTCGGGGAGAGACAGATCCCATGACATCATTTACCGCTGCGGGACTAGTTAGAGATATGCACAGAAAAGCAGCCTATGGGGACAGTTCACATAACTTCCAGTGGGTTGGAGATGCATTTGTGTCAGACATGTTTAAAGTGTCAATTTACCTGCAATTTCCTTCTGTCTCAAATTCTGTACTGCCAAGAGGCAGCTATCATTGCAGACCTGGCTCTTAAAAGAATACAAGTAATGTGCATGATGGCGAGAAATAATCATACTTACATAACACACAAACTCCATTGTGACTGTACAAGTGATCTCTATGTAGGCCTACATCCGAGTTCAGATACTGACAGTATGCACATGTAGTTCTGTGCTTTGCCTATTTGTATTCAAATTCCCCAGACCTATCACACGCTACTAGAAGAGCCAGAAGTGTGCCTAGGTTCATTTCCACCTGAGGTGGTCATTTTTGACCCCGGCCCCAGGGAAGCACATGCCACCCCATTTTTACTGCCCCATCCTTTGGTTGCCAGGACTCTGGCACAGCAACTAATGATGATGTGGCCTGGCCACCACTCCACCCTTTGGTTGCTAGGGTTCTGGCATAGCAACTAATGAGCAAGTGGCCCAACTGTCACCCCACCCTTTGGTTGCTAGGATTCTGACACTGCAACTAATAATGATGTGGCATGGCTACCACCCCACTCTTTGGTTGCTAGAATTCAGGCATAGCAACTAACGAAGATGTGGTTCGGCCGCCACCCCACCCTTTGTTTGCTAGGATGTGGCCCTGCCAGCAGCGTCCTAGCAATAAGAGAGGAACTTCACCCATTTCTTATATTAAAATCAAAGTTTGCAGCTACAAATACTGTAGTCTCTGACTTTTAAAAATCAGGTACTTATCAGTGCAAGGAGTCCAGCATTATCTTCCCTCAGCCTATTCTTTTCACCAATGCAAGTGCTCAGTGCTGCCATCTTGGATTTGGGAGCCGGCTGTGACTTTCTGATGAATCACAGCCAGCCCCCCCACTGTGCATGTCCCTAGAGGCCGCAGCAGGGCAGTGGGGGTGGGCCCAAGTGAAAGTCATTCTTGCCTAGGTGAGAATGGAGGAAGTGGGAGCAGGTACCTGCCAAAAAAGGTACCTGCTTTCTGTGAAAAGAAACAAAATGCTCAAAGATGGGGCATGGGTGGAGAGGAGGATGAGCAGTAGTCCCATCATAGGGATTCCCCTATATTTTCCTGTTCCAGGGACACAGCAGGAAGTGCTGTGATCAAGGGTTGTAAGCCGGAACGCGTGAGCCCCTGTATTTTTTACTCCCTTTCTTTTATGCACCAATAAAGAACAAGGACGTTTGGAGTTGCTGGTTCTATTCTTTGCATTTACACAGCAGGAAGTAACTGGAGATCTTTCCAATGTGAAAGGATAACCTCTTTTAGACAGTTGTCACTGGAACAGGTTTCTCCATCTGAAGATTTCACCCTCCCCTTACTTATTACTCTGACAACTCAAGCATTTCGGATTTACCAACACTATGTATACCGGAGGTAATGCTTATCAGGAGCAATAGTAAAGGTGAATTTCCCAGGCAGGAACACAGACAGTAGTACAAACTTGACACATTGGGGTTGATATACTAAAGGTAAGTGTACAAGGGAGATTATACAAAACTTAGTGAATGAGGTGAAGCTCTGCTGACTTACATCATCCAATCAAGTGCAAGCAAAATTGCATTTTTCCCTGTACATGATTTGTTTATCTTTGCAAAGTGAAATTTCACCATGTTCAGTAAGCACTGGGGCAGATTTTCTTTTCAAAGTGCAACTTCCCTTGCAAATTGATTAGCCTATTTGCATTTGGTAAATCAACCCCATTCCATCTAAAATCAGGAAACAATTGGCTTTACACTTTAAATGAAGTACTGTAACACAATCGTCTATAATATTATAGCATAACAGCATCTTCTAACAAGCTTGTGGGATAAAATAATAACATGCCTTTGCATTGATATGCTACGTCTCTCCAGACAGAGGCTTGTTGTCTTTTTTAGGATAAAGAGTAGAATGATGGAAAATTGCTCACAGTTTATGCTTTATGAAGCCATTTCTTCTGGAACATTGCACTCCTGCTGTATGCATACAAAATATGTGTTTTTCTTAGAAGAAGGTGGGCTCCCTGATCTTCACCCACTCACTGTTTTCATTGGGACATTACATGTTGTGACAGCATGGTTCCTATACCAGAGGGCCCCAAGCCGGGTCTACATTAATCACCATCATGACTCTAACATGATGTGTCATTGCACCCTCTGCTCTTATGTTCTATATAATTCGGGGAAGCAAAAATAAACGTATTCATGTTGGCTGAGAGTGAATTCATTGCCCTGGAACTAGTATGCACTAGTATAACTCTGTGAGTTAAATATTAGCAGCTTCAATCACAACCTTTTCACACAGGGGTTTTGCTTCATAACAGATTCTCTTTAGGTGTGTATCCACAGGTTCTACAGAAATGCATCCAGAGTTAGAGACATTGGGGTTGATTTACTAAAGGCAAATAGGCTGTTCACGTTGAAAGGGAAATTTTCCCAGAGCTTAGTAAATGTGGTGAAATTTCACTTTGCAAAGAATACCCAAACACGTGCCCATGATTGAATGATGTCAGCAGAGCTTAACTTCATTTACTAAGCTCTGGGGCAATTTCCCATTGTAAAGTGCAACTTCCCTTGCAAAGTGAACAACGTATTTGCCTTTAGTAAATGCAGCTTGTGACTTGTAGCTGTCACTGCTTTTCTAGGTGGAGAGGGCCTGTCTGGGCTTTCAAGTGAATAGGGACTGCAGTGTTGGTGCTCAGAGATGCTGAAGTCCAACAGAAGGCAACATAATGAGGAGTTTTCATTTTTCTAAATGCTTGTTTGTACTGAGCTAGTCAATTAAAGCCCAAATCCAGGCTGGAAGTAAAAAAACCCTTGCAGGGTATAACATCCATCTTGGATTTTCCCCACTCAGTCAGCGCTGACCAGTGTATTCTGACGGGGGGGGGAGTCTTACCGATGTCAGAATACAATACCTCAACGGGGAAGATTCCCCCATCCACATCAAGTATATGGATAGGAGTATGAAGTCAGTTTTTTTACTCCAACCCGCTGGTTGAACGAAAAAAAATACTCATCTATGGGCTACTTAACCACTGGCCGACCGCCTGACGCAGCTTGGCGGTGGCAAGATGGCTTGTTATCGCGAACCACCGTCACCTGACGGCGGCTGCGATAACTATCATTGTGAGCGCTCGCGCGCTCACTGTGTCCAGGGGGGCCCAGGAAGCGGGTACGGCAGACTCGATCACTGCCGGCTACCCGCGATGGCTCCCCCCGCAGTGAAAGAACGGAGGTCCGTGTAAGTAAACATGGATCTCCGTTCTCATAGGGGGGGAAGGGCTGTGATCACAGGCTTCCTGTATATGGAAGCCGTGATCACTCCCCTCCCCCTGCCAGCCCAGCACCAATATAGTTAGAACACACCAAGGGAACACAGTTAACCTTTAGAGCGCTCCCTGCAGGTTAACCCCTTCACTGTCAATGGTGTTTACACAGTAATCAGGGCATTTTTATAGCACTGATCGCTGTATAAATGCCAATGGTCCCAAAAAAGTGTCAAAATGTTCTGACATGTCCACTGCAATATCGCAGTACCGCTAAAAATCGCAGATCGCCGCCATTACTAGTAAAGAATAGAAAAAAATTAAAAAAGAAAAAGAAATTAATTCTCAGCATCTGTAAACGCTGCAACTTTTGCTTAAACCAATCGATGAACGCAGATTGCGATTTTTAACCAAAAATATGAGGAAGAATATAAATTGGCCAAAACTGATGAAAAAAAATATTTTTTTATTTATTTATTTTTTTATTTGTATTTTAGCAAAAAGTAAGAAAAACTGTTTTTTGATTTTTTTTGCAAAATTGTCACCTTTTTTTTTATATCGGTGATCAGAAATGATGCAGAGGGGATCAAATACCACCAAAAGAAAGCTCTATTTGTGGGAAAAAAAGGACGCAAATATCGTTTGGGTACAACATTGCATGACCGCGCAATTGTCAGTTAAAGCGACGCAGTGCCTAATCACAAAAAGTGCTCTGGTCCTAAAGTGTGAAATCCTTCCAGGGCTGAAGTGGTTAAAGTAGAACTATGGACATTTTTTTTTTCATATTGGATAGAGTAAGGGAGGGCTATAACCCCTGTCAGTTTTTATTTCACCATCGGTGTCCCATTGTAGAGATTTCCCTTCACTTCCTGTCCCATAGCCAAACAGGAAGTGAGAAGAAATCTCTGCAAATCAGGGGAATTCCTTGGAGACCCCCAGGTCACCAGCACTAGTATCCCCATAGCTAGATTTCCCCTCTATTACTTTTCTGGGGACAGCCCAACATTTGGGTATTCTTTTACTTTCACTTTCAATGAAAATAGTACACAGAACAAATAGAGAGGGTGAATCTCCTTAATGGGGTCACAGACAGCAGTACAAAAGTGACAGGGGCTCTAATAGGGTTGCCACCTTTTCTTCAGGTCAAACCTGAACGTTTTAGTGGTGCACAGCAATTTTTTATAGTATAAACTGTACATATATTTTGCTAAATAACATTTCTAATCATATTACGTTAATAACAAGCGTCCTCCTTTACACCAGAGTCCACAGAGATCCCCTTTTACATCTGACCCTCACAGAGTTCCCTTTCACTGTAAGGGGGGGACTCTGTAGACTCTGGTGTAAGGGAGAACTCTAGGGACTTTAACATACGGGATGCTCTGGGAACCCTGATTTAAGGGGGAATAATGAGCACTCTGATGTACGGAAAGGACTGGTGTAAGGGGGAACACCGTGGCCTCTGGTGTAAAGGGGAACTCTGTTTTAAGGGGTGCTTTGAGAACCTTGCTTTACCTTAGTGTACTAGGAAAGAGAAGGGAGGAGACTTCAGTCACAGACAGGGATGGATGGTGAGCTCACTCACCCCTTGGCATTCAGCACCTCTCATCCAGATGTATCTGAGGCTGCTGGACTTCAAATTTCTGCCCCCCCCTTTCCTTTTCTGAGGCACATCAGTGGGGATTGGAGTGTGGGCAGACACAGAGGGGTAGGGGCAGGAGGAAGAGGTTCAGATTCAGCTCTTTCCTCTCCCATCTGTGTGTCTTTGGAGGGGAGGGGATTATTAGTGCTGGCTTTGGGCAGTGTGAAAGAGAATGTAACAGACTCTTTCAGCTTAGACAGCTGCAGTCAACAACTCTTTTGGGAAGCCATAGTCCAGTCTGAATAATGTGTCCGGGTTTCAGTCAGTCTGAAACCCGGACGCATGATTCTAAACCCGAACGTCCGGGTGAATCCCAGACAGGGGGCAACCCTAGGCTCTAATTACTCTCCACTCTATTCAAAACTAAAAAAAAGTTTTGCCTTTAGTTATACTTTAAAGCGGAGGTCCGAGGTAAAACAAAAAAATTAAAAGTCAGCAGCTACACATACAGTAGCTGCTGACTTTTAATAATAGGACACTTACCTGTCCTGGAGTCCAGCTATGTCTGCACCCACCGCCGATCTTCTGATCGGGGGACAGGTGCAGCAGCCTCCATCGCGGGTAAGGGAACCCGGATGTGTAGCAGTACAGCTTCACGCCAGGCACCTTACTGCACATGTGCGAGGCTCTGCCGCGCTCTGCTATTGGCCAGGCGGCCAAAAGCAGAGCGAGGAGGGAGCTGGGCTGCTAACGTCAGCAGCCGCGGCCATCTGCCAGAGCTCCCGGATGTGTGGAAAAGGACACCTGTCTAAAGACAGGTATCCTCTTCCCCCTCCCCCCCGAAAGGTGCCAAATGTGACACCTGAGGGGGGAGGAATCCAACCAGCGGAAGTTCCACTTTTGGGTGGAACTCCGCTTTAAGGAGTGTGCTCTACAACACAACCACTTTAGTCCCCTTCCCATCTCTAACCTACAGAAATCCAGATGTGAAAAATAGTAATAAGAATTCTTTCATAGCCTCCAATAAGAGCTTTATGAATTGCTTGTTTACTTTGTGACCATTTGATTATAGTTTCACTCCTCGTGATCAAAGGCATGCAAGGTGCATCCTTTAAAAAAGGCTTCTCTCCTGTACTGAATTGCATACTCTGATTTTACTGCACACTGTGAGTTTCTCACATCAAGGCAAACTCACCAATCCATCCTCGTCTTCATGCTTTATTCTGAGAAATCACTTTAAAAAACACTCTGTAGCATTTCTGGTTGTGGCCATCTTGAGTAAGGGCAGATGATTCATGTAGCATTTACCTCCTGGAATCCATCTGCCCTTAGCTCAGGCATGCAGGCAGGAGGGTGTGCTTAACTGGGAAAACCCCACCTCCTCTCCTGAAGACTCCTGGGATGTATGAAATAATTTGCCTAGGCCAAAAACCAGGAAGTAACTGAAGAAATGTAAAAAAAAAAAAAAAGTTTAAAGTAAGTACCTAATTCTCTGTTTACTAATGCTAGCAGCATAAGGATTAAAACTAGTCAATGTTGATTGAGAGAGAGTGACATTCTGCTTTAAGCCTCTAGAGCGTGCCAAGTTTGTTTTACATTGCCCCTGGCTGTGTGTACAAATAGCCAAGGAGCGAAGAGGAAGAAGAAGTTAATTATTTAGGGGTTAAGTACTGGTTAACGAAAGGTTAGAAAATAGTATTTTGTAAGAAAACCTTTCTTTTAAACCTTTATGTTTTCTGCACGTAATTGCAACATAATGATAATTTGCTGCTCCTAACAGCTGCAGCTACTCACAAAATACTAAATTAGTTACAATGTGCTCCATTCACAAAATGAACTTGCATGAGATATTTGCGTGCCAGGACACATTTTGCCTAAATATTGCATGTAATCCTGAAACTGTCAATGCACTAGACAGCTTTGTGGTATTTACAGAGAAACGCTGAAAACGCTTGGTAAATACTGCATGAAAAGGCGTTAAAATCCATTCACAGAAATAAATAAATAATTAAATGCATGCAGAAATTAAGTAGTGGTCCAGGCATTCGGTATTCGTGGAATGTGGTATTTTACTACCGATGAGTCCTCAGCGGGGTTCACCGCTGACAGCTAAATGTAATAAAAAAGAATTGCCTGCAATTACAAAATGAGAAAAAAAAATGTGTGGGGTCCCCATGTATACCAGACCCTTCGGTCTGGTATGTATTTTGAGGGGAATATAAATGTGGTAGTAGCACGCTGCCACCTAGTGATAGAAATTAGGAAATTACATGGTGCAGCTGCTGCAATCACCAAATGTGTTCCCACATCCGCAATAAATCAATACTAAAATGTGTGATCGCGCTGCCTCTAAATCAAGGTCAAAATTGATGGGGGTAAAGGCCTCTTCCCCACAACCCTGGCCGGTGGTTGTGGGGGTCTGCAGACGGGGGACTTGTCGGAATCTAGAAGCCCTGTTTAACAAGGAAGCCCCCAGGTCCCCCCCCCCCCTTGTGAATGGGTATTTTTTTATTCACCAAAAAAAAAAAATGTGTAGTATTAAAAATGACATTAGACAGTTTTTGCCAAGTCCTTTATTAAAAATATTAAAACTAAAAAAACTGTTCCCTAGTGTAGATCCATCTTCAATCACGACATCTGCCACCACTGCCAAGCCGGAAAGAAAAAAAAAGGTCCTCTCTGCCATCTGACAGTTGTTAAATAACTAAGGAGCAGGGTCACCTAGGTGGCCCCACCCTCTTGTGACATCATCGGCCAGGGGCAAAGCACCCCTGTCATGTTGAGGATATGTTGCCTGGTATGGTTCAGGAGGGGGGGTTGGGTAAAGCTTGCCCGTCTCTTCCCTTTCTTGACCTGTTGGGCTGCATGCTCAGATAAGGGTCTGGTATGGATTTTGGGGGGCCCCACATATCTTTTTTTAAATTTTGGCGTGTGGTTCCCCTTAAAATCCATACCAGACCCGAAGGGCCTGATATGCATTTGGGGAGGGGGACCCCACACCGTTTTCATTCTGATTTTTTTATTGCCGGCAATCCTTTTTTTTACATTTAGCTGTCAGCGGGAAAGCCCGCTGACAGCTGATGACTCATTGGTTGTCAAGGATGCTGCGGCTGCCCACTCTTTAACAACCATGTTGTTTACTGGTTGTAAAGGACACAGGTCATGTTTTCACTACTAGAATACTGCAAGACTTCATAAAATAACTCATGATATTTTAGTAGCGATTTTTTGTGAATGCCAAAAAACTTTTTGAAAAATGCTGAGCGGTATTTTACCGCATTTTTTAAGGAGAAACATACCGCTTTGTAAATGGAGCTCATTTTATCTAGCACCCTTCTCCCAATGCACATTGAGCCCGGGTTCACATTAATGCGATCACAGACATCACATGTGATTCGCACCCGCACTGCAGGTTCCAATCAAATGCAATGTCTGAGCAATGCGAGTTCAGCCATATAGTTGTATGGCTGAACTCGCATTGGATTCGCACAGAAAAAGGTGCAGGGACTTGTTTTTCTCCACACTGGAATGTGAGAACACCCATGTGATCTGATTCCTGTACGAATTCACAGTTTGCACTGCGATCTGTGAACTGATCTGGGGGTGTCATTAACATTGTATTGACACCCACAGCGGTTCGCAGAGGGCAGTGTGAACTGCCTCTGGGAGAGATGCGATGCGGGAACTGGCGCTGTAATCTCGCTGGTTCCCACATTGCATATGTGTGAATCTGGGCTGAAACAATACATATACACGTTTTTTTAAAGTGTCTTCTAGCCAGTCCTCTTGTTTATAAAGCGCTCATGGCTATGTACAGTAAACTTTTTGCTTTTTCCTAAAGCCAAAATCTAGAAAGTGCACATTAAAGGAGTAAATGCTTACCTTACTCCTGGCTCCAGAAGGATTCCTCCAGTGCTGCAACCAATCCCCTGCAGCTGCCTCTGTCAGTTGAGGGCTACTCTGGTCACACTTTAGACTCCTCAATGTACAATACAGGGTTAGGCTCATTACACACAGGGCGGGCTCTATTGCAGTCTGCCTGCTCAGCGAGGAATCTATCCGCTGGTCCCCGCTGCGCAGGTGGATGGCTGGTCCTCTATGGGTGGTCGGATGTAAACAGAGCACCTGTCCATTTACACCCGACTGCCATCTGATCAGTGGCGGCCGCTCCATAAGGGGCGCAGAGGCCGCCCCCCCCTGTCCATGCCTCTGGCCCCCTAATCTACATGCAGGGCGCTGGACACATGGATTCCAATGGGGTTTTTTTTTAAGCACGTGATTAGACCCCGAGGCTCCAATTGGCTTAAAAAAGGGTGGGCTCGGGGCACCCTGAGCACACCCACTTGTGTGACAATAGTGAATGAACATTCACTATTGACACACTGATCCTCCTCCCGGCCAATCAGGATGCCCCTATTGGCCAGGGAGTCTTAGGATCACTGCCGCTTGTCTCTACCGGGGGGGGGGGGGTGATGTTAGTTTGTATCAACACCAACCCCCCCTGAAATTTTGAGCACCAGCCACCGCTGCATCTGATCCATCAGAAGGATGGGGAGCGGAGCCACATCAGTTTGTTTTTAGCGGATAGGATCAGATCAGATGTCAGTGGCAGGTGTCAACAGATATATGAGGAGACTGGAGGGTACGATTGAGTCCACCTGAAAAACCTACCTATCGGGTCTGCCCATGTAAGAAGGGCCTTAATGTCCCTGTATTGCATGTGGTGACGCCAAGGCTCCACTCACAGCTTCAGGCAGAAGGGGAAAGCTCCAGACCAGAGTATAGTGTATTGACAGAGCCCGGACTTTGCACCCCTAGATGCAACAAGCATTTAACCATTGCAGTATGGGGGTCCCCACTGCAAAGGTGAATTTTTTTTTTCAACTCCTGGAGTTGGGCTTTACACAGTAAAACAGCTTTAAAACAAGCCATCACTGACCTCCGTAGCTGGTTTCAATATAAAATGACTCTTTCTCACAGATCCTCACAAAGACTTTTGTGTACTTTAGAGGGTTGGCAACCTGGCAATATTCAGGTGCAAAAGAAAGTAATAGGTCTCTTTTACACAGCCGCATGAGGGTCATATAGCATACATTTGGAGATGTATGATTCTGCCTGGGATTAATTATTCAGCTGTGTACAGCCAATGACAGGCTGGTTGAAGCCATAGCTGTATATTTACAGTCCCTGTACACATGTAAACAGTGCGGCTTATAGATATACCCATACAGACGCAGCTTCATAGATCTCCTTGTCCTTGGTTTAGTACTCTAGGCATGTCTGGCCTTCGCCTAAAAGTATGTGCAGCTCAAACTCCATGCATCGAATTCCAGAGTTGTGGATGTGGGTAATTAGATATTATTACATTTGGGACTAGAAAGAAATTCTTGTCTCATGACAAACTACTGGCTACTATTATCTGGAATGTCAAGCCGGGAAGAAGATAATCATCCATGCTTGCTTCTTTATTATCTTTATCAAGAATGCTGTAATCAAGGTAACTGGTTGAAATAGATAAGACAGTGAGAGATTCCTTTAAAGCTTCATAACTTTCTGGGCCAAGTTTGGGAGAAATGAAGAACTTTATCAGTGTTCTTTAAGAATCAAGATGCCATCAGATGTATGTCACATTATGCACTCATTATGCCTGATGCAGTCTTAGGCCAGCCATACACTGTTCGAATCTCAGGAACCGGCTGAGATTCGAATCGTTAATGGGCAGGCTGAATGCACCAAGTTAAGGAACGATTGATCAAATTGGGTACAACCAGACTGCCAGATTCACTTGCGGGTGTTGCTAGCGGCTGCTGTACCCGTTAGCGATAACCACTGTCTTCTCCTGGCAGGGACAGCTTTCCCCGTCAGCCCCCCCCCCGCCCGGAGAAGACAATGTCCCAGCAGAAGGGATTCCCACATAAACACTGTCTGTGTTAATGGTGGAATCAAGCAAATTTCTTTCCTGCAAACCATGGTTGCAGGAAAGACATTTTTTGCATTTATGGCTGGTGTCCTGTCAAAATAGCCAATTCATTGAGATCTCCAATCACGTCATTTCCGGTTACTGTAAAGCATCAGTAATTGGAGATTTAGACGAGTTGCTGCTTTCACACAACACCAGCAAGCGTGTACACTCCGGTACACAATATTATGAGCGGCATTGTTAGTCCGCCCGATACTAGCCAACAGCATAGCTGCCTCCGGCGACAACTTTTTCCTCCTTTGCCCCTGTTCTGTCTAAATTGCAAACTCTTTGTGTACCGGAGTGAACACGCTTGCCAGTGTTGTGTCAAAACAGCGATTCGTCTAAATCTCCAATTACCGATGCTTTACAGTAACCAAAAATGATGTGATTGGAGATCTCGATAAATTCGGTATTTTGACAGAACTCCGGCCTTAGGCTAGCTAAAGAACATAGAAATGATCATAGACAGATCATAGCAAGCTGAAGACATGTTCTGTATGGCCAAAAGTATTTGGACCCCTGTCAAAATTATTAAGTTCAGGTGTTTCCAGTGAAGGGTCCTTTTAATACTACAGCATACAAAGACATTTTAGATAACTATGGGCTTCTAACTTTGTGGCACCAGTTTGGGAAAGACCCTTTACTGTTCCAGCATGTCTGTGTCCCTCTGCTCCAGCTTCATAAAGACATGGTTTGATGAGTTTGGTATGGGGGAACGTGTGTGGCCTACACAGAGCCCTGACCTCTTTCATATTAAGCACCTTTGGATATCCTGGAGCGCCAATTGCGAGCAAGGTCTGTTCATCTAATATCAGCATCTGACTCCACAAAGAGCATTGTGGCTGAAAGGGCAATATATTTGCAGACACACTTCAAAATCTTGTAAAAAGCCTTCCTAAAATAGTGGAGGCTGTTATAGCTTCAAAAGTGTGTGGTGTGGTGGGGAAGTTGGTCATTTATATAATGCCAATAGGCTTGGAATAGGATCTCCAACAAGCCCATATAAGTGTAATGGTGACGTATCCACAAACTTTTGACCATATAGTTTACATTGGCCCACCTGAATTCCCAATGTAATATACTTTGATGTACAGTATGCCACAAAGGCTGCTCCGTAAGGGACATTAAAAAAATTCCTTAATTAAGAACAAAGGTAAACATATGTAACTGTAATTTAATGACTTGCAATATAACGTAAATCACAAGCAGTATCCATTACAATACAAACACTAGCAGAGCAGTTCCAGATGTCCCCAGATCATTAGTTTCTAGTTCCCAAGTAGAAATGCTTGTATATTCCTTGAGTGCGCTAATCTTTGCTTTGCTGACCTAACAGGAGAAGTGTTCCATAACATTCGATCACTGGAAGAAAATGAACCTGATTTAGCTCATAAATATCCTGACCGACATTAAGCAAAATAGAGAAGGACATTAGGATCAGTTTGGTGGGTAAGCTAAAATGAAGTCTTGTGTGGCATATAAATCTCTTTTACAGACCTAGCTTAATGAAATGAAATATTTTATTGTCAGCCTTTAAAGTAATTCGATCCAGACATTTTCTCTAAATATACGGTGTGTTCTGAAGTAAAATCGAATGGGTGGTTTGACTAGGATTACAGGAAGAGATAAAACGAATTACAGCCAGTCC